>WBMW01005861.1:289182-353186 GCA_013396635.1 Penelope pileata
GCTGCTATTCCCCTTATTTAGTTAAGAAAATACATGCAACAGTTGTATAAATAATAAAATACAGAGAATTTGTATTTGTATCTGTGGTTTCAAATAAACTAGTGACATTTGGAAGTTAAGCTTACAAACAAAATCTACTCTAAACTCTAGACTCCTTGTTCATACTCAAATCTTTTTCAGCAGACATTCATCATCTGTGTTCATTGTCTATTTCACTCAGGTCAAAAAAATTGAAAGTTACAATAAGCCTACAGCTAAACACCATTCAACAGATGTATAATATTTGTGATATTTATAGGCTTTTCTGCAATATTAATCACTGAGATATTTATGCACCTCAAGAAAATACTGATTTATTTTCTCATCTCCACAGCGTAAGAATTCTTAGGCAACTTTGAAGATAGGAAAGGTCAAAAAATCCTAATTTGCACGGGAAGGATGCCCAGATCTCTGGTCTTCTCTGTTAGCGCTTTAAGGAGGTTACTACTTGCCCTCCACTTATACCTAAGGACACTTTTTTCATTGCTGTTTAAAGAACGTATATATTTCACTTTTTATTGCAGCTGCTTTCATCTTGTTAAAAGAAGTTGTAAACCACTGACTAACCCAGCTTTAACAACTGCATCACAGTGAGACTGAAGTCACAGTCAAAGGTAACAGATTCTATTGAATCAAATATTGCACAACTATGATTGTTACCCAGAAGAATGCTTGACCTTGTCATATTCCAAGATAAAGATAAAGCACAGGAGGGAAATGAACAAATAAAGACAGTATACTGTATTGTCATTCTACTATATGCAATATCCAGGTGTACTTGACAGTCATATTCATACACCTTAATATTTTAGCCTAAGATGACCTCCTGCAATGTAAGTCTTTGGCTTACAGGATTTTCATAGCCCAATGGTTTGGCTGAGCCCACTGATGCCAAAAAGGAGTCCTTTTCATTTTCTTATCATGGTCAAACTTTAGCAGCCAAGAATTTGATCAGCTGTGGTTCAGATTTCAAAAATGCATTTAGAAAAACTAGAATGCTGACCTACAACATTTTTATTTCAGAAACTGTTGGTCAGTCCAACACTGGAAACCACTTTGATCTTCAATGGATTTTTCAGAAGTTGAGACTCACAGCATTTAAGGTATACTATCTTGTTCTAACTACCACATCAAGAGATAACTTAAACATGAGGATACTTTGTAGAGCAGAAGAATTTCACTTTCCATATTTCACTTCTTTCCTTTTAATGATAGTACAGATAGTCTCCTGAGAGAGGATTTCCTAACACACTTTCAATGCTTTAACATAATCTTCAGGTAAAACACATGAATGCTGAGAAAGGCTTTCCCTGTGCAAGAACATCCAAGCTAAGACAGAATCCGCATGACTATACTTTTAAGAAAATTTATTTTCATTATCAAAGCTCTCAAAGCCTTAATTAACTTGATCTTATTTGTTCTTTTTAGCTCGACAGATTCATACAGTAAGTGACAGTTTGTCTACAGAAATTCAACAGCAAACATAAGAGAAATGAACCACAATAAGACAACAAGCAATGAGAGAGACGGTTGTCAGAATCAGACATTTCAACTGCTTTTTCTTTGTAGGATCTATCTGAATTCTTGATCCCACTAAGCCTTTTACATTGTGTGCATTGTGAGCAGATCCTCCCTATGAGTGGAGAAAAATTGAAGCAAAATAATCATATTCTCCAGTCTACTGAATTAGCATCTAATGAGGAGCACCAATTACTGCTTCTTGTTGTAAAGGATACATCTGGCTCTGTTCTGCAGACTAGTCCTGCCTCTCATTAGCACAGACATCCATTAACTTCACTTTTACTTCCTTCTGAAGTATTGACATTGATTTTTCACCTGGTCACTACAAGTCTGAATTGATTGCAATGGAAGAAAGATGGGTTTATTTGTGCATTTGTATTGGGTTTACATGACAAGGTTTTGGTAGCAAAGGTGCTGCAGGTCAGGCTTCTTTTAATCACAGGAAAGTCACTTTCAACCTCAAGCATTCTGTGATATTTAACGAAAATCCACTTTTTTCCAGTTTTGTGCTTGTCTGCATTGGAAATTGAACCCTTCACACTGTGTTTCTAGCTTCTGCTGGAACTGAACATTAATTTCTATAACTTGGTCAAATTTCCAGAGAGTCTGTTTTAATTTTATGCCAGGCTACCCAGGGCTTGCTTAGGCATGGGTTTATCTGTAATAATAAAAATAATAGTAATTACGAAGTTTGTTCCAAATAGAACAATATTAAGATATACCACAGTTAAAAACAGAATCACAGTTGAATGCAAGACAACACGTTCTTGTGAAAATTGTAAATATCTTCATGTAATGTATAAATAATAATCACAATCTGTAAGACCAATGTTTTGCTCTTTCACTCTACTCAGTTCAAAGATATCAGGTAAATTCCTCATTTTTGGATGAAAAGAAGTTTTAGAAGTTAAAAGTTGATAGGACAACCCAGAGGAGAAAAATAAGGTGTGCACAAATATCTCAAAAATATGGCCTAAGATAGAAAAATCGGGCTGTTAAATGATGAAGCAGAATCTCTACATTGAATCACTTTCTCATACCATCTGCAATAAGCAGGAGAGTTAACGATGCACTTAGCTGGTCTCAAGGAATACTGCCTTAAGTCATTTTGAAAAGTATCAAAACTTGTACCTGTGAAGTCATGTATAGGGACAAAGACAGCCAGACTCTGAGCACCACAATGAAATCTGAAGTCTCATTACCAGGGCCTATTTAACCTACCCTTTGATAGACTGGAAGTAATTTACAGCAAACTGCATCATGAGATAGTACTGCTGGCCTGACAAAGAAGGAAGCTCTGTGAGGCAACTCTGATGAATTTATATTGGTTTTATATTGGTATATAAGGAATTTATAATGTGTACTTTTATTTATTTTGTAATGAACTAAAGTAAAGGGATTTGAGCAAAAAGCACAGGACTTTCAAAAATAGCTGCAGGGGAACATACAGAGGACACGGAGGCTGGAGACATATTGCAATTCCAGTGGCTGAGTAGCAAAAGCAGTGAGGAATAGCTGAATATCCTAGGCTGTAAGAAGTGACAGTACTGAGGCTAAAATAGTCTGTATGAAAAATCTTGCATAGACTGACTTCTGTCTCCATCTTTTTTCATAGGTTACAATACGGTTCAATCACTGAGATTAATTCCTTTTCCCTGAAGAAAGGCTGGAAGAGACCTGTAAGATCAGCAAATCCAATCATCAACCCACCACCCCGCCCACTAAATCACATTCCTTGAACACCTCCAGGGACAGTGACTCCACCACTTCCCTAGGCAGCTTGTTCCAGTGCTTGAACACTCTTTCAGAGAAGAAACTTTTCCTGATATCCTTAGCTGCATCCCAGCCCAACATGGAAACAAACACGGGCATTTACTCCATGTCTTCATTTCCCCTGGAAGAAAACACAGTCAACAAGCGGGAAGAAAAACAATACTTTGCTACTTTGGCTATGGTTTCCCATCAACAATGGGTGGATAACAAGGCATGAATGTATCCATCCATTGTTTGGTTTAAACATCATTTGCCTCTTCCAGAGAAGAAGTAATGTTAATATTGTTTACTCACGTAGGTATCTTGCTATTTTGGTATTTTAGGATTGAGGCATCTCCAATTGCATTGACTTCAAGAAGATTTCATTTTAAGTAACGAGGGCAAAGAGGGAAAAGACCAGGAGCTGGAAAACCTAATAAAAGTCTTCCATACGGTTTTATCTTGCTAAGAGCCCTTAAAAGGTAAAAAATGAGAGAGAATCATCACTGTTCAGCATCATGTGAAAGCAGCCCACAAAAGAATGCAAGGATGATTGTGATCAGGCCTGAACGCATCTGAAATATCACAATTCAGTTCTGGACTCTTTCAAAGCATCAACCCTTGTGAAAACCAAAACAGAGAGTCAAAAACATCCAATAAAACAAAAAGGATACTTGATTTTTCATTTGTAACATAGCTTAATATTACCTGTCAAAACACAGATCAAGCAGACTACAAAATTGCTTTTAGTTCAGCTTGTAATTTTTAATGGATATATCCATATCCATACATACATGCACATATTTATGACTTCCCAGGAATATAACATCTCATTAAACATATTTCTTTCTTCAGAGGTAATGAACCTTATTATTCCTACAGCATCTGCTTGACTATCACAGGGGAAATTCTCCATATCTGATGCGTACATTTCATATGCCTGTCTGGCCAGCAAGAAGTGAAATAACGTAGAACTCACAGTCCCACTGTCTACATGCATTAAACTCATGTCAGTCAATTTCATACTCATTCTTGGTGTCATAGTGAGGTTCTTGATTGGACTCACCAAAACATTATGTTTGAGATATAAATATTCACATGTTCAATACAAATTCTATCCCCATTAGTTTACCATCAAAAGGTAAACATCCAGGTAGCAGAAACAGGCAGGGGACAAAGCAACTCTGAAAACAGCAGAGACTTCAAAACAATTTTTTATTGTTTTCTGAAATTTGGAAAACTTCACTCCAAGAACTGTTGAAAATAACTTTGAAATTACTATCGCAACATCTTTCAAGTAAGTAACATGCAACATTTAAGTTGTTTTAAGAAGAGCGTTCAGAACTTCAAGATAAACCTCAACAGTATGCTCTGTTTTCTCAGAATAACACAGGCGTTTTCCAAAGCTAACAAAATCTGAAACTAACGCCAGTTCTTGTCAAAAGTTCTGGATAAACAAACCTCACTATTTCTCCCTGTTCATTAACAGATCTTATAAAAGACTATCTTTATTTTAAGCACTAATAGCCAAAGAAAATTATACTAAAATATAGGCCACAGGACATATAACTACATTTACAATGCGTCTGTGGAAAAGGATGCTCTTGGATGGACTCTCAAACGAGCAGCAAGAATGGCAATGCCTGAAACTGTCACTACTGCAGCTCCCATGAACTTTCAGAGGGACTTCAGAGTTCAGTTTATCAGTCAGTTCCAACCCCACCCGTCTTAATCTCCACTCACATAACATACACCCCCTGGTAGTAACCAGCCACTAAGTACAAGATACTCACAGGTCAGTAGCCCCTATGTTTGTGATCACTGCTGCAGAATCACGCCAAGAGCGTGAGAGTTTATTGCTCTTACGATAAATTTTATCACCTTAAACTCATGGTCTATTTATTACATAACACAGATAAAGACTCTAAGAGTAATTTAGGAAGCACGAGTGTAAAGCAATGTGAAGTTTTCCTCTGTTATCAAAAGGTATTTGTACACAACCTCTGAAAGAAGCCATAGAAATATTTGCTGTGTAACACAGCAAAAAATCAATCTCCTCCAAAGCAGTTCACAAATCACTCCACAAACAAGTGAACTATTGAGTTGTCAACTAGTTTACACTAAGAGATTATATCAAAGATGAACAAGTTTACAAATAAACTGCGCAATTTATTGAACTTGAAGGAAGAACAAAGTCATCAAGAGGAATAACACGCCTTTGCCAAAAAGTACCAGATGGTGAAATTAATACTTTAATGCCTTGTTTAATTATGAGTAACCATGAGCACAGACAAACAACATCAAACAAGAGGACAAGTGATTGCATGAAACAAAAGGTCAAGGCCTCAATTATATTTTTCCCAAAATACTTCCTAGGAGAAATCAGAAAAATAATAAAGCTCTTCATTTTTAACAGTAAGTACAGATAATAATCAGTAGCTCTTTTTCATGGTTTTCCACATTGTAGGCCAGGTTCTCCTATTTTTATTCATGCTGAATATTATCCAACATCACAAAACTATTGTGTTTAAACTGAATACACTCCCTGCTGAACTAGCTACTCAAACTTTATGGTGGCAAGAACTGGATTCAGTATTTCACATGCTTGGAAGGAGCTTCAGAGGCAATAAACCTTCTTACTTCCACTTCCGCTGTTCCTGATTCAGTGGTGCCTGCAGGGGCAGCTCTTATTTCCTGTCTGTACCCTTTCATAAAGCGAAGCCTGTCATCCAGTAAGGTACCCATTATGAAACAACTTGGGCTAGGAGATAGAGCAGGCAGATGGAAAGCGGGCAGGAAGAAGCAGCAAGGTGAAGATATGCTATGTTCACATATGTGTTTACCACTTATCTTCCCAACAGCAACATACAGGTGAAAAAATAATCATCCTTCCCACTTGCTTAGTTGCTTATGTCAGGATTTAGATCATGACAATCTCCTCTAATAAACTGATGATGAGGCTCCAGCTTAAGAAGAAACAAGTTAAATCCCATCCTTTGCAACTTTACAATGTATTAAGTGTACTAATCCCGGTCTTTGAGGCTAGAACAACTTTATAAACTACAAAAACTGGTTAATCTAATCCTGTTAAAAAATATTTTCTAACAAGCAGCTTCTCTGTCAACCTGTAAAAATTATTAGAATTTGCAACTCTGTTTATCCCAATAAACCAATATAAAAGTTACCAAAAAATGTCTATAACTAAAATGATTTCAGAGACAACTCCTACTTCCAAATGTGCATACAAAAATGAGTATTATTTTGCAACTCTATTTTGCAACTTTTCCTCCTCAGATTCTCCACATGCAAGCTTAAAGGACTAAACAAACCCAAAGTGTTTCCTTTGGGAAATGCTCTTAACGTCTCACTGCGGTGGCAATCTCCACATTCCATCCTCTTTCAATCCGAGACAACTCCTTAATCCCAAAGGAGAGGTAAATAGATTCTTAAAAGTGAACAAAACCCCCTCATTTTATATACTGAAGCTACAATTATATTAAAAAGTGATCATAAGAAAATATTCAGATCTAGGATGGTCAAATTGGCCTTTCTGAACCATCTTTTACCTGGGAACATATGAGCAGAGAATGTGAACAGAACATAACTTCCAGGGTAGAAAGCTCTCTCTTGTACAGAAGCTGTTCAAACTGCCTCAACCAATCTTTCCAGTTACACCCAATTACCAGTTTGAGCTCTACATGCCATCAACAGAGCTCACTGAACGAGGAACTCAACCCAGACCCCTATCTCAAGGGCGCAACGTAAAGCAAACAATGCCAGTTTTCTTGACCCCATTACTATTTCTTACCTCTCCTCTCTACAAAGGTCTGTTTCTTTACTCAGTGTTCCTCCCCCTTTGTTGTACAGACCACTGTCCCAAATGCTCTGTAAAGGTCACATTCTCAAAAGTTCTTCCACTTCTGCATGTAGCATTTCTCCCCAGCTGCAACACATCCTGCCCTTCAATGCTGACTCTGGGTGAAGTTAAATCTCTGTTAAACCCTTAGTGGCACAAGTATCATATAAATGCAATGTTTCATGATCCAGCTATCGTTCCTTCAATCTTACTTTCTCTAAGTATTCCAGTATTTTAGCAACCACAGTGGTTGCTACCTAGTTTGCTGAAATTGAAACGCAACTGCATGAGCAGCAGCATCCTGGCACACAGTACCTTGCTGCTGCTGCCAGAACCCCTCCACGGAGGGCTTATTGTCTCTGAAAATACCTTGGAGGCCTGTGGGATCCTGCTGATAAGGAGGAGCACTTAACAGTTTCCTTATTTCTACCACTGGAAAACAATGAGGACTGCACCATCTACTCCTGCTGGAAGTACAAGGCGGCACAAAACCCTACCATGCCATCATACAGAGGCATCCTGTCTGACACGCATTTGTGATCTTCTGGAGTATCTTCCTAAGAAAGACATGCCAATTGCAGGAAAAACATATTCATTTTTGTTTCAGACTACTACTCAGTACTGAGCCAATTACTATCCAGAACTCTTCCAAACAAAAATTACTTCTGTACTGAAACACAGCATATCCTGTAAGTTTCTTTGTATGATTTCTTTTTTTGAAGTTTAATAGCTAGAGTAGCACTTGTCTCCAGAGCCAAGGGCCAGCATCTTATGCAAATGAAACCAACACTTCTGAAGATTTCTTTCCATGGACTGCACATCGAGTCCAAAAAGGATACAAAACAAATGCAATAGCTACCAGGATACTTCTAAACTATTACACATCAATGAGTGTGGCAGCACCAGGGCAAGAACATAGTACACCTTGGCTACAACATACTATAAATCAATTTTAAACAGTTTCCCTACACAGCTCCGTAGATGTCTAATTTAAATCATTCTCATAAGAGATGGAAAATGGAATTAGAACATTTTACAGAGCTTTTTTAAAAGGGCATGAACAAACCTTTCTGGAGGTGACAGAAAAGCTTCATGGGTTATCAGCAAGCAACTCTACAGCAAGCAAGGAATGAGAAACGTTGAGGATCACTGAATGCCAGACTTCTGGGAATCTTATCTCAATATTATTTTGTTTGGGCTATCTGCTACTGATTCTGAACTGCAAAGTGAACAGTGCTACTTAAAACACATATTCCATGCATGTGCTAAGAAGACCATAGTACATACATATCACAGCGAGCAAACCACCATTGAGAAGCTCATAGACTTAAACACAGCATGTCTTTATCCAACTACATTTCACTGGACTACATGTTTATCTCATCTCAGATTTCCAGACCACTTGTTCTCTCATTTTAGGCTGCACTGCTGTAGAACACTTTATCCATGTTAATAGACGTGCAATAGTCCATGCAAAATACCTAAGTTTTCTCATAGCAGAAGATTTTAAGAGCACTGATGAAGATTGCTTGGATTTTCAAAGAGCTATAGTTTCATACTTGTAAAAGAGCATTTTAAAGAAGTGGAAAAGAACTCCAGCAAAGAGCATAAAATCAGCTTTAGGCTGATAGTCAGACAGGCTAGTGCATGCAAAGGCACACGCGCTATGGAAGGCTGCGTGAGAGTTGTTTTGCACACTCCTCAATTGCAGACACACTTCTGAAGCTGGCTTTGAAAATTTAGTCCCATCAAGTTGCTGTGAAAATGGTTGCCTATGCCATTAACAGCCTGACAGTTACTGATATTAATGGTAGAAAAAAAAGTGTGGACTTGAATTCTGATCAGGCCATGGAAACCGCACACAAAGATAAACAGATGCCTGAAAGCAGACAGATTTTTGAAAGATCTTCTTACGTTGTTAAAGCAAATCAAGAACTCCAGTGCTAGAAAGTAACTCACAGGATTTTAACTACAGAAAGATGCCCCTGTAAATGTGGCCTAGCACCTGTTAATACTCATCCAGCACAACAAAGGTTATGATGCTGTAAACTAGGCACGTCACTGAATGACCTCAGCTGTGAAAATAAATACAAAATGCATCTACTGCATTGTAAGTAACACCTGAGTGAATGCTGCATCTTTGCACAAAGCAAAATAACTTTTAATGTACTTCAGAGGTTTAAAAACATTATGTGTTACATGCTAGTTACAGTGACAGCACCTCTGCTATGGTTCTGCAGCACCATTCCTATCTATTGCCCTCCTGAAAGCCTAGCTCTTCTTCAAGATATTTATTATTTCTTTGCCTTAACTATGAGCTCTCTATTTGCCTCTTTCACATGCTTTCTACGGAATCCATATACATCCGCTGAAACTAGATGTACCTTGAGAAGAAAAGGATCAAATTTCTGTTCTGCTCAGTTCCTTGATAAGAGGCCTGCGATGGCTGTAGTTTTCAGAGGGGAGGCAGCCTGTTCTTGGTCAGCGCTATCCCACACTGCTACTCCACTAGAAGTTTAAAGTCTGAACGAGATGAATAAGCAGTAACGCTTCATAATCCACAACACTGGCAGTTTCTTTTCACATACTTCCAACCTGTGTATATTCTATTTCCCTGAGGCTGAGCCTCTCTCCTCCTTTCCAGTGAACTACGCTTAATGACTGGCTTCTCTTGTAAGGTATTCTTGGTCAAATTAGATTTCAGCTCTCATTTAGAGAGTTCATTTATAATGTCCCATGCCCCTTATAGTAAGAGCCACAAATTTGTTTTTATTGGCAGCTTTATTATTTTTCTAAAGCTGTTTTACTGGAAAACAATTTTGCTCTTGCCTTTTCTTCTAAAGCTATTTGCTAGACAATGACTGCTCACTTTCCACCTCCATACACAAAGGCCAACACTATTTTCACCCAGTATTAGACTTTAATTCCATTTCTCAACTTGCATAATTCACCCTGAAAAATAAGGCAACTTGGCAGAAAGCCAAATGCACTGACTGTACTTCAAAGTATTTCCTGACTGAAATCAGTGCTGCGCTTCCCGTTAATGCCATCAGTAAGGAGATCAACACCTATCAGAACAAAGAAAATTCCTTGCTTTCACAAATCACAAAGATATTTTCAACTTTATTGCTTTTGCAATTCTTGAACATTCCATTCAAATTCACTGAAAATATTTGCACAACCACAACCCAAACAAATATCTCCTGTATGTTATGTTGCAATTTACGTTGAAGTGTTACGCTTTGTTAAAATTTGGTAGAATACTTTAAGTATTGCAAGAAGTCATCCTCCAAGGCAACTGAGACAATTATACTGCTAGAGTCAGGCTATGTACAGCTCACTCTCAGTAACCACGAAAATGGAAAGGTCTGGTTTTACATAGATCAACACGATAGCAACTTCTACTCCAATTGCACAGATCTCTACTTCATTAACACACCACTGAATTGAAACAACTGAAGAGCTGCAATGACAAATGCGATCCTATAGCATCTGCTGCATACTCGTTCGGTAGTATTAAGATTTGATATTAACAAGCTAATTAATATTTTAACTCTATCACTTTCATGAAAGGACCTTTCAAAATGCTTTGATTGCCAAATATTTCATATTTCAATGAAATAATCACTGCTAAATAATAAAATTGTTAACTTATGCTGTACTTAAACAGATAACTCTAGACAGTCTCTAGGGATCTTGTGGCTGCCTAGTATTAAGGTTCAGTTACCAGCAGATTCAACCGTACCTTCTTCAAAGTGGTTACAAAACTCAAATTAATTCAAAATCCAGTCTTTTCAAACATAAAAGCAAGAGAAGTCTGGAGTAATGAGGTTTACACAATTGCAGGACAGTTCAGGTTGGAAGGAACCTCTGGACATCATCTTGTCCAGTAAACCTGGCTCGAGCATGGTCACGTAGAAATGGTCACCTAGTTGTCCAGGACCACGTCCAAATGCAAATTACACAGCCTCTCTGGGCAACCTGCTGTAGCAATCCTGGACTTCACAGCCTCCTTTTAGATATTTACGTACACTGATCCTCATCCTCCATCCCCCTGAGCCTTCTCTTTAGGCCAAACTGTCCCACCTCTTTCAGCCTTTCTTAATAGGAGAGATGCTACAGTCCCTTAGTGGACCTTTTTTGGACACATTCTAGTTTCTCCATGTCTCTCTTGTATTGGGGAGCCCAGAACTGGACACAGAACTCTAAAAGGTGGTCTTACCAGTGCTGAGTGGGAGGGCTCACGTCCCTCAACTTGCTAGACACATTCCTCATGTAGCACAGGATATTTTTAGTTTTCTTTGTCACAAGGCCACATGCCTAGCTCATGGTCAACTCACTACCCAACGGGATCCCCCAGATCCCTTTCTACAAAGCTGCTTTTTAGCTAGTCAGCGCTCAGCATATATTGATGCATGGAGTGATGTTTTCTCAGGTGCAGGATTTGGCCCTTCCTCTTGTTGAACTACATAAGGGTGCTGTCAGCCTATTTCTCCAGCTTGCTGAGATCCATCTGGATGGCAGCACAACTTTCTGACAAACAAGATGTTCTTCCCAATTTTGTGACATCAGCAAAATTTGCCAAGGATACTCTGCTCCATCATCCAGATCATAAATAAAGATGTTCAACTGGACTGAACCCAGTACTGGCAACTGGAGTGCTCCACTAGTTACTGGCCTCCCACTTTGTTCTACTGGTTACCACACTCTGGGCTCAGCCATTCAATCAGTTTTCATTCTACTTCACTGGTTGCTTATCTAGCTCGAACTTCATCAGCTTGTGAAATCTCAGGGGACACAACACCAAAAGCCCATCTGAAGGTAGGCAATATCTACTGCTCTCCAAGATTATCAGATTGATCAAGCATATCCTTCCCTTTGTGAATCCAAGCTGATTACTTCAATGACTTTCTTGTCCTTCATATGCCTGCAAACTGTTTCCAGGATTAGTTGTTCCAACACCTTGGCACGGACTGAAGTGAGGCTTATCTGCCTGTAGTTCTGTAAGTCCTCCATCCTGCACCTTTTGAAAATAATGACATTTGCTTTCTTCCAATCCTCAGGCACCTCTCCTAATTGCTATGATCATTCAAAGATTATTAAGAGCAGACTCAATGACGTCAGCCAGTTCTCTCAGCGTTCATGGGTGCATCCCATCATGATCTATGGATCTTCGTATGTTCAGTTTGCTTAAGTACTCTCTAACATGATCCTCCTCTACTAGCAAAGAGTCTTTCTTGCCCCACCCTTCCCCCCATTCTCTAGCATCTGGGATTTCTGAAGGCCAGTCTTACTAATAAAGACTGCAGCAAAAGTGGCATCAGTGCCTCAGCATCTTCCATACCTTCTGTCATCAGGGCCTCAGCCCCATTCAGTAGCTAGCCTGCATTTTCCCTAAAGATTGTTTTGCCAGTTATGTACTTATAGAAGTCTTTTTATTGCCATTGACATATCTCACCAGGCTCAGTTCTAGGTAGACTTTCACTTTCCTAACTGCATCTTCTCTGCATGCTTGGACAACGTCTCTATACTCCTTCCAGCTTACCTGTTCCTGCTTCCACCTCTTGTGTATTTCCTTTTTATGTTTGAGTTTTGCTAGGAGCAAGTCTCCATCCACACATGCCTTCTGGCGTGTTTTTTGCATAAGGTTATGATCACACTATTATTTAGAAAAGAGTCATACCAATTCAAGCTACGAGGAAGTTGTAAACATCAGTAACAACCACTGTCAGTGACTGGACTATCTGCTCTGAAGCAGAGTGCAACACCAATCCAGGCTAAAACATTTGGTTCAAGAAAGCATCTGTTTTGCCTTTTGCTTGGTATTTGCCTCTCCTTCTGCTACTTACTTCTCCAAATGCCAAAAACTGTTAGTGGCCATGTCTTTTCCTGGGCAGCTCATCACCTGCCTGAGTATCTCATACACAGCACCTGATCCAACAGATAGAATGGAATTAATGCACACTAAGAGGTTAGCACTCCTCAATGCAGTGTAGATGAGTTGTAATTAAGGCTGTGCATGAGCCTTTTTCAACATTTATCCAAAAGGCAGAGGCTTGATTTCAATTTCCTCCTTACACCAAGTGAGGGATTTCATACATTTATCTTTAATAAATTGTCCCACTGCCAATATGCCAGCAGACTGCTCTCTCCATAGGACTACCAGCTCTTTAAAGAGGTAGCAAGAAAAGAAACTCACTGAAACCGTACTAAGTGACAGATGCACAGGAACAGAAAGGAAAATTGAATAAGTAGAAGGAACTTTCATTCTTCAGCCTAACATTCAGGAATTTTCTCCAGTGGAAGGAGGCCTCAGTTCCAGTCCTCACTCAAATTGTTTCCAGATGTTGTTTTTCTAAAGATACTTTCCAAGAAATATGTAGAAGGCAGGCTCCTATTTGTCCTATGCAGGCCATTTAAATAATACTTCACCTGTCAGAGTTTAAGTGTCTTTCTCAACCATGAATGCTTTTATCCATCGCTGAATTTCTGTGGAAAAAATGCAGAGAAAGGGGGCTAAAACATGCAAATTGTCATCTTTGCAATGAAGTGTCTTCTGTCTTTCAACAGAACTTTTCCTTCATTAACTCTACCATAGCTACTTTCTGCTTTAGCCTATGATACTTCATATGCTCAGCTTTTCATTATCAACTCTTTATATCTTCTTACAGGAATAAAGTTCTGTGCAATTACCTCTCCGTGCACATGGGCTGGTCTTTTATGTACCACCAGTCTGCATGTGATAAGTCTTGCAACAAACAAAACCCAGACATATTCAATCAGCAGCTCTTCAGCAGGATAAAGCACTCTTACGAGTTACAGTACTGGATGTATAACAATTCTGCAGGTTTCCTTCATTTGATTCAAATGAAAGCATGTAACATTTCAGCAGAGTACAGTATGTTTTTGCTTCTATTGATGACAATCCATTATTTCATTTCACTACTAATATCTACAAGCAGCTCTGGAAACAATGATTTAATCTCAATTTGAAGTCAAGTCCTCAGCCACTCTTGCTTACTGTCTCCTTATTAAGGCTATTAGTCATAGAGACCAAAATGACCATGTGTATTTTTAAAAATACATATTCAGCTGTATAAATTCTACCAATTAAAACAATGTACTTGTCAAGATACAGACAAGAGACACAGGTCTAATAGGGAAACTGCATTCCAATAAAATGCAACACCTAGTCCATATTATTTCTCCGGACAGAAAGGTATAACACAGGCAACTGCCTGCCTTCAGAATGATGCCACATAAAGACAGCGCTCCCGCAGACCACTCAGCTAGAAGATCAACTTATTACTATTTATACGTTCACACAAAATATTAGTCTCACTGTGTTCAAGACATACTTCACAAGCCACTCAAACATTTTTTTTCATCCACTGAAGAATCAAATCCAAGAGCAAGCCAACATGTTTTGCATGTCTCTCTGCTCGGAGAACCACTATGTGGAAGAGACAGCAACACTGCCAAGCCTGAGGGCAGTCAGATATAAAATTACTACCCATATCTGCCCCGGCCAGAATCAATTCTTTTCATCAGATCAGAAGGGTGAAAAGAAGAGGCATGTAGTCAGTAGAAGGTTATGGAGATGCTGATTTAATGTTAATCTGACTGCAATGAGAATCGAGTTTATATCTGCTGCCTCAAATTATCAGAAAGCCATAATTTTTTTTTTGGTCTTGCATCCTTATTTGTTTACTCTTTAAAAAGAGCATATAGATTACTTTCCAGTCAACTACAGATAAAATTTGTAAACTAGCTCTGAAAGTTTAATGAATCATCAAGCATTAGTCAACACAAACACATTATTATATTTCTATTCCTCAAGGCTTCCCAAGAAACACATTTTCTATCTTTCGCTTCCCTTATGTTCCAATCATTCTTCCTAAGTCCAGTTTCTGCATTATCATTATGGCAAGGCAAATGGACCTAATTTCTTTCTTCATTAAGAAGCAAAAAGCTTCTTCTTGCTGTAACTCAAACACTTTTTTCCCCTTCCCTCATTATTCAGAGCAACCGACACATCTCAGCATCACTGGAAGATCTGGTCAGTTCCCTTCTTTCCAGGATATTTTTATTAAGGATATACTTTGTTCTGAGAGAGTAGACAGGGAGGGGGAAAAATAACTGTGCTATCAAAAATGTTTGCTGTGAGTTACGTCTGCACATCTTTTATGTACTGAACACAATGAAATACAGAGGAAAAAAGCCTGGATGCTTTTGTGGCTGTAAATTACAACTGAGGAATAAAGCTTTCTGAGATGACTTAGCAGAACCATCCAAGGGACAAGTCCTTGTTATAAAGGACAAAAAGTTACCCAGAAATCCATAAGAAAAGGAATCAAGTAGAACACAAATCATCTAGCAAAATATTAGTGCTCACTTTTGGGAAAAGAAATACATCTGACTTAGCTTCATGCTAATAAGGCCTTTGTGCTGTCTTACTGGGCATCGGAGATGAGTTCTCATATTGGAGAGAATTATACAGGTAGAGTTGATCTTGTATTGGTAGAGAAATATGCACTAGAAGGCTTCAAAGCTTCTTCTGACCATACTTTTCACAATCACATCATTTGTATATTCATGAAAATATACAGTTAACACTCAACCTGATCTGTGACATTTGCTCACGTACGAATATTTTGTGCAGTCACATAGATGACAAAACTCATTAGTACTGACTCTCTCCAGAGCTGTTCCACCCACAGATAGTCAGAGTAAGCCCTGAACCTCCCATGCAAGGGATTAAGTCATTGGTCAAAAGCACCTTCTACAGGATTAAGTATCAATGCTTCCTCTCATTAGGCAGGCCAAGATGGCCAGTGTGCACTCCTATACTCATGAATAAAACAGGTTTTCTGCATTTGATGAAATCTCATCCCTTGCAACGTTGGTGCTAACACTCAGACTGCTTTGTAACAGCAAAGTTTTGGTGGCTATTCCTTATTTCATTTGAAAATAAGAGATATAGAATGAGACAGTAGAACTTATTTAATTCACTGGCTTGATATTTTATTTCTTTGAAATTATTTCCTCTTATTTATACGTAGTGGAAAAACCACATTCAAAACAATCATTTCTTTGGCCAAAATTTTAGATGCTATATTAAAGAACAGTGTTCTAACAGCAGATTGGGAGTTAGGACAAGCACATGTTGTTGAAGAAAGTGTAATAAACAAGAAGGACTCAGCTAAGCAGTCTGGTAGCAAGACATGAACTAGAATACTAAACAATGCTTATCAGAAGGAGGGCAGAGATACTACAGTTTCATTAAACTCCTTGGAAATTTGCTCCCAATTTGTTGACTGATCCATGCTTACTAACACATCCAAAAATATATGAAGATAACTATTTTCATATATTTTTAATAGAAAGTCTTTAATATACGAACAGGGTTTCAAGCAAGCTGTGGTCACCATCTCTGGACAAGTTCAGAATTGACAGCAGTCATGAGGTGTTTTTGTCTTTTACTGAACAAAGTTACCACTCAATATGCAAGTAACAGTAAAACCATTTGTTTTGCAAATCAAGAAGCAAAAATGCTTCGGACAGGTTCTTCACGATCCCAGACAAAGTATTATAGGTCTTAACAATAAACATAAACAAAGGTTTCACAAAACCTTTTGACTCACGCAACCAAGGACAGCAATCTCCCTCCCAAATGATGCTCCTCCAAGGAGTAGCCGAACTCTGAGGAGGATGCACTCCTCCCCGTGGCTGGCCTTTAAATGAGCTCCAGGCAGCTCTACCCTGGGGGTCCGCCCCTTCCAGTTACATAGGGAGCACAGGTGCAAATAATTTGCCTGTGCTCCCCAGGGCAGCCACAGCCCTTACTCCAGGTGCTCAATCACAGGTGCAGGCCATGACCTAACATTCCTCCTGCACTATTTCCATGCAGTCCTCACCAGGATTGTGACTTAAGTTCTTCCTGATTAGTTGTATGTGGCACATTAGAAACTACAGCCTTCCACAGACAATTTTTATCTTTATGGTGTTAATCTTTTAAGTAATTTGTTCCTACAAGTTTTATACAATCTTAATCAGTTGCTTGACAGAGCAATACCAAAGAACTTCATGTCATGGAAAAAATTACAAATCTTTCCCATTCAGAAACAGGATTTTTCCTTAACGTAACAGCTATAAGCAGATTATATATTTGATTTGATTACATTCTAAGGGATTCACCTGTGGTATTTCTTACTTTTAATTCAAAGTACTCAGTATTTCCTGGCGATGAGCACAGTGGCTGTATTAACAAAGCAAAACAATACACTAAGACTCTCAGCTGTGAAGCAGAAGAATAGACAACACATGCAATAGAAAATGCATAAAAACAGATAAAGCTTCAAGGCTCTCCTATAGTTCCACTGAAAAGCCTACTATCTACCTGAACCCCTCTTACATTTATTAAATATCCCTTAAAGCTAAATATCCACTTAAAACTATTATTTACATAGGTTTTATATCCATTCCAACATCTTTGTATGCAAACTAGTAAAAACAGTGCAATACGAGTTCTACAAACATTACAGCCTTGTATAAAACACCACAAAAACACTTCAACAACTTTTAGGGTATAATGCATTTGTCAGTGCACTACTTTCCTCCTCACAAGTAGGATTCAGGCTGTTTCCCACAGACTCTCCTGGGTGGCCTAATTGCTCTTTTTACATGAAGTAGAAAAACAAAGCCAGTCTGATCAAGTCTCAGTGACAATGAAATCAATTTCCAGATACAGTCAACATGTATGGATGCTACCTATTCTTTTTATTATCCTAAAGTTAACTTATTTTACTGGAAAATTCCTCAAATCACCCTGAGAAGTAAATTTATATGTCTGTAGCAAAAGGATCTATCCAATTTTCCTCTAGCTTTTAAGCATTTTGAAGACATGTTGTGTGAGGTCACAGATTCATTTATTCCTCTGACACAAATACCATAATGGAAAATTAAAAGAGATTTGGTTCCGGCAGCCAGGCTTCCTCCTATTACTTCTTCAGTGCCAAGTTAATCATTAGGAAAAAGACCCTGAATCTAATTGGAAGTGTAAACATGCAGGATCCATCTCAAAGAATTGCAGCTGAAGAGATGTAGCCTTCATTTATTTTTCAAGCAGCCTCTTTGCATTTAGAAGTGGGCTGTTAAACTACTTAAAATTCCAGTCAAAGTGAGTACTGGTCTAAAAACCAAACATCACAACAGCCCCCAGGACTGCTAAATCTACAGGCTGTATTTTCTTAAAGTGGGGCTAGCTCCATTCTGTAATTCAATTGCCTGAAAGAGCATGCCATAAGGTATTCAAAAAGTAAAATACGACAATCGCACATCTCCAAAGCCTTGCAAAAAAAAAAAAAAAGTTAAGAAATAGCTACTAGATTATAACAAAGGTTACTCAAACTGACAAAAGTTCTTACACGTCTTTTCAGCACAGACTTCAGAGGTGCTCAGAAACATACACAGTTTTCCATCTGAAAATAAAAACAGTTGGATGCCTCCTAGATAAACACAGAAACAAACAAAGCGGAAGAACAAAAAAACTACAATTTGAAGTGGTTCAGGATTTAATACCTGTACTGTTCACACTTCTGAAAACACAGAGTAAGAATGTGATCAGACATCAACGACACCTGTGCCATCTTATGTCTCTGTGACAGAAGAACGACTTTCTACCCAAAATGGAGCCAGACTCTCTGAGAACTTCCTGTGCTGCACGAACTCTTTCCTACAGGATTTCCTAAACAAATTGAATGTTCACTGGGGACGCCTGGCTCACTCCAAACTTTGTTACATGGGTCATTCTCAAAGGGAGAGGCTTTGTTTGTTATTTATTTGGTCCCTCTCCTAGGCCCACTTTTGGGAGTAGCTCTCTTCTGAGATCAGTTCCCTTAATTAGACCCCTTTGAGGTCAGTTTGACCTCCACTGCTGAGATCAGTTGGATGTGCTTTGTATGGGCAACCTTATGAAACATGCGCGCTATACATGAAATCTGTCACACAGCCTTGGCAAACAAACTATCATAACTATATTGTTATACATTTGTAATCTGTAATAAGTATATTGACTACAACAGTAAAAGTCTGTTGACTCTGTAGTAGCAATCTATATTTGTTGCTATAGACAGATTTTTGCCACCCCTAATTGCTGCTGCTAGCAATTAGTGCTATTCCTTCCATACCTACTACATACAGTCTCTCTCTGTATAGAGTCCGTGTATATACAATGCTTCCTAGAGTATCTGCAGTTATATATGCACACACTTGCCTTTTTAATCATAGTATATTTCCCAGTGGTACTTCATGGTAATCTGTCATAAATAAATGTTTTTAAAATAAAGCTTCTGTGTCTTTGTGTATTACAGAATCCTAAAAACCCACTGTTGTGACCTCTATGGAACTTCACACCAGATAAACCTTTAGATCATGACAGGTACCTTGGCTTTAACCTTGATGCTTTGTGCTGACAGATTTCACGCTCCCAGTTTTCTTCTGAAAACACCCATAAGCACTTTCAAGAAGTCAAGTCTAAAAGCAGAATCGGAGCTATTCTAATAAGCTCTCCGAACATTTTTAAGAGGACATCAGGTTGGATCAAGTTACATTTCCAGAGTATTTTCTAATCAAGATACCCATCAATTTGAAAGCATATTCAATATTTTCCTGTGTTGAAGGACACAGAGCTCCTTCCCTTTCACCTCTCGTATCAAAGAAAAGTCCAAACCCACACAACTACACCATTGCCTTATCCAGAACCAGGAGCTCTACTTCACTTTATTCCCTTCCAATTCCTTCTTGAGCGATTCCTCATGCTGCTTCTACTGCTTTCTCAGCTGCTCTAACTTTGGCTGACCCTTATAAGAGCCCCAGGACAACCCCACCCTGGGCCCACGCCTTCCAGTCCCAGGGGAGCACAGGTGCAAACAATCTGCCCACGCTCCTCAGGCAGCCACATCCCTCCCCACTTGCTCAGTCGTCAGTTCAGGCTGTGATCAACAGTTTCCCTACACCTCTCAAATACAAATACTGCAAATATAGAAAGCTATTTGCAAGAAAACCAGCCTGATTGTAGCCAAGTCGTGTGGGTCAAATATCTTCAAGGCTTAAGTTACGGAAAGCATACTGCAAAGGAGAAAAAAAATTAGCATTAGACAAGTCATGCTAACACATTCATCAGGAAAAGAAAGCTATATTCTTAGAATAATATTCACTCAGCTTTTCAGATAAATTTGTCAAGACAAAGTAATGTTTCAGTTCTTGCAAATAAAGCAATTTCAGTACATCTGCTACTTTGAAATTTACTTACTACTCAAACCACAAGCGTAGATCTTAATAGCCATTAGTTACTTTGAAGCTCATTAAGATATCAGATATGTACTGTATGCCTGCATAGTTTTTCTCCCAAATATCTACTAATTTTAATAAAAACTTGTTTTTCAATATACAGAATGGTAGGCGAAGCAGTTCTCCATCTCAGAAAATTTCTGCCTCCCCCAAACCAGTGGTCAGTTACCAAAACACACTCATGCCAGAGGCTCCTCCATCCCGTGGCTACTGGGTTTAGTTTTGCACTCTACATCTGTGCAACGCTGAGTGCAGCACTACAGTGCTGTGTTGTTATTGAGTATTACCAAGGCTAAAAATCACCACTGCCAACAGCCAATGGGTTGTCTACTGAACTGTCCCCTCTGTAGGTATTGCTAGGGTTAGATGAGGACTAATCTCAGCACAGAATGCTGCGTGACGCAGACATTAGGTCATCCTCTGTTCTTTTCTAGTAAAGACAATCTTTTTGTTCAGAAAATTGTTTAATTTTACACTATACTCAATTTATAGTTATCTCTCCCTTCCTAACTCTGCAATTTTTCTTTTATTAAAGCATTATAATTTAGGATTCCAAAGACATTTAGTCATGAATGATACAGAATTAATCTTAAAAAACAGGAATACCAACTGGAAATCACTGCAGTTCTACCTATCTCTCCTCTATATGGCATCTTAATGCCGTATGAAATGTGAAATCAGAGACAGCATTCCCTTGATAGGGACCATATAATTGCTCCAAAGATAGCAATTTTGTACCTGTTAGCTAGTGAATTAAACATAGCCTCTCCCTGAACGCGTACACAAGAACTGGATATATACTCTCGAGCCTTAAGCACAGACAGTACAGAAAGTTATCAAGCAAAGTATACCTAATTTACTGTTTAGTGGAATTTTTTGCATGAAACAGAGTGCAGGCACCACTGCCCCATGGCATCACTCCACTATCTCTTTATTGTTTTTCACCTACACACCAAGGTATGATTTTATATCTTTCCCTCTATTATTTTTGATAGCAGAACCAGAACTTCATCACACCGGCTATATTAAATTGGGAAAGCATATTGAAGTGAGTACTAGGAAAGCAGTTTCTCAATGCATACAAGTAAAGCAGTTTCAGAAGTGTATTTTAGGCTACTTAGCTCAAGCATCCCCTGAAGCAAGTCTTTGAGGCTTTGTGATTTGGCAATATTGTACAGGAAATAGCATTGGCCAGTGTTCCCACGTACTGAAAACATCTTAGACTGATATGCTGCACATTATCAACAAGTAAGCTCTCCTACCAGGTCCACACAATGAACTACATGTTCATTTTTGAATATGTATAAGTACAGCATTATAAGCTGAACTTCTTGGGATAAAGACTATCTTGAAATATGCAAGATGTCAACCCTCTCAGAAGCTTCTTCCTGAAGAAAAGTAGGGGTGGGGAGGAAGCAACTGCGTGGTCCTTTTCCTCCTTTAAACTCAGTCATGTACGTGAAAACAATTCAGGTTCTCTTACTGAGGCAACCTGACAACAAAACTAAATTCGAGTTTTACCTCCTCCAAGTTTTTGCAGGAACTAAAACCATTTCCTTTCCTCTTACTGCTGGGACTCTGCCAATGAAAACCAACTGGATTTTCCCCTCTCCCTGTACTGAAGAAAGGTAGGAGCGGGAAACAGTGATTCACTTTCCCTTAGCCTGAAAATAAGAATCTTCCCATTTCCTTAGCAAAGCAGTTACCAAACCTCAATAACTTCCTTAAACATACTAAATCCATTCAATTTTTCCTTTTCAAAAGTTATTTCTCAAGCTTAAACAATCCAGCAGATTGCTTTTCTAGCGCATAAAATATTTTCTAGATTCAATAAGAAATGGCGTTATACCAATTAAAGCAAGAAACAAAAACACACACACAGATGGTGGCCTGTGAGCACTTTTGTATGGTCTCATGGTGGCTAACTGGCTAGAAGTTCTTATGCGCTGGAAAGCACATGTGTCTTCACTTGTGGAATAATCCTCAACTTTCAGCTCAAAAGAAAAAAAAATTCCTCAGATGGGCTGTTGGACTATTGGCAGTTTCACAAATATTCCTGCAAACAGCTCCACTTAAAATACAGAGGAGTCCCATCACTAGCTAGGTTCTGCTGATTCCCAAGGACAACTAAGGGGACCAGCAACAATTAGAAAGTACTGCTACAATTCATGGAGAATTATCTACTTTTTAATAAAAGCTACAGTAACTAAATAAATAAATAAAATACAGTAAATAAAAACTACAGAGGTAAGATTATAAATAAAATTTATGTGGCCAGTTCTGCTAATGTAAAAACAATATTCAGTTGTTGTGCATCAGAAACAAAGAAATACAGGAGGAAACAGCATTTGGAAGTCAAGCACAGCATTTCTGGAAATAGGTTTCCTGCAGAGCCAACAGCTCAAAGCTCAAAAGCAGAGATACAAATTGCTTCCTGCCAATATGCTGAAACAGTTATTAGGAGAACCACTTAAGACTCATCTATTCATATCGGTGAGTGAACATCAGCGAGAACCAAAAAAAAAAAAAAAAAAAAAAATGACATTCTCTGAAACTATGTAAAGATAGAAATGGAATAGTCACAGACTTCAAATAAACAAACACTAACATAGCATCTAACTTTGTATTTTCTCCTTTCAGATACCTCCAGAACGCTAATTCAGTCTGAAAAAAAAGACATGCAACTGTGTGTACATCTTCCCCTATCCCAGACCCCAAGCACCTATAAAACATCAACATTCTCTTTCATCCTTTTTTTTTTCTAGTTATGTCTGAGATGTATTCGACCCTTGTGACATAATATAGCCTTTTCTAGGGCTAGAAGCCTGTCTTTTATCTAGATTGTTTTATCTTGTGCAGTTTCTCAAACAACTTTGTTTTATCCAGCTCCAGAATAAATCATCCATCATAAGCATAAAGGAAAATGGAACTTATTTATAAAACAGAACTCATTTCCCCCTATCATGTCTGTCAAAGATATTGAATCTACAACAGAAAAATCAGGCAATTTCGTGGTGATAGCTGCCAAGTTCTCAAGTGTTTTACAAAGAAGACTATTTTGAAATTTCCAGGGAAATTTGTCTTCTCTACAGAGCTTGAAGACTGCATCACTACTAGCATCATTTTTTAGGAGCTTGAAGCTATCTTTCTGATGCAGAAGTGCCTGACCTATAGCTGAAATAATCTGACCACCCCAGTGGACTTACTGTGCCTATCTCATTTTCTCTCAGCCATGAGCATATAAGGGAAAACAGATATAGGACTCAGGGATGTTCATGGAGAAGCATCTGTAGCTCTAATACAGGCTGCACAAATGTTTCTGAAACTTAGATTTCTCTTGCTTCAGCTATGCCATGAACATATACGAAACTAAACAAGCACAGCCCATGTGAGTGTCTAGATTTTTTCTAAGAAGACATATTACACCTCTGCTTTTGCTAGGCAGTAGATGCTCCATTTAAAACTAGGGAACATAGGCTTAATTGTTCAGTCCTAAATCGATAACCCAGTATTTTCACTTCACAAGCACATTGTTTCATGTTTGTTGAGCTCTGTGAGGAACAGCCACAGTAGCAACCAATGGATTCCTTTGGAGCCAAAGTTAGGCTTCATGTGATCACACCTTAAGTACATCCACATACATACAATGAACGAGCAATGTATTTTAACTATAGCTTCCATAATTTTTGTCTCTGATTATTGTTCTCTGATTCAGGTTAAAATGCACACAGTAAAATGGAGTTCTGTCTTTCAAATAACAAAAGATGAAGACTGTCTAAACAAAGCAAGCAGAAACATTTCCACCCCTACAAGTCATGTGTAGGCCCTTAATTGCAGATGGCATTAAATAATGTTATTCACACAGTTTGGTAAGCAAATGTTGCAAAGGGCGCACATCTCTAACATGGTGCAGAGCTGATTTTGTTAATGATGATTTCTAAAAGCAGCAGGAGTTTGGTGGGGCTGAGTGTTTGCACAGTTGCATAAGTAGATCCTGAGGCAGGAGCCCTGGAATCAAAACTCAACACCAGATAGTGACAACTTTTTATAGTTGTATCCTGTTCATAGTCCAGGCATGCCAGCTATGATGACTAAGAGAACACCTGCTCTGGATCAAAGTCAAGGTAGAAAAGCCTCTCTGTCTAGCTCATTACCAGTTCCCCATCCTACTACAAACAACACAACAAAGGTTTCCAAGCAAATTTCTTTACAAGTTCACAAGAAGAACCTACTGGATAGTGCCACAAACAAGATACAGACAAGATGTTACAGCTTCTTGCATACATTAAAAAAAGTCTTGTAATGTTTATAAATGTTACCAGTTTACACATAAGTCCCCCATAATCATGTTATCTCACCAGGAAATGGCTTTAGTCTAATATCTCTTCCTTAGTTTGTTGTTACCTGTGATGCTTTTACTTTCTATCTGCTTTTGGACAAGCACATTCACTTATCCATTATTCATCGTATCTCAAAACTGTAATTGCAATGGTTACCAAGTGAAACTTTTAAACTTATCAGAAATGCACGAGTCCTTGCTCTTGGTAGGAGCTAACTGTTTCTAATTACTTGGCTTAGTTAAATGCATCCTGACAGCATTTCTTTCTTACCTGTAGCAGACTAATTTTTGTTACAATTATGCATCTTATAAGTGATGGTCAAAACCTTCAGGATTTTGAATTCAGAAAAACACCAGTGTATTCGAAGTAGTTGGATCCCTGTATTTTCTAACAGAACATTAGCGGAGTTCTTGCATCATCAATATATTTCTCTGCAAATCCTGGGTTTTTTCTCTCATCCAGAGCAGTATAAATCCTTAAAACCTCCATCCAGTGGCAATCCAAATCGAAGCCAAGTGCAGCATACAAAATACTACTGACCTCAACTTTAATTATTAACTTTATATGTGCAATGGAGGTATGCACAAATCAGTTAACTGAGTTTTCTGTATACAGTGGCAATGCATGGCACAGCTGCAAATAAAAAGCCACACACAGCTCAGGGCTATTACATTTAATTTGAATAGAACACAGCAGATGTCCTCCAGAGTTTTCTACCTTGCTTCATAGTAATCACGTTAAAAGTTTGTTAGCTCACCTGTTGCTGAATTTCAACAAAAGGTAAGGCTCACATTGTCTAAACCAGAGATGAATAAATAGCTGCAACTACATAACAGTTCCTACATTTTATTCTTCGGCCATTAAGTAGATTTTTATTAAGATATTATTCGTTTGCTGAAATTGAAGAACACCATAGAATAATACTGACAGAATAGCAAGGAGTTAGTTACAAGCACTCTAAAAATTTAGACCATCCTTACATGACAGCTTTTTAATTATTAGAATGTCATTTGCCATTATTCAAACCGCAAGAAACTTGAATGATCACTAAGTACTTCCAGTAGCAATTCAGTATAAGAGTTGTGTACTAATAAAATATAATCTGATGTAATATTGCTTGGAACATAACAAAAGAATCTTTCTGAATTGTAACCAGATGCATGTGTTCTTAAGGTATGCAAAATGACATTTCAATAAAGTAACAACAAAAATGCAAGGGATAGTAGAAAGATTTTGAGATTCTGAAGAAAGAAAGAGTTATGCCTACAACCCAGATAGCACTTAACTTCAAGATACCCCTTGATAAATTACTGGATTTTCCAGAAAAATATTTGTTGCGGTTTAACCCAGTGGGTAGGTGAGCATCATGGTCATTCACTCTCTCCCCCTCCTCCCAGTGGGATGGGGAAGAGAATTGAAAAACAAACAAACAAACACACAAAGTAGATCCCATGGGTTGAGATAAAAACTATTTACCAAGACAGAAAAGGAAGAGAAAAAAAAGGATAATAGCACTGATAATTATATACATATATCTGTACACAAAACAAGTGATGCACAGGCAACTGCTCACCAGCTGCCAACCAATGCCCAGCCAGCCCCCAGGCAGTGACTGCCCGCCCAACCAACCACACACAGAATACCCCTTCAGCCAGTTTAGGTCAGCTGTCCTGGTTCTGTCCCCTCCCAATTCCTTTTGTCCCCTCAGCCTCCCTCACTGGCAGGTTAGTACCAGAAGCTGAGAAACTGAAATGTCCTTGGCTCAGCAACAACTAAAACATCCATGTGTTTTCAACATTGTTTTTCTCCTAAAGCCAAAAATAGCATAATATCAGACACTATGAAGGAAAAATCAATTCTGTCCCAGCTGAAACCAGGACAATATTCAAATGACAGAATCATAGAATGGCTTGGGTTGGAAGGGACCTTAAAGATCATCCAGTTCCAACCCCCTTGCCATGGGCTGGATGCCACCCGCCAGATCAGGCTGCCCAGGGCCACATTTTAGCCTGGCCTTGAGCACTTCCAGGGGTGGGGCATACACAGCCCCAGCTTTAATGAAGGGTAAAGCTTTTCATTTACACCAGAAATGGCAGTATGCACGTCAACATCTATAAGCTCATAACATGGATATCGATTTAAGTAACATTAAAACTGTCAAAGAGGCATGTTGGAAAGGAAAGTAATGTCAAATCCAAACTTATCTGTAGAAAGAAAGAGGATTAATTGTCTTTTCATGTTGAATATTAAACATGAAAATATTTCCAAGGAAATTCTCAAGAACCAAGTTGTATCAAATCAATAAATAAACAGGCTTCTATTTTTATCCAGCTTGCTACTCAACATAGCAAGTGGAACCTCAATCCAAACTGTTTTGAATATTCACTCATGCCCTTGAATATCTCTGAAAATTGAAATAACCTTTCCATATTTTGAAGCTTATCTTTTAATATGCTATTTTTCAATTAGAAAAAAATAATCCATCAAGAGCCTCAGAACATAAGCATTAAAATAGTCTATGGACACTGGAATCATAGAATGGCCCGGGTTGGAAGGGACCCCAAGGATCATCAGGTTCCAACCCCCCTGCCACAGGCAGGGCCACCAACCTCCAGATCTGGTACTAGATCAGGTTGCTCAGGACCCCATCCAACCTGGCCTTGAACACCTCCAGGGTTGGGGCATCCACATATCACTAAAACCATATAGTAGCTACAAATTCTTGCTCATAGCCAAAGACTGCCTGCTGTCAAAAGTATCAACAGAAGAAAAACTGCAAGAAAATACAAAAACGTGACTCAACCAAGGCACGAGTTTGAGCCACCTGCTACTACTTCTGATGTGACAGGTACAAACAAGAATTTCCAAAGCAATCTACTCATCTGCACAGGAAAATCAGTTTACTTGGTCATATCTAAGATAAAGCTAAAATGATAAAAACAATTTCAGAATTTCTTGCAGTACTTTGCAATCTCATAATCTGCAGAATTAAAAAAGTTGTGGCTATGTAGAAGACAGCTTTAAGTATAATTAAGAACAAATATTGACAGATACTTGTACTATTAGTAGCCTGTTGCTCAGTTTTTCTGAGATAAAACTAATGGTGCTATAAATCACTAATGCTCCATATTGCAAAATATAATCTTAACCATAATCCATTTGGTTTGTTTGAAATTCTATCAGTTTGTTTGAAAGGCCACCTCTAACGATTCTTCAAGAAAAGTACTCCAAGTTTGCAGTAACAAGAGCCTTGAAAAGCTCGCCAAGCTTTTTAAGTTGTAAAGTCTTACAAGTATTTTACGAACTTCTTCTTTTCAACAAGCCTTCATCTCTGCCAACTTATTGGTAGACGTGTATTACATTGCTTGTCATAACTTTCCCCAGCAAGAGAAGAGCTACAATTTTAAAAGCAGCACACAGATACGCAGCATGGCACGATAGAGGCGTATCCCTCAAAGTCCTTCTCCTGGGAATTCTCAGTCACGGCAATTCTGAGCCTCAGTTTTCATCTGCAGCATTACATGTAACAAGGGATAATTCATATTCAGGTCCTTTCTATAGAAATGACACATTTTACTTTCAACATCAGAAAAGGCACAGGCTACTTAAGAACTGCTTAGAACAAATATGTTAACTGGGAGATAGGAGCATCTCACAGCAATGCTGTAGCACTAGTTTAAGGCTCCCCCACACTCTCTACCTTTGCATGCAGAAAAAAAAAATGTTTGTATGGAAGAGGTCAAAAGTAGAATAATCACAGAGAATCATTGCAACTGGGTGTTAAAAGGAAAGTTGCAAACATTTCTGACTTCTGTGTTTTTCCAAAGGGACCTGCATCAAATCTACCTGCATATAACAAATAGGTCAAAACAAGTGCAAAGGACACTGAATGTGAAATCGCTGCAGAAGCACAATGAAATGTTATGAAGTAGGTTTGGGGAGCACAGAAACTGCTCTTTGATTAATTGTATAACAAGCATGAATATGAAAGGGCCTCGGTCTCTTGCAGAACTATTTAATCATAGAATGGCTTAGGTTGGAGGTCATCCAGCTCCCACCAGATCAGGCTGCTCAGGAAGCCACCCAATCTGGATTTGAACACCTCCAGGGATGGGGCATCCACAGCTCACCCAGTGGACAGCCCCTCAGCATGTTCAGGTGCTGCCTGCCACTAACAAAAAGACGATTCTTGCACAGGACTGCTCTGACCACTTGAAGGACCAAATATCTCTGCGAGAGGAAAAATTTTAAAAGACACAAGCATACATTTGTTAAGAAATTGTTTTTATTGTAATGTGATAGTAAAAAGATTCCTCTAGTAGCACCAACAGGTAGTTTATAATTTGCCACTGACTGAGGAGCACTTTTTTTGCAAGCGATATTATTCTCTGAGACTGAGTGCAGGAACATGGGTATTTCCTGCTATTTTGCTGACAGCTGGGGGAGAAGGAGGGGTGCAAAATTAACAGCATGTTTCACCAGTTCTACAGACAAGACAGTTACTAAGTGCCTAACAATGTTGTTTGCAAAAACATAATTGCATGAATTCTTTATGACTTACTCAAGATATAATAAAATACTCCTTTTGAATCCATACAGGGTGGGGTTTTTTTGTTTTGTGTGTGTGTGTGCAATACATTCCTAAAGAGGAAAAAAAAAAAAAGGAGGAAAAATAGGAATTTTTTAAAGAAAAAAAGTGGAAATGGGTAAGATACTTTCCCCTGAGGGGGAGAAGAGGAGTGAAAGAAAAACCAAACTGTGTGCATTTTTAATACAAAACAGATGTAGTGGACACATGGAACTCACAAAAAATTCAGTTCAGCTAAGATGTGCAATACTGTGTTCTGTATTTGAGATTTTTCAGGTCTTGGCGTGCTCCACTAAAAGCAGACAGCCCCATAGTGAGCAACTTAACACACACTGGTTCTCAGGAGGAGAGTGATGACCCTGTGGCTAAAGCAGGCACGAAGGTGACCGCAAACCAGGATGTGATTTCTGACGCTCCACAGTCTCCTGACATTTCAGATAAGTGAATCTCCTCACCCCTAAGAGCAGCTTCCCAGCTCTAGACGATAGCCCCCTCTAGCTCCGCAGATACTGTGGGGTTCACACCTACCAGCAAGGCTCTTCGGGATATGGCTGGGAGCAACGTCGTCTACTGTTGAGAGTGCAACACAAGCGGCCAGAGCTTTGCCTGCCGCGCCTCGGGGCAGGGCGCGCCCATCCCGTCGCGGTCCCGCTGGCAGACGGCCCCTGAGGCCGGGCCTTCCTCGTACTTTCATCACCCAGGAAGACACGGTGACCTGGAATCCATCTGTTCTCGGTCCGGAGGGGGTTCCGGGCAGCGACCCCGGCCGCCCGCTCCCGGCTGGGCGGACCCGCCGCCGGGCTATTTCTCGGGGCACCAGCGCCCTCGGCCGGCACTGCACCCAGGAAGGAAAAGCCGGAGCGAGCGGAGCGGCAGCGGAGAGTCCGGAGTGCGGCGGCGGCGGGCAGAGCTGAGCAATTCCTCGGGCAGCACAGGGCCCAAGAAGGGCGAGCCTTGCTCCGCAGCGGGAAGGACTGCTGCCAGCTCCGCACCGGCGGGGCGGGACAGGGCACCCCACCCCGCGCCCTGCCCAGCACGGAGCAGGCTGGCGGCTGGGACACGAGAGGCGAGGGGAGCCCGCTCCCCACCGTGCGGTGAGTGAACGGGTCCTGGCGGGGGGAGGAGGGAGCGGCGGCACCCGGGGCTCGGGGCCGGGGAGGAAGGGGCTCGGAGAAGCGCTCGCAGAATCGGTCGCGCCCGTGGTCGTGCCAGCATAGTAAGAGCGGAGGAGGGAATGGAGAGGAAAGCCACTAAAACACACATGCCAACGCTCTCGATCTTCAACTACCCTTGTTAGGCACTAAATAAGAGCACTTCGCAGAAGTTGGCTGCTCCTTATCCCAGCAGCAGCGGCAGCGCCCGCCCCTCCCTCAGCACTGCGGCCCGGACAGTCCCGCGCAGCGCAGGGCTTCCCGCACTGCCGACATCCTCAGCCCCTGCGCTCCTAGTTGTATTTCAGCCGATTGTATTTTTCTCGAGGAAGAAAACGAGCAACAGTACGGCCAGCTCCTCCTTTGCCTATCGGCTATGGACACACCGGCAGCAAGGAGAGCCCCAGAGATAGCCCAGCATCCATGAAAAACGAGGAAAGGAGGGAGAGAAGCCTGCGCTGCCGGGGGAAGAGGAAGATGTTCCTCAGTGTTACATCCCACCCCTTTCTGAAAGCAGTCAAACTTTTTCAGGGAAAAGTTCTAGATACGTTGGTTTGCCTATAGACCTGGTGACATTTTTCAAATACACATGGGTCCTGGGGGGGACAGTGGCAGTGGGGTACGGCAGGGACAGAACTTGTTCCAATCCTGTGTGGTGCGCAGTGTTCTCTTTGTCTCCCCAGCCCTTCCTGTACAGATGCTGAGTGGGAATGATGGAGAGGAGTCAGGCTTCTCAGATAAGCAGCTCCTCATTTATAATGTTTATTTGCAAGGCATCAGGCTCTCTGGCTGCAGGAGACTTTGGGCTCCACCAGTCCATTTTAACCATCTGCTTAAAATCCAGCATGCAAATGGGAACTGTCTGGAGAAGGGTGGGAGGCAGCTGAACTCAGCACGCCAGATGCGCACCAGCCCCACCTCCAGAAAGAGGCAGACTTTGGGCATCCAATGGGTTATCGCCAAAATGATGAATTCCTTCATGTATGACTACAGTAAGGTTACAAGATGTTTAAAAAGACTCAGCTCAATATATGTTCTGAACTGGCAACAAAAAAAAAAGTGTTGTCCATTAAGATACGTGAGCAGAAACCAAACCTTTCAGTAATAGGGTTTCTTTTTATCAACACTATGAGGAGACAGTAAATTCTTACATCCACTACAACCTTACAGAGAAAGGTCTGTAGATAAATTTCTGCATTTTTGTGATTAAATATTTCTTATAGCTTGAAAGCATCAAAAGTTCACTTGGGCTGAAATTTAAGATCACTTTTGGTGAATCACCAAAGAAATGCAATCTTGATAGGCACTTCAGTAGGGTTTGTTTGTTTGGAGGAGGGTGGGTTGGAGGAAGATTCACAGTTTTCATCTGATTCTTTGACCCTCAAGGGTTTGATCTCTTTTATAAAAATTGTTAAAAATACTACTCTGAGGCCTTCTTTTTTTTATTCTTATTAAAGAGTATTATGAAGACATTTCCTATTGTGAATTGCACTGTTAGTTTGATCACAAACTTGTCTGTGCTTATCCTGACTAGACAGTAACTCTGCTAAAAGAGGAGCTCTAAGATTTTCCTTGACAAAGAACACCATTGGATTCTTCGCTATGTATACTAAGAGCTAAAGAAAAGAGAGAACACATCTGGTCCCAATAAATACTTCTTTGTTGGAGTTTAGTGACTTCCTTTGTAAAACAGTAAGTTTTTTCCTCATTTCTAATGTTTCCTCAGAATTTGGAGAAGTGATTCATAGACATCTGTCAGTCTTCACAAGTGGCTAACATTCTCTATCAGACACTGAATCTTCATTTATCCAAATCCAATTTGGTTAACTTAATTCAGCTAACTCTTCTGGTTTTAATGTTTATAATGAACATTATGCTAGAGAGTGTTGATCAAGAATGCCAGCCAAAACAGAAAAAACCTGTATCTCTTGCTAATTTCTGGCTAAGACACACAGACATTTTAAAACAACATATTTCTTCAGGGAAAAAAAAAAAAACTGAATACATTTTGTAGTATAATACTATCTAGAAAATCACTTAAAAAGTTGTATACATGTATTCAGCAGTGTAATCATTAACAACTTACATTTAGGAAGGTTCAGTTCTAGTAAATGAAATGAATAGTTGCTCATCAGAAGACAGCAGCATTATGCAGCTGGGGGCAGGATAAAAGAGAAACCCCCATCCAGGGGGTTTCCAAGTCTCACTTTGGTATCTTTCAAGTGCTGGTTGCATGAAATTACATGTTCAGATTACCTGGGTTTAGGTTGCACTATACAAAGTTAAAACAGGATATTTGACATCCACATCTACTAATACTGACTCTACTAAATATATTGTGTATAAAAATACATCTTCAAGTCTGTATTCTTCAGCACAGATTTCAGCTGTCAATGACACACATAAACAATGACATTAAAAAAAAAAATCCATTTTCAAGTGGATAGGACTAGACAATTTTGCTGAGGACTCTCCAGATGGGCTTCATTTTAAACTTTAATGTATCAAAAAGGAAAATTTCAGCTGCTGTCTTAGGTTGAATAGATCGCAGTAGTAACCTGGCTGCATAAAGCGAGATACTGCCTGCTATCAGATTAGAAGGGATTTTTAGGCTACTTCTTGGGTATTTGCTCATGTACTTTATTTATTGCATCAAAGGACATGAATCTACTAGCTCACATTTTAGATGTCTGGTTATAATATTAAACATAACTTGATCTCTTTCAATTTTATATGCTATGCACAGAATTCACTATTCCATTTGTCAGTCTCTGAACCATTCTCTGAAAAACAATGCTGGTGTGCTTGAGCTCTTCCACCTCCTTCTGTTCAGTTAAGCAGCTACAGTGTTCACTTGGTTTTTTGTTTTTTTTATCTTTTCCTAAATTGTTTTCAGAATGTTCCTAAACAAACAGCACAGAAGCCACTATATTCACTGGTTCTCCTGGTAAGTAATGAGCCTACAACTATGTTCCTGCAAATTAAGGGTCTCCAGATTACAAACCAAATCCAGACATTTTTTCTTTTTAAATAAGTAGTGTTTCCCTAGCCAAGTTTCTGCCAGTAGTTGAATGCCAGGAGATATTTAATAATTAGTTCCTGATACTATTCCTGTAGCTCTCATTAATTTTACAGGCCAGCTATTGCTATTTTCCCCTCTCCTAAGAAAGCAGCTAAGGAGGATCAGGAAAGACTGCTGAAGCTCAGGGAAGCTAAGCTAGAGGACTGAAAAAGGAGAATGTTGTGGCTTTGGCACAAAGCAAGATGTATTGAGATGCATGGGAAAATACATTCCTATACTCTTCCTCTGTTTTCAGCTACTAAAGTATACCTGTAGGCATTGCAATATTTGCTTTTATATGCATCATTACTGAAAAAAATGATAATTCAGATAAGAAGAATGCAATTTGGAATATACAAACTCCAGTGCAGAGGTCACAAAGACATATATGCTCTGCCCTTAATTATTCATGGAGAAATAATGTTTCTAAGGAGTCAATCCTAAATTAAACCAAAAAAAAAAGTTAAGAACTCAGAACAATGTAATGAATTAGCAGACACTGTGTAAGCCTCTGTAAGAACTCTAATTCATGTGGGCTTTCAACACTCTGACTTCTAGACAGAAGAAAGAGAAAAGAAGTGACATGCAATTAAACCTGTACCATAAATTCAGCAGGGAAAAAAATTAAGGTACTTACACACAAATAGTATGTGAAAGCAGTGATAAACTGCTTATAGACAAGAGCATTTACAGAATAAGACTTACATGCCAGAAAAAAAAAATCTTTCCCCTTCATTATTACTCATTAACTTTTGATTAGTTATAGAAGCTTAGGAGAGCATTTTATGCCATTCTGTACAAGCCAAATCAAACTTCATAGGAGTGAATTTGGTTTTGCTATCTAGCTTCCTATTCTGGTGTGGTCTCTTAATATTTAAAGTATTAATTAGTATTAAATTGTATGCTCATCTGTGGAAATTAGTTAGGAAATGCATCAGTTTTATGCTTACACAATTGAATGCTACTATTGCCAGTATTTTCTATTCACACAGGGATTTCTCCACACCAGAATGCATTTTAGATGTACCTTAAGCTTTACTTTTTAGGTATATACCTTACTTATATAGTAAAGGCAAGCTTACCTACTGTCTTCTTTGAGAAAAGATTTGATACTTGGTATACATCACGTATTATTAGTTATGCAAACACTAGTATTTTGGATTCACTTTCTAATTCTGACACTCACATTGCCACTGTTCATGAATGTGCCTTCCAGCCATCATTTTCTTAGCTTTAGGTTTGGGGCTTTTTTGTTTGTTCTTCTTGTATACTGGAAGCAATACTTAGCGTCTACTTCTGGATTCATATATGGTTCATTATGCATGAACCATACTGTAAGAGATGCATTTTCTTTAACATCTGGGCAGATCAAGTAATCTGCTTTATCAAGATAGATCCAGAACACAGAGATGGAGGAACACATAGAGGGATAAAAACAAAAAAGCAAACAAAAAAACCCACAAACCAAAACAACCCCATAAACAAACCCCAAAATAACAACAGCAAAACAGAATAAAGTTTTATCACAGGAAAGAGGCTTCTGTCTCAACAAAGAAAGCTTTGACAGAGCTGTAGTTACGCTAATGACAGCAAGATCCTCCACAGAAGTATTTGTATGATCAGTCTTTGCTCAAGAGCTGGCTCCTTCAGCATGAGTCTGTTTTGAGACCAACCTGTTGTGCTTGGCACTGCACAAGAACGCAGAGACAAGACCAGGTGTAATCACACAAAGTTAATATCAGTTTAGATTAAATAACTAGGTTGGATCTGATTTGCTTCAGACTATTTCTGCTAAATTTGATTGATGTAGAAGCCACATGTTATGGCTCCTGATCATCTATTTAATGAGAAATTCAAACAGTGAGGACTGAAACTTTTTCTCTATATTCCCGGTTCAGAATTATGAGGAGCCCCATGGAATGCTATGGAAACCATTTTGGATCGGCTCATGGAAATTCCTCCAGTACTTTTCATAGAACATTTCATGTTTTAAATTACCCATATGTAAAATGTTGTAGAAATGCATGATGTAGGGAAGACCTACAAAAGAAAGTAACAGGGACTACGATTGAACATATTTCTTTTCTTTTCCAGAGTTCCAGAATTAAAAATCACAAAGCAATCCAACACATTTTCATCCAGAAGTGTAAACCAAGATTGAATTTCCAAGTCTGGGGCATCTTCTCTGATTTTCATTTTCTTTTCTTGTACAAAAGATGTCAAAAAACACAACAGAGAACTCAAATTACACTCAGTCATCTCTTCTAGGTCTTCTCCTGGGTAGCATTTCACTGATAACTGTTGTCATGAATATATTAGTATTATATGCTGTGAAAACTGAAAAGAAGCTGCAAACAGTTGGCAATTTATACATTGTCAGCCTCTCTATTGCAGATCTTATTGTTGGTGCAGCTGTTATGCCCCTTAATATTGTTTATCTCCTAAACGGGGTGTGGACTCTGGGCTTAACAGCGTGTTTGTTCTGGCTGTCTATGGATTATGTGGCCAGTACTGCATCTATTTTCAATCTCTTCATATTATGCTTAGACCGTTATCGTTCCGTTCAGCAACCACTGAAATATCTCAAGTATAGAACAAAAATGAGAGCATCGCTAATGATTTTGGGAGCTTGGTTGCTCTCTTCCTTATGGGTTATCCCAATCCTAGGGTGGCATGATTTTGCTAATGGTGGGAAAAGAACAATAAAGGAAAAATGTGAAACTGAATTCTCTAAAGTCACCTGGTTCAAAGTGTTGACAGCCATTGTGAATTTCTACCTGCCCTCTATCGTAATGTTATGGTTCTACTATAAAATATTCAGAGCTGTTCGAAAACACTGCCAACAGCGAGAGGTCATCAATGGATCATATGGGTCTTCCTCTGAAAACAAAAGTCATAGTAAGACAAAGGACAAGCAAAATATTTGCCTCCAAAAGCAAGTCTTAGATGAAAACACACCTCCCAAAGACCAGCAAATGTCCTCTCAACCCAAAAATATGAAAGCAAAACTTCATTTCAGTAATTCTGACAAATCTTCAAAGGCTTTTGTTAGGAAAAGTAATAGCAAAGTCTTTAAATTGAGCTGTTTCCCTCTCACCACTGCCCAGTCTCAGCGAGGTCTAGATAAAGCAGGAAAGAGTATATGTGTAAAAAAGGACAACAGAAATGAAGAGGACCCTTGCTCACAGGACAGTGACTTAAGTGATGCATCAGACAGCCATACTTTCACAGAGGATGCACCTTGTGGAGAGGAGTCCAATTCTAATCCTGAAAGAGCCTGCAGTCCTCAAGAAGAGACAGAGAACAGGGATTTCAGAGGACTGACTTACCTGAGGAAAACCTGGCAAACACTGCATACTCATTCCAAAAGGCGTCTTCGGAGACTTCATGTGAACAGGGAGCAGAAAGCAGCTAAGCAGCTAGGAGTCATAATGGCAGCCTTTATGCTGTGCTGGATTCCCTATTTTGTATTATACATGGTAACAGTTTTTCAACACCGTAAACAATTTTACGGATTACACATGTTCACTATATGGCTTGGCTATGTGAATTCCACCTTAAATCCATTCCTGTATCCTCTTTGTAACCCTAATTTCAAGAAGACATTCAAAAAGATCCTTCACATTCGCTGATATTGGGCTGTTTTTTGAGCTAAAAAGCAACTCATAAATTCAATCAAACAAAATGTTCCAGTTTCAAAGGCAAATGCCATGGATAAAATAGAACGCTTTGGAAAACAGTAATTTATAAACAAGTGTTATAAAAGTGGGAAATGTGAGTATAACAGCTTTAACATGTTTGAAGAACTAATTCTGATCAGGAATCTGAAAAGCTCAGGGGCCAATCTCAGAACTGTTACGCTATTGTACATATTTTACAATTTCAGATTCTCTCTTTCATCATATCGAACAAAACTGGATATATGAAGAGATCTTCAGTGATTATAAATTATTCAGCCACAGAAAAGGCAGAAAGAGAATATGGTTTCTGTCTTTGGTCAAATATATTTTTCTCTTTTAACTTACTGCTTTAAACATGGAACACACTGCTTGTGAAGAGAGATTCTGAAGAAGAGGTACTTTGCATAGTTAAAAAAGAAGCTTCTGCTGTTTGAAATCTACCCTATTTATTTACAGCTTTCTCCAAATTATACACTTTTTTGAAAGTGATATTGTAACCTACTGTATCTAGTTAATATTATGCTTGCTTCATTTATACCAGTACATGTTAACTTCACTGGAAAAAGTAGTATTTTTATGTCCTACATATTTTGCTAGAACATTCCAAACTCAATATCACTATCAAGAAGGGTAGGCTGTTGGCTCTGAACTTACAGAATGTAATTGATTATGGACGTTATGTGTTTTCTTCTTCCTGCAACATAGCAAATAGCCTAAGCATGGAGTGTCAATGCACATTCATATATCCTTTTCTTATGATAGGCAAACTCTTCTCACTAGAGTGAGGCGAAGTCATAAACAACAACTCAAGCTTGCAAAACAGGAAATAAAATACATGAAATATTTTTATTTTCCTGTTCTTTAATTGTATATTATAAGTGATGCTGTAAATGCTGTTAAATTTATTTCAGAAGAAACAGTATGGTAGAATACTTAAGGTAGGAAGGGGTCTCAGGAAGCTTTCTAAATACAACCTACAACTCAAAGCCGTGCTTTGACAGTACGCTCAGGGCTTCATCCAGAATTTCAACAACATACATCTGTGAAAAGGGCTTCCTTTGAAAAAGCTGGAAGGCAGCTGTGACAGAGAGGTTTGCAGGTAAGTTTCACTCCAGCTGCTCTAGTTGCTTAGCCACTTGCTAACTGATTTAACTGTTTCTAAGTATGAACACTAATTTTCAAAAGCAGACATGCTTTGTTGTATGACAGGAGTAATATAACTTATAACACTGCACCCTTAAGTGCAGTGAGGTAAAGCTTACTTTCTGATAATAGGAAGAAAAGTTCCTTAGCAAAAGAGTACGAAGTGACATATGTTACATGAGCTAACTTATCAGGACACTGACAAACAGTTACACCAAAATAAACGCGAGTTTACAGGTTGAGGAGGGAGGAGAATTGAGGCCAAGCAGATCTCCAGCCCCGTATTATCCAAATATGTCAAGACTACTGCATACATTTGTGGCATGCCAGTAAAGCATTCATTCCTATTCTGCGATGGAACTAAGTGATAGAAACATTTTGAGCAAATGCTGTATCTGACCTTTGGGACAAAATTGCTATGGGACTGCCCCATACACTGTTAGTTTTAAGAAGAAATCCCAGAACCAGGTAACTTCAGCAGCTGGTCCTATTTGCATATAATGGTGAATTTATGTAAGCATTTTTCATACATTTTGGGATGGGTGACTAGTGAGGCGTTCTGAAGGTTCAATGTAAAAAGAATATTGTCTCATTGTCATTTCGCTGTGCTGACGAATGTACAATTTCTTGAATATTTGCTTCTGAAATTGCTCAGTTAGCTTAACAACAAAGGTCTGGTGGAACTTGAGCTGTTCTAACTGAGTACTTTCAAGAGTTTGGTGGTAAAAGTTAAACGGATGCTCTGTGTAATATCTGTATTACATCAGAAAAGAAAAATGGTAGTTTAACGGTTGGATGAGAAATTCTCAATTCTATCTTCTTAAGTAACAACCTTGAGCTACTTTGAGTCTGTGCCACATGTGCCTGTTTTGTAAAGTGAGTATGACAAGACTTAGAGTAACTCATAAATTTTGGATGTAATGCACTAAATAACTGCAAAGTATTATTATCCTTTCCATTTTGAATTAAATGTCTGAATGTCAATAGTTGTTTATAAAGTATTTAATATTAAATGAAGCCCTAGTATCTCTGCAGTTTAATAAATGGTTACCTTGATATTTGGAAAAATATGCTAAATGAATAAACTCAGTCTACTTTAATGTATCAAACAAGGCTCAGAGATTGATTAACTTTGATCTCAAGTAGTATGCAGGAATGACTGCAAGTAGGGAACTCTAGAAAAAAATATGCCAAAATACAGAGACAGAATATAGAAGTAGCAAAATTCATTCAAAAATTACAGCAACTTTTCCACTGCAGGAACAGAATCGGTGCATGTAATAAAATACACCTTCCTTCGGACTACAGAGCAGCGTCTTTTGAAATGTATGCTGTTATTGAAGGGCCATTCACAAACAATTGCTCAGATCAACAGCCATTCTGCTCTTTTTTTGTTGTGATGTGCAACAGCAATGCTAGCCAAAACAGATGGCAATTTAGGTGAGCCCTGAGGATATCAAAAAAGCAGCATACTGATATAGCCACAGTTACATGTACACAGTGCTAGAACACGATCACCCAGGGGCTACTTAGGTTATCAAGAAGTCTTGATCATGACAACTGCTTTTTCTGACTTCAAAATGTATTAATAAATGAAACAGCAACTATAACAAAACCAGTGGAATCTGGTATAAAAATGATCATCAAAGTATACCTCTGGTATGATCAAAGACTATTCAAATACAGAAGAGCTAAAATTAGGCAAATATAGCTGCCTGGATGTGTTTTAGCTCCTTTCATTTTTATCAATAATCTTAGTGTAACTGTGATAATTACAAAGATAGGGGACATTGTCACAGTGGACTTCTGTGATGTGGTAGATACAATAGGTAATAATAAAACAGGAAAATATGAGACTTCCTGTCTTAAACTTACAGTACGTGACAGGATTTATCAGTTTCTTTTACTGTGAAGCAGAGGAACGCAAATTACAGTAACAAATGCAGAAGCCTAGTACCACGTGCAGCCATGCCTCCAGGTGTGGTTTCCTATAAATATTTGCAATGATTTCCAGTTAATAAACGAGGTCAGAGGACTCAGAGCTTTAGGCGAACATAGCAAATTTCTTGGAATTTCTTGGACTGGAGTTCTAATTTGTTTACGGTGTGGTGAGAACAATCAACTTTACTTTTAAGAGGCTGAAAAATGTACTCACTCTCCCATGTTTCTTTGTGTCAATGGGGACATCTAGTGGGAAATGAGAACTGTGTGCTTCTGTATCGAGTACAGTGCAGCATGCAAGTTTATTAACGGAGGGATGCAATTAGGAAGTGGATCCTATCATCTAGTATATGTTTCATTCTCCATATTATTGTCAGGAAATGTGGAACTCAATAAAGGAACTGCTTGTGTTGGTGCACATTTTGGCTTAATTCCATCACGTAAAAGGACTCCATTACATTCTCTGTGAGACCACTTTGTGATGCTCTTTGTGACAGCACAGTAAATAAGTGAAAGATTTACTTTAAAAATGTATTTCTAATCCTAAGGTATTAATACAGAAGCACCACAGACACCTCTGGATCATTCTGAAGCAGGTTCTGAATTCTGCAGGTTGCTTTATCTTTCCACCAGTATCAGAGATGCTAGAAGACTGGCCTCTTAGCTAAAGATGAGGTGTAACAATTCACCTGCAAGTTTCTGTCCACGCATTCCCTCCACCAGAATGACTATCAGCCCATTTGGAACTGCCACTTAAGTTTAAATACTTGGTCTACATGTTTACTGTTGTTCATTCATTACAATGACAAAATGATTGATTTTATTTATTTATTTTGTCTGTTAAAGAATTAGGAGAGGAAAAATAGCTTATGAGAATAGTTTACAATCCTGAATCCATATTCCAAATTATCTTCAAAAAATAAATGAACCTGACACTGAAATAAACCATTTCTACACAGTCATCTGACAGTCTAAAATAGGAATATAAGTAAGCAAATGTGAGATGTACACTCTCTTCACACTCTGACACATGAGCACACCTACCAGTCTAGGACAAAAATGCCATTTGAGATGTCCACTAGTTAAGAAGTTTTAGAGTTCCCACTGAAGAGATGTACAGAGATGTACATATGGTAATGATTAAAATCACATGGACATCTGCTAAGTCTAACAGTAGTTACATTTTCAAAAATCACTGTATTCCTTCCACTGTGTTTTGTCTACTGAGATATTTTGTATTTAAACTCTGATGTGTTTCAGCTGAACCATGCCTTAAAAAGAACACAGTACCCTTTTCTGTACATAGACACTGTGTAATTAAAATGACTGCTTACTGTGTAATTAAATTGAATGCCTTGAATAAAATCAATTGTCTTTGTTTTGATCAGGCATACTGCTGTTTTCAAAAACAACAGTCAGACCTGGGAACTGAACTCGGGTCTCCTACCTGACAATCTAATTTCCTCTTCACTAGATATGAGTAACCCCTCAACTCAGTCATTTGAGGGTACACCTGTTCATCATATCGGAGTGCTCATAGGAGAGGCAGCAGCCTCTGCCAATGATGATGCTCACAGAAGTCTACCAACACAGTAACTGCAACATTATACCTTTTTCAGTATTGTTCGCTGAGAATGTTAATTTAAAAAAAAAAAATTTAAAATGCTTAAATTTAAAGCACTACACAAATATTTTAACTACATAGTTCTGAAAAGTTAACTTCCCCAAAGCACGTTCAGTCCCTATTCCCCAAGAATGGAAGAGTTTGATTCTGCTTCTTTTGTATTCTCATCTTCAATTCCACGATGATTTTTCCTTTCTGCAAGATTTTACCTGGGGAAATCAAAAGTCCTACCTACAAAAATATGTACCAAAACAATGCAACACACTTGTTCCTTGTTTATAAACAGTGAATTACTATTTTCTGATGTTTATTACACTTTTGTTTCTTTATAGGAAGATCTCACAAGGCATATTATTGGTAAATGATACTTGTGACAATCAACTCCAGCATGCATCTTAGGTTAATTTTGTTATAGCCACTTTCCTGAAGATCTGAGAGATCTGTGGCTGAAGCTGCCTCTTTTTCTTACAAGATGTCACTTCTGGATGCTCAGCGATATATCAGCAGTGCCATATGTAAATCTAAACCTTATTTCCTAGGTAGTTTATGTAAAAAATGATAGTCCAAGACTGCAAGGCTCAATGAAAATTTTAGGTTGGAAGGACCTCTGAGGGCCATCTAGTCCAACCTCCTGCTCAAAGCAGGGCTAACATCAAAATTAGATCACATTGCTCAGAGGCCTGCACAGTCAGGTCTCCAAGAGTAGAGATTACAGTGTCTCTCTGGGAACTTATTTCAGTGCTTAATCTGTCACATTAAGCATTTTTCCCCCTATATATTCATTTGGAATTTTCCCTGTTGTGATATGCGACTATTTCCGTCTGTCTTTACGTTGTGCATCACTGAGAAGAATTTGCCTTCATCTTCTCTGGAACCCCACTTTAGCTTATGCAAGACTTCAGTTAAATCCCCGTTAGCCTTGTTTCCACACTGGTGAACCCAGCTTTCCTCATGCAAGGTGCTCCATCCCCCTGGCCATTCTGGTGAACCTCTGCTGGACTCCTGTCACTTTGCGATCTCTCTCCTGCACTGGGGAAGGGAAGGTGGAGAGGGACACAAAAGTGGACAGAAGCAGCCTCACAACTGCCAAGTAGAGGGAAATAGTCACACTAGAGCCATTGGCTAAATGTTCACTAATTCAACCCCAACAGTTACCTCTCACAGCTGCGATGGTGCATTGCTCACTCACATTCAATGTGTTTGTCGTGCACCCAGGTTCCCTCCTGCCCAGCTGCCATCCAGGGAGTCCCCAGTCTACAGTGACACAGCAGGTGACATGCAGAGTTAGTCTCTTCCAGGTGCAGGGCTTCCCATTTGATTTGTCTTTGCTGGCGTTTGCAGGGTTCCTGTCAGCCATGGCAGGGTGTGGAGGCTCCTCACGGCCCCGCAGCACATCACCTGCTGCCCCCATTTTGGTGGCATTTGCTGAATCCGTGTCTCTCTCAGATTACTTCTCCTGACAGGTCTCACTGTAAAGATTTCAGAGACAATGCCTATATTGCATTAGCAACTACACATGCTGGTAGCAGCTGTAGTACTATGTATCACAGATGTCGTAGCTAGGCTGACAACATTTGCTGACATAAAGCTTGGAATGTCTCCAGTGTCCCACTGCCATGCATTGTGCATGATCATCTTCAGACTTTTAGCTGACCAAATATGCTTGATAAATCTGGAATCCCTGAACACTTTACTAGAACACCAGGACCGCATGCAACCAAGCACCGTCACAGGGCGGGACTCGAGGCTCGGCTGACTGACGGGCTGGCTGAATGACGGGCTGACTGACTGACGGGCTGACAGGACAGGCCAGCCCGCCCGCCCGCCTCAAGCGCGTGCGCAACGATCGCTCCCCCGCCTCGCGCCGGCCCTCCCTCCTCCCTCGGTCACGTGGCCGAGTCAGGCCGACGTCACGCGCCGTGCCAGCGGGCAATGCCGGAAGTACAGCGCGGTGGAGCCGGTGAGCGGCCGCGCGCGATTGGGGGCAGCGCGGCGCGAGATGGCGGCTGAGGGGCGCAGCGCGCTGCAGCTGCTCGGCCCCGAGCGTCCGCTGCCTCCGGGCTGCGCGCCCCGAACTCGGCGTGCCTCGGGCTGTCGGTTCCGAAGCGGGGGAGCAGCGGGGCGGGAGCCGGGGTTCTGTCACGAGCGCGGGGCGGCCGCCCCCTGCGGGGCCGCTGTGAGGAGCGGAGGCGGCGGCGGCCCCAGCGCGGGGCTGCGCGGCCTTTGGCTGTCAGCGGTGTCACTAGAAAACAGCTCTAGTGCTTGGGGGGAGCTTGAACCGGAGGGAGACCGACTTCTTTCACGGTCTGGTAGTGACAGGACAAGGTGGAAGGGCTTTGAACTAAAAGAAAAGAAGTTTAGGTCGGATGTTGGGAGGAAGTATTTCACTCGGGGCAGTGAGGCCCCAGCAGTACCCAGAGCTGTGGGTCCCCATCCCTGGAGGTGCCCACAGCCATGGGTGGGCCCTGGGCAGCTGAGCTGGGTGGCACCCAGCCCGCTGTGATCCCAGAAATAGGAGAGGCTCTGTACCCCGAAATACGTTTATAACAGACAGCAGTTGAGCTTAATGTCCAGCCCAAAAGCAGCCTTTCTGAAAAAGCACTGCAGATAGTGGTAGGGAATTCTCATTTTCTTTGCTGCCTTGTTCCAGAGATCCTCAGAATGCTCTGTATCCTGCGCTGCGCAGTGGAGTTCTGTAGAAAACATAGGTTGTAAGGGGTTTTGGTGAACTTGTTTTAAAACCTGTAACTTCTTGATAGTTCTAGAGGATATTTAACTGCTAATCATATTTTTACAGCAGATGATGTCCTCCCTCAAGAGGAGGACAAGTGTTACTGAAAGGCCTGCCCTGTTGTTTTGTTATTTATGTTTCCATTAGCCCAGTTCCTAACGCCTGCACCTTTAACAGCAAGTGCAGGAGCTGGCAGTGATGCTGTGCATCTTTTCTTGCACTTGTTAAACTTCATGCCAGTTGCAGAACTCAGGAGCATCTCTAAAGTATGCTGGTAAATCTTCTTGCTTCAAGCACACTTTTCAGCTGGGCTCTTGTGAAATTCTAGGCTGGCTCACTGTGCAATGTTTCTGATGTCTCTTTGTTCCCAATGTTCTCCTTGTGACTCAGTGCTGTTAGAAGGCATGAGTGAGTTTCTGTCCGCAAGTTCTACAAAATGAACCTGCAGCATGTATCTATTTTGTGTGCATGTATGTAATTTGTTACGCAGCATTCACCTTAGCTTGCTGATCTTGCATTAAGAAAGGATGTGAATATTTGCATCAAAGTATCTAAAAGATCATTTTCAAAAGCGTCAGTAGATCTAAAGTGATCGTCTATGCTGTTCTGTTTAAATGTGCATAGTATGGTGAGGCCCCTCCTATTTCATAACAACAACTCTTTAGGTACAGGGATAATGAAAATAAGTGGGGTGTTGAAGTTATTCCCAGTGGGTGCTTGTAGGCTGCTGTTTTCAGTGTATGGTGCTTGGCTACTGCTCAGTGTTGTCATCGGGCTTTGTGGTCGTGTACAATATTTGACAATACGCTTTGCTGAGTATGACGTAATTAAAAAGGAGAAGAGGGTAAAAGGAAGACTTAACTTATTCCAAAGGCTGAAAAATAACAACTTTGTAAGGGTATAGTTTTTATTGCCTACTACATTGTTTTTACACTCAGGACATCCTTAACTTAAAATTCAAAATGAGTAAATCTGTAGTTATAATAGAGCTTGTCTGGCAAGGGAAGTAATGACTTTCTGTTCCTTTTTGTTATTAATTGTTACAATTGTTAAATAATACCTTCCAAAATTTGCTTCTGAAAGCAAACCAAAAAGAAGGAATGGGGGATTTAATGGATTGATACTGGCTTGGCGACTATTAAAACTCTGATTAAAAGTTTGTTATGGACATCTTGGCATGAAGTATGGTGCAACATGACTCAGTTATTGCTAATGCCTGCGTGAGACACAAGTGTTTGCCTGTTTCATGATGAGCTTTCTGTGGCATGTAGTTGGAAAAACAAATTCTGTAATGTTTAAGTCCTATGTAGTAAAAGTTAATTTAATTGGCTCTTAAGACATACATTTATGCAACTTTGACATCTTCCATGCAGGAAAAAAGTCTTATTGAAATGATCAGAAAATACCATGCAGCTATTTCTACTTGGTGTAGCCGTTTTTCATGCAAATTTTCAAGAAAATGGTTTTCTTCATGCTAATGAAAGTGATATGAGAGGGGTTTTTTTTAAACATCCCCTAAACATCAAAAGTTTAGGGTACCCCAAGTTCCAGCTGTTAGCAATTAGGAAAATAATAAAAGAAAAATAAAATGAAAAGAAATGGCATCTATGCCAGTTAAAGCAAGACATCGTGACAGAACAGACCCATATGTTTATCTCAATGGAAAGCATCAAACCTGTAACAGAAAAACTCATTTCGCGATTTAATCGGAAGTAAGGAGAGCCTTTGCTGTAGGAAAAGGAGACAATCTACATAAACTTGGTAGAAACAATAGCATGGATTACCTCAAAGACTTTGTTTGAGAAAATATTGTGTAAGGAAAAACATAAAGTGTGTCTTTCTGATTAATTTTAGCACATTTGAAAATCTCTTTCAAAGAAGAGGCTGGTGATTTGGCAATCATTAGGAAATTAAAAACATCTTTTTTTCCCCATTCCAAGAAGCATGTAGGAAAACTGTGAAAGCTCTGTTTCTGTTGCACCAAAAGTTACTTGGATGTTCAGAGGAATAAGGTTTTTCCACACCTTGACTCAAAGATGTGTATTAAAAAGGAACTTTCAGTAGTTAAGAGTAATGTAGTCAGTGGAGTATACACAGCTTATCTGATTTTACAGAATTCTGTTTGTTTGTTTAATAGCGAACTACAAGCATGGCTATGGCCAGTAATGAGTCCCACCATCCTGTAGATCCTGGAATTTCAAAACTGCAGTTTGCTCCCTTCAGTAGCGCGTTGGATGCAGGATTCTGGCATGAACTAACCCAGAAGAAGCTCAATGAGTACCGATTAGATGAGACTCCAAAAGTTATCAAGGGATACTACTACAATGGTACGTAGAAACCAAACATCTCGCTTACTGTGGGATTCTTCTCTTGTTTCTATCAATATTTATGTAACGTTTTAGGTATTTTGCTGAAACATTACTAGAATTAGTAATGCTGCTGGATGAGCTGGCAATTCTGGTGTGTCTGTTAGTCGTTCATAACTTAGATTAATTCCCTATTGTTTTAAATGTATTTATTGTAGTTTAAAAGATGTGTGTTGCTTCTTCTTGTCCAGGTGATCCTTCGGGTTTGCCAGCTCGTTTGACATTGGAATTTAGTGCCTTTGATATGTAAGTATGTATCATGCTTTACCTTAATTCGTATGTGGAGACATTTTTCTTACTTAACAGTAATGCTTTGACAGAGTATCACTTGGAAGAATACTGCATAAAAATCAACTCACGTTTTCACAAACTTAGCAGCAGAGAGAGTGCTCTGAGTCGCAGCCACTAACTCCCTGTTTTTGAAGTAGTGTCTTCATCTGAAGGGCCAAGTTTAAAATATACTGACAAGTCTCAATTTCACTCTCTGTTTATATAATAACCTTTTTTTCCCCATTTTGTAGGCTCTTTTGTGTAAAGAATTGAGTCGTATGATTTCTGGTTAAAGCTTTCTTAAGATCTTTGTAAACTAAAGGTTCTTCTTGGGAATTAAGATCTCAAAATAGCTTTTACAGTCATGAGTTGTTACATTGTAATATCTTTGGAAGTATGTAACCTTTGGAAGTTTGTATTTTTGCCTTTACCTCCAAGGTGAAACTAGAACCAAGTTATTCAGTGTATCCAGCTAAAGTGAGATGAGAGGGGAAGTCTTTTTTTTTTTTTTTTCATGCGGTTTACATTCTGAGCCGAAGTTAGTATATCTAACATAGGAACTGAAGAGATGTCTTTATAATTGATGCCTTTTTTTTTAATTTGTTTTAAATTGATGGATCACAAAGTTGTAGATCACAGAAATAACTTTATCTGCTTTGTCTAATCAGGATGTTAGAAGTTTAGTGAGGCTTAGTGCTTTTTGGGATAATTTTATAGGACACTTAATTTTTATCTAAGAGCTTTTCAGCATTAAACTGAAAGTGTGTTCAGCAAAGTTCGATTGAAAGAAAGCTATGATATGGCAACAGGAATTTCAGGTTAGAGGAAAAACGGGTGGTACCATGGTATTTAATCGCATTGTTGTGATAAAAAAAAAAATAAAATTATGCGAAGTCTATTTATGTATTTTATAATTATTCGTTCTACTGTAGGAGTTTCTTGTGTTTCTGTACTTTGGGTAGTAAGTTTAGATGGTTGTGATGTTCCCTTTTAGTTTTGAAGAATTTTGGAAACTGTATATCACATCTGTTTATTACATAACTTTCTTTTTTTGTGTATTTGTGCTTTAGCAGTCATCAGAATCATCAGCTCAGAAGAATGATGTTAAAGGACTCAGATCAATCAGATATGTAAAATTACTAAAAATAAAAAAAAACTTTTTATTTGAATGCAATTTTAATATCTTCTTTCAGTCTGATTCAGTACTGCCTTGCTAGAAACAATACAGATGCCTGGTGTATTTTGAAGTCATAATGTAGCTGTTCTCTTGCTCAGGTTCTTATAACAATCCATACTCAATAAGGCATTATGATCATAAAAATGTTTTCAGTAGAGCTGTCATTAACTGCTGTTACTGTGCCTCAGCATTTTTCAATTTCTAGGCAACTTTCCACCATAGGATTGCAATCACTACTGCCGCTGATCGTGTTAAAGGCATTAGTGTACAATTCCCAGAGTTCTCTTTCCTTTTATTCAGGAATGCTTCAATACCAGCACGTTGCTGTCCTGCTGTCGGAACATTGTATAATACCAACACTTTTGAAACTTTCAAGTCCTGTGATAAGAAATCACTTCTGGAAAAAGAAGCAAATGAGGTAAGGTTAAAATCAAATCAACTGGTAGAGAAATAGAGTATGAAAATAGCCAATGAACTGCCTTATAGTCTCTGACCCAAATGTTGGAGATACTGTCCAAAGTCACCCATATAGTAGCCTCCGGATTTAACTTATTATGAGAGTAGACATGAAAAAATCAATGCATTCCTGGAAGCATTAATTTCAGTTTTTCTTCTGTAGCTGGAATAACTAAAGATTTCTGTGGCTGTTCTCATGCTATCTTAGTATTTTGTTTCTATGTCCTTTCTCTTCCTTCTTGGCCCAACAATCGATGACAGATATGGGAATCAATAAAATCTGGAGCAGCACTTGAAAACCCCATGCTCTTGAACAGGTTCCTGCTGTTGACGTTCGCAGTGAGTAATGATAATGTATCTCAGAGCATTGAAATGGAAAGTAGTAGTTTCTTTTTAGAACTTGTGTGTTTGTATTACTATATTCATGTTATCAGGATGATTCTTAGACATTTTGAAATGTCCCAAAATGTTTTTTAAAGAAATAAATCTAAAGCCATTCTCATATACAGGTATAAAAAATATTATAATGTATTCTTGAAAAAATGCTGATGCCATCTGAGATGGTTTTCTGTAAATGTATCAGAACATGACTGCCTTACAGGTACTAGTAAAAGCAAAACAACTTTCACATTCAACATGCCTACAATTCTAATGCATAATGTTCCATCTAATGTAAACTGAAGTATTGTACGCATAGTCTGCTTAAATCTTGAATAAAAATATATATAGAGAAAGGAAGTCTTCTAGTTTTTTTTTTTTTTAAATCATGACACAGTGAGTTGTCAAACAAGAACAATGTTAGTATCATTGACCATCAATTATGGTCAGTATTTCAAACAGTAACTTTCTTTGATTTATGTTTGTTATCTAATCTTATGAATTTTTTTCCCAAGGATTTGAAGAAATATCATTTCTATTACTGGTTTTGCTACCCTGCTCTCTGCTTCCCTGATGGAATACACATAATTCAGAAACCAGAGTGTCTTGGTGACAGGTTCTCTTTAAATCAGGTATTCTAAATACCAGATGTTATGAACTCAGTAGCACTTAGCAATTTTACTGCCATAAAATTTAGTATTTTTGTTAGCATATACTAGATTTTCAAATCTCATTTCTTCTAAAAATTTGAGTTTTCTCATATCCAGTCTTTTATGCTTACCCCTTTTTGTTGTACAAAATCTCTCACTTCAGCTATAAGTTAGATGCAGATAATTCTTTAAGAGATGGTTATATTCATCTTATTGAACACATAGCTGTGTTTCTGAAACTTATGATTATTTAATGAAATGATATAAAAGGGACATACTCTGAGTGATTAGTCCTAATGACTAATTCTTAGAATTAGAATTACAAAATTCTTAATAAAACGTATGATGGGACAATGTTCTGGTTTGAGCAGGCAGGCCTGGAAACCCCACACAGCCTTTCGCTCACCTTCCCCCNGAAACAGTTTGATAGCAATTTTTTAAGAGAAGGTAACAATTTTTTGTAGTTTATTTCATGTTTCAATGTAAAAGGACAAAAAACCCCACAACTTTCCCAGATATCTGTTTTTACTTTGATGGAAGTTAATGTGAAACACTGAACGGCTTTATATGTCACAATAATCCATGAAAAACAGTTTTGTTTTTTTTCATTAGAAAATACTCTTTATTCTCAGAAGACCCTTACTATTTCTGTAGTGATAAACACTAAAAATACTGTCATTATACAAAGAGTTTTGACTAAACATTGGAAATGGATGACAAAATATGCTGAATGCCTGCTAAGTCTCTATGGTGTAATGTTACCCAGTGCTTAATCCTCTACTAAGTATTTTGAGGTTTGGAAACAAGTCAGCACTTCTTGTTTGCTAATAGAGGGGGGGCAGATTTACTTATCAAGCTGCTGTGACTAGCAGAATGAGGTTTCATCTTTTTTTTTTAATTTCTTTTGGTAGATTGTTGCTGCAATGATAACAATGCACCTGTTTTAAATTTGCATTGACAACTGCAGTTTTAGCAACTCACTTTTTGATCTGTTATTGTTGTAATAATGGATTTTAAAACTTCTGAATACGCTATAATTATTTCAGTGAGCTAGCATTCAGAAATGCTGAAATGATTTCAATGTTTCCTTATAAGACTATCACAACTGTTGATTTCAATTGTCTTTTTGCTTTTAGATTCAAGCACTTCAGAAAGCGTATGATGAACTTTGCCAGACAGAAGGGGTTACAGCCTTGCCTTACTTTTTAATCAAGTATCATGACAATTCTGTGGTTATATCTCTGCTCAAAAAATGGGACAGTTTCTTCCAAGACCAGGGGGGAAAGGTAATGAGGATTTTACACTATAACCTCTACATGCTTAATTTACAAATGATTTGAAAAGTGTATGTAATACTGAGCTGGGCGCAATGGTTGCCTAATGAGTAGACTGTGTAAATGGCTGAAGACCAACAGTGTGGATTGACTTGTCAAGACTTAAGTGTCTTGAGTTCTTATCTGGAAGCCAAGTTACATCAGATTAGTGGTCAGCTTGAAATCTGAGTTCTTCATGCTCCTTTTACTAAAGACTGAGGTTTTAAAGGGTAGTCTAAGTACGGTAATGGATCACAGCAAAAAGAATACTTAACTACATAGGAATATTTTAAATGTAAGACAAATCTGTAATCACCTGGAATGCTTTTCTTTGTTAATGTTCTTTTTGGAGAGATTTGCCACAATTTCAGGACTATCAGATAGGATTTTTTGAATCAGCAACAGTACCAATTCAAGTTTGTCAGTATTCCCATGAGCCAGTTGACCTTGTTCCGCTGGAAGAAAAATGCTTTTGTTGTTGTTAACTTACTGCTAGTTTATGAAACTAGATTGACTTACTAATGGGTCTCATGCCTTCTTGAGTCATCAGCAGTAGTGTATGGCTGGAAGAAGGACAGGGGAATGGGCCCTTGCTTTTACTATATTTATTCATTAGATTGACCCAACTGCATTTCGGACTTCCTAGAGACACCTTGCTGATGTAGTAGAGTTAAGAGAGTCACTCTAATTCCATTTATAGGTGAAACAAGAACGAGAAAGAAGAGCTGTCTAGATGTGAGAGAGACAAGTATCACTAGTGATGACTGAGTTCAGATTTTCAGCATATCTGAAGGGGCATCTTTCTGATTTTTGTTTATGTTTTGGTTCTGCATTGAATACGAAGTAAATAATTTCCTAGTTTAAATGCTTCAGTTAAGTTTCTGGTATTACATTGGTTGTAGATGAGACAATGTCCAGTCCCAATAAAGGCTGATCCCCTCTCACTTTCTGATCATTCCAGAATCAAAAAGAATTTTGTTTAAAGAACAAGGCTTTAGTTGTTGGGCTTCCCCCATAATTCCATATTTAAGGAAGGTTCACATACTATAGTGAAATGTGAATATCTGTAAAGAAGCTGAAGCGACCAACTCTGAAAACTCTGGGAAATGTTTGACTGAAATCTAGTGTGACCATGCAGAAAATATTTGTAAAAACATAAAATGTGTAGTCAGTCATTCTATGTCAAATGTTGTACATAAAAAACGCCAGATAACCTTTACTGTGAGCTGAGTATCAGTATTAATAGATGGCTTCTCATTTAGAGCAATTTTATTTGCAGGTGACAGTTGGAGTTTATGATCCATGTAATTTATCCCACTATCCAGGATGGCCACTGCGGAATTTCCTGATCCTAGCATCCCATAAATGGTATCTATTTTATTATTTCCCATAGAGGTGGTTTTATTGATTGATATCTGATTAGGTATTTTCTCCTCCATGGCAATTTGCTTGCATTATGCACATAAGGCTTAACTTTAGTCCCTGAAATATGAAAAAATATATGTGAAGGCCCAAAAAAAAAAAAGTGCTTTTAGCCTTGAGATGACTTGCCTTCATTGATTCTGGTTTTGCATATTACTGGTTTTTACTTCACTCAGTTACTAGTTCCTATTATTTCTCATCGTCAAGTGTACGTGTACTTGGAAATACATGTTTCAGACCTTGCCAATGCCCTCTTTTAGGCTTCAGCTGTTTCAAATCTTGTTTGAAGTATTCTATGATTTTAGGTAATTAGTGCCAAGTAGTAGTAGACCTAAATTCTCAAAATCATGTGTTTAGGTTTTCTTGTAGCAGACCCTCTTGAATTGTTTTTGTTGGCCAGGAGCAGTCAGGAGACACTCTTCAAATACCAGAGTGTAAAATTATCATTTAACTAAAATTGGGTTACTCTAACAAGAATGTAATTAAGTTGTATTTCCATAGTTTTGACCTCTGCATTTTATTGCAGAAAGCACATCAGGAAGGAGAAATGCTTAGTTATAGCCTGAAGCATTTTCTGGGCTGAAGGATGTGAATGTGTCCAGAACTCTTTACAACGCATTCTGAGATTCATAGGTTGTTAGGCACTAATGCTCTAATTTGACTTTTGGAGTTAAATCATAAGGAGAAAAAATGATATCTCAGGAACAAAGAAGAATTTGCTTATGCCTTAGGGAAGTGCAGGTATACATCATGTCACTTGGTATGTATTCTGGTGCAGTTTGTCCAGCAGCATTGTATAAATGACAGAGGACACACTGTCAATGTCATTTCATTAGAGCTGTTACAACGAAGTGTGATCATTTCCACATACTAAGCAATTGTGTTTATAGCCAATAAGAACAGCGTTCCAGTGCTAACAGAAAACGTCTTATTCAGAACCTGCCAAGAAACTGAAGCTTTTTAAAATAGTGTTGAAAGAAGTTCCTTTCCTATTAAAAAAGATGCATGTCTCTTTGTATGTATTTTTATTTTTATTTTTTTAATTGCTAGGGGCAATATTCTCCAGTCAGTTGAAGTGCTCTGCTTCAGAGACAGGACCATGCAAGGGGTGAGAGACATAACACACAGCATTATCTTTGAAATAAAACTTCCACAGGGAACCTTTGGCCCAGGTAATCCATTAAGAAAAAGTATCCCTCTTTCATTCCTCCCTCTTCAATTGCTGTGAAGATGGGAAAATATAATATTCTGAAATCACTGCTTACATTCAGTTATTTCAAATGAATTGAAAATTATTTGAATTTTTTTTTTTTGTTAAAGTAAATATGCTTTCTTTCTTATTGAATTAGTAACAGAACTTGCAGGATTTAAGGACAATATTTGAGGAAAAAGTTCTCCTGGAAATAGAGAAGTCAGGTAGCAATTCATAGTATCTCATGCTATGTATAGTAATTAAAAGTCTTCTTTTCTTCCTGAATTTCTACTCAGTCCTTCAGCAATTGCTTATGATAATGAATTTCTGTGATTCAAGTTTTACTGTATGTTTATAAGATAATGGAAGCCCATTACAGAGTTGAATTGTTTCTTCAGCGTCATAGTGTGTTAGACAGATGTATTTTAAAGCAATAAACCTGATTTACTTTAGAACATAAACTCAGGCTTAATTTCTATGTACAGGACAGTACTGAATTTTTTTCTACCTTACCTTGTCTAAGTTCTGAATGCATTATATTTGATAGCTGTGAATTGTTTGAGTACATTATTGTATAAATGGGATATGTGATTCTTTACTGAATTTACAGATGAACTCTAGGAAACATGATGAGATGATTGAACTTGGCAAAACTTATGAAGTAGTGAATTCTGAGTTTACTGAATGCTAAACATAGCTGTCTGTTTAACATTCAGGGTCACAAGGCTTGATGAGAAATGATGATATCTCTATCTTAGGTTTGAAGCAAGCTGAACAGGCAAAAGCAACATGTCAGGCATCTGATTCTGAAGTGCTTCTCCATGAAGCCCTGCTTTCATTAGGTGTAAACTAGCAACACTTGTACAGCCACATAAACTAGGTTGTTAATGCAGATTGTTTACTTGCAGGTTTAATTTTTTTTCCAAGAAGTTTAAATCCAACAAAATTTCTTTTTTTGTATCCTATGATATTAATGCTTTTGTTCTTTCTTTCTTTATTCATGAAACAGGTTGTCCAAAAGCTGTTGGGTGGGAGAAAAACCAAAAGGGAGCCATGGGTCCACGAATGGTCAATCTCAGTGAGTGTATGGATCCAAAAAGGTTTGCTTTTCATCTTCTAAATTTCTTTAGTTTCTTATCTTGAGTTTTAGCAATAACAAGTTGAAATGTGAAATGCAAGAATTATATATCTCAATCAAGATTATGGAGTAATACATTGAAGACTATATATATTATATATGTATATATTATATATATATATATACCATATAATCTGGGGTTCTGTTGCAGGTGGACACCTTATTAGAGCAGAGTGTGCTTGGCTTTCTGACACTGTGAAAGTGTATTGATTTATGGCACTGAAAGCACGTTGATCTCTAATGATTTAAGTTAACATTTTATCTAACAAGCTGAAGATTTTTTTCTTGCAGTTGTGGTAATTTAGAGTGTGTTCATAGGTATTTGAAAAGGTTCATCTGAGGACTTTTAATGCCTTAAGTAAATGTAATTTCACCTTCCTTACTCACATACGAGGGCTGCTCTGTATGTAATGCCTCTGCATGCTGTTCTGGATGGCCATGCACTGCTGTCACACTACGAGATGAAGAGTGTCTCTATCAGCTCATCTGTGCAAATTGACAGATTAGAACCAGAGAACTGCATATGGAGCTGAATATCAGTTTCAGTGCTTTGGAAACAATGGTCACAATGTTGGAATATCACAAACTTTGTACCAGGTGAGTCCCACAGGACCTGTGCTCACACAGGAACAGAAAGAACACCATATGCAAGTTTGTCAGGACCTGCTGAACAAGTACAAGGCTGAAGGTCGGAGTTTCCTGGGTTGCATTGTTACTGGTGGTGAGGTGTGGTGTCACCACTATGAGCTGGAGTCAAAATGGCAGTCCATGAAGTGGTGACCTGAATTCCCTGTTGACGTAAAAGTTCAAGACGCAGCCCTCAGTGGGTGAAGTGATGTGCACTGTCTTTTAGGATAGGAAAAGGGTGATCCTTCTGGATTTCCTAGAACCTGGCCAAACCATGAACTCTGACCACCACATCACAGTGCTGACGAAGCTGACTGTTTGAACTTCCAGAGTCAGGCCAGAGAAGAAGACAACCTTTCTCTTGCAACATGGTAACAGCAGGCTCCATGCCATTTTGAAGACAGTGCCGCACATGGCCAGTCTTTGCTGGACTGTGTTACTATATGCACCATATAGTCTGGATTTAGCGCCTTCTGACTTCCATCTGTTTGGGCTGATGAAAGATGGACTGCGTGGGCAATGTTTTCCTGTCAATGACACCATCATAGCAGCTGTGAAACCGTGGGTCTCCTCCACTGATGCAAATTTTTATGAGCACGGCCTGCAGCCTCTTGTACATTGCTGGTGAAAATGCAGAGCTAATGGTGGTGACTATGTTGAAAAACAGTGTTTTGCACCTGAAAATTTGCTCTTATCAAATAGTGTTATGGAGACATCTATGTTGTCTCAGAAAGGAACGAGCAGTGGAGAAAGGTTTTTTTTTTTGTTGTTGTTTTTTTTTTCACATCTCCTTGGCATTCACCTTATTAAGTGGAAACATGCCTGGGAAGATTCACTTTTCATATTTACCTATATGTTGAATTGTTTAGACTGTGTATTGATGCTCTAGCTGACATGCTGTTTTCTTTTCTAAACTGAGATATGCTTCACTTCTAACAAATAGGTATAGATATCCCTTTGCCTATATTTAGCAGTGTTTTATGCGTGTATGTTTGCAGAAGGAAAACCTCAAATTAGACATGTCAGCCTCATCATTACTGTTTCTTATAAGGAAACTAAAGCAGCCTCCTCTTCTCTTGGCCCATTCTTTTCTTCAGAATGTTTATCCACAAATGATATCTTCTTGTTGCACTTGAATGCCGACCTTTAACAGAAAGATGGTAGAAAAATAGACCTCAGACCTAGTGCGCTGGAAAGGAAAATAAGAAAAAGAGATTCAGAATAATAATTTAAGAGACCAAATAAAAAAACAATTTTGTTGTCATCAGCAGCAAAAACAAAGGAAAGGCAAAAGGCAGCTGAGATCAAATACAGATGGAAAAGGTGTCAGGAGGACTATTGGCATGTGCCTGAAGGAGGGAAAGCATAATGCGTGGTCTATTCCACTTCTTTCTCTCCTGTAAAAAGATAAAAATAAGATTAAAATAAATCATTGCTTTGTTTTAAAAACCACAACATTCAGAAGTGTTGCTATTGTTTTGTGGTATAGGTTAGCAGAATCATCAGTGGATCTTAATTTGAAATTGATGTGCTGGCGGTTGGTCCCTACTCTTGATTTGGAAAAAATTGTGTCCGCCAAGTGTCTGCTGCTAGGAGCTGGTACTCTGGGTTGTAGCGTTGCAAGGACCTTGATGGTAAGTCTTGAGTTAATCATAAAAATCTCCTATTTCTCAAGAATTCAGTGGTTCTTGTTTTATTTTTTTGAGCAGCTTCCATGGAACATAAAGGAAAGATTGTATTCCTCTTTATTAATGTACACATTACAATTTACATTATAAATTGCAGGGAAGATGTGAGATATGTAGTGAATGAAAATGACTTGGAGTTCTGATAATAGTAGAATAGTAAGAAACTTAGTGTAATAGTTTTTGTTAAATTTACATAAAAAGATTGAAAAGTTCTGGAGCAAATTAACAAGCTTATAAAATTGAATTCACAATGAAGCACATGAAGTAGCTATGCTGGTATTTACTTTCAAGGATGTTTACCACATCCCACTGGATTCGGTAGGGTTTTGAGAGATTACTGCTAAATAATAAATTTGGACAGGTGAAGTTACCTGTTCTCTCAGTTCAGTGCAAGTACAAAGTTATTGTTATGAATAGCTTCAAAAGCTGATATTTCTAGAAAAATGAACAAAATTCCTCTTAAGTTTCTGTCATTGGAGATTCAAAAGTATATGGCTAAGTCCACTGTGCTTACTATATACATTATTTTCTTGCTTAGGGTTGGGGAGTCAGGAAGATTACATTTGTTGACAATGCAAGGATCTCATACTCCAACCCAGTACGACAGCCACTGTATGAGTTTGAAGACTGTCTCAGCGGTGGGAAGCCTAAGGCACTTGCAGCAGCAGAGAGGCTGCAGAAAATCTTCCCAGGAGTGGTAAGATCAATATTTAATGTCTCTTAATAAATCCCTGAAGAGAGTAATGGTGACTTTAAATAACTATACAAAGTTCTACTGTCATTTAAGCTTTATTATGACCTTTATGATGAAAGACCCACCAATGGCAGCCTTTATCCTTTTTGACTTCAGGAATGTGCATCATGTGACCATTATTCAGTGCACAGATCCAAACTTAGTTTTTCCAAATTTTCAATGCTAAAGAAGTAATGTAAATATATTTGTAGCTCTCTTCTAATTTCATCCTTCATAGTGCCATAGAGTGACTTGGATTAGAAGGGACCTTAAAGTCTATGCAGTTTCAAACCCCCTGTCATTGTCAGGATTGCCCCCCGCCAGATCAGGCTGCTCAGAGCCCCAACCTAGCATTGGACACCTCCAGGGATGGGGTACCCACAGCTTCTCTGGGCAGCCTGTGCCTTGCCTCCCTCTGAGTTTAGGGGAAGGATTGATATTGTCTGTAATTTCAGAATAGACATGCATTCAGCTTGCTCTATCATGAATAAAATTGCTTTATTCTCACTGGTTGTGTGGTGGAAGTCTCATCACGTTTTTGTTCATATTTTTTGCTCTTGAATTGAGACTGTCTTAGAATTAGTAGCTGTTCTTGTCAGACAACATCATCTTAACCATTGAGTTTATCATGTTAAATGAGTTACGCACATTTACTGTGTAATTCTGTATTTAAAATGCCTCTGATTATGTTACTAGTCAAAATATTATTGAGCTCTGTGAATAGTGAAATATAGATTGGTTATGTTGCAGATCAGTGCTATGAACAAGCCTTAGAAAGATCCTTTCCAAAGATTTGTAAGTTCATTTTGGTTGACCTGAGGATTGTTTTGTGTTTTTGTTCTGCTTTTATCTGTGTTGATCCCGTCATTGCCATTATGTATGAATGTCAGTACTCTAGAACTAAGCAGTTAGTCAATAAATACTGGAATATCAAACAATGATCCTCAGAATGAAAAAGTGCTGGGTGTTTCAACTTCTTATAAGAAAATCAGGAGAGAATATCTGAAAGTTTATAGAATTTTTTTTATGCTCTGTAATGTTATTGTTACTTGGTGATACTCAGTTACAGAAATGTTTAATAGTAGAACAAATGTAGAAAAGAGCACGTTAAGCACCAAGATGATGCTAAGTGAGATTGAAATGTCATATGATTTTTTGCTTTTTAAATTGAGGGAAAAAAACTTGTGAAAACAAAAGCAGGAATATAAGGAAAGAATTCATAATGTACTGAGAAGAAATAAAAGCTGTTTATGAAATCCCAAATAATATTATAGAATGCATGCTTTTGCAGGTAGAGATAAATGCCAGAAACTTATATTTTGAGTTTTCTTATTAAAAACAGCCAGGAAAGCAAGAGATCATGGAATCTTGAGATTGTGATGAGAATTAGAAAAAATAAAAGTTAGGTGTAGTCTGGAGAGGAACTTTCAGTAATAAGAAGGAATCTGTAACAATGCTTTTAGCCTGCATCAGTAAAGTGAGTTTTTGAACATTTATAGTTATCTACTAAATCAACACTGGTATGCATTACAGGGCCTTGATAAGTTATCCATCAGTGCAGTATTCATATACAGCATGAATTAAACTTTGTGTTCCTGGCACAACTTCTTGGAGGAGGTAATGACGATGAAGGTGAAACTTTCTGCAGTGATTGTCCAGTGCAGAGCTCTGGCTGTCCTTGCTGGGACACGGTGGAGCTGCCCTGTTGAGAGCATACTAGATGACCTTGGACTCTGCTTTTCTCCCCTAGGAGACTTAAGAAAAATGCTTTGCTATTGTTGATGCACATATCAACCAAATTTATTTCTCTAAGCTGCTGTATGTGTTAGCCAATATATATATATATATATATATATTTTCCATCAGGATATATATGATGTACAGAGTGTATATTTCACCCCTGTGGTTGTTTGACTCACCTGGATTTACAATTCGTGCACATACTTGGTTTATACAAAAGTGCTTCCCACCAACCTTTCTTGTCTTTCTTTTCATGTGATTTTTGTTTGGTTCATCAAGCTTTTGGCTTTGTAAATCCTTAGCTTCTTACAGTACGCTGACAAGAAATGAGCCTTTGGCAAGGCCTGTGCCTCTGTCACATATATGGAGGATCAATTGTTCTGTGACAGCAGATGGCTGGCAGATTGTGTTAGCGTGTTTCCAAATGAGTGAGGGAGTTGTTTGCATTGTATATGCTTACTTGACTGGTTAGCCATTTTCTGCTTAATATGCCTCACCCAAATATGGAGTTGGAAGGACACATGTTTCTGCAATAGCTCTTTGGGCATCTGTGTAATGCAAGCCTCTGGTAATCCAATACCTGGAGTCACAAATCTCATAAGTGATTTTCTTATTTATATTAAGACCACATATGGCTGGTCAAATTACATGAAAATCACTCACTTTGTTCTTCTTAAAGAATTTGAAATCAGAGAGGAGAATGGGTGATAATTCGTATCTAAGTCGATATTCAATATCAGAAATATAAACCTAACAGAGTGCATCTCGTTAATGTATGTAAAGTGGCTGCAGAGATAATCCAGGACAAAGCTTTTGTGTAATTACAACACAATTGTATTGTAAGCAAGGTCTGTCTGCTTGCTTTTGTCGTGATGTTTGTTCCCTCTGGGACTAGAAGCAGTTTAGCTGTTAGTTGCCTTTCTGTCAAACAGTAACTGGATTCTTTCTCTACAGTTTGTATTGCACTTCATAATAATTCTATTAAACCAAAAGTTTCATATTTCAATGTATTGTTTTTTCTCTGTCTCCATCCAGAATTCAGAAGGCTATAACATGAGTATCCCTATGCCAGGCCACCCAGTGAATTTTTCAGAGGTAACAATGGCACAGGCTCGAAAGGATGTGGCTACACTTGAAGAGCTTATTGATGCTCATGATGTTGTTTTCCTCCTTATGGACACTAGAGAGAGTCGGTGGCTTCCTGCTGTTATTGCAGCCAGCAAGAGGAAGGTATTGTAGTTTATCTGCTACTATCCTTGTCACTGCGTTTCTGCTCTTGCACATCAATCAGCTTTGTATACCTAAAAGAATCATATGGGACATTGGAATGTTTGACCAGCTTATTGTAACTATGCAGAATTTTGTCTTTTCTGTACCCTCAAGTATTTTTTTTTATATGACAAAAAGAGAATGTTGAAGAGAAAAAATAGAAACTTGAATAATGGAAAGATACATGTTATCAGGGACCTCTGGAGGTTATCTGGTCTGAATCCCTGTTCAGTTTAGGGCCTACTTACAGCATGTTGCTCAGGGTCTGCTCTAGTTGGTGTCTTTTGAGCATCCCCAAGGATAGATATTGCATAGCGATAGTAAGAGAAGTAATTTCATACAAGAGAAACATAGTAAGGAGGACTACAGACATTCATATAATATCACTTTTTCAAAATAATAAAAGTGAAAGATGTGAAAGTGTTTTCTGAACTTAAAAAGCGTGTCAGCCTTTTTTTGGTCAAAAGTTAACTTTTTTTTTTTTCTCATTACCTCATTGGAATCACAGAATCACAGAATCANAAAAAAATTGGAAAATAAACTGTTGTGCTGAGCCAGTACTTCTAAACTCTGCACTGTTGCTCAAGTAATGTTGAATGCTGTAGCTATTTCTGTGACTTAAAAGCAATATCCTCATATTGGACAAAGAGAAATGAAGTGAGAAGACTGTGGTACATGAAATTTAAGATCCTGAATTCTTTTTTTCCAGGAACGTTTAGTATCCTCATCTTTGTCGATTGTATTGTCTATATGTGATCAGTAAGACTACATGCATAAGTGCTAATGTAGTCAAAATGTCAAAACATCATTTGTGGTCAGTGTACATGAAGCAGACTGAGAAGCAATACATAAGCTTAACAAAAATGTTTCCAGGAGCGTTAGAAAAACATTTGGGAAGGAGCTTTTTGAACCATTTTTGCCATGTTCTGCAAATCAGATGTCTGGATCAGATGTAGATGAAGCCTTTAATTTTGTGTGAGTTAAGACATTGTGGCTTCCAAACTTTTCCTATGAAAGAATATTCCAAATCACAGGATTCTGGAAATAGCATATTTCTCCTAATTACTGCAGCATGGGAAGTAGGGTTTTGCAGTAGAATTGAGCTGATTTATCCTGAATACTTATTTCTTTTCCCACTGTAATATAGACCTTGGCAAAACAGTCTCTAGTAATCTTGATGTTTCTTAATTCTTGTAAGAATTGTGCAGTTTCCTGCTTACTTGGTGAATTTGTAGAGAAACTTTAAAATCTGAAGAACTGCTGAAGTTTGGGCCCCAAGATCTCAAAACAGGCTCATGGAAAATGAGTAACTTAGTGAGTGATAATCTGTGCGAAGTCCCCTGTGAAGGGGCACATGACTAAAAATATGAGTCAGTTTCTTCAGGAAGATTTTTCTAAATCGTGTGCCAAAAGATGTACTTTTCCATATTCTTTTACACAATAAACTATTTTTATTTTTGTTTTTATCATATTATGCATTAAAAAAATACATATATTGATTCTTTTATTGTGGCAAAATCAGTTAGACTCAAATAGTTTCTGAAAAGCAGACTGAAAAGAACAAAGTAGTTTGCAGTGGGAAGTGTTTAGTGGTAGTACTAATGGCTGATAATGCCAGACCTATCGTGTTACAATTTGAAAATGGAATACAGTCTTCAGGTTTTCTGGGTAGATTCTGTAAGAAGATACAGTTGAGAAAAGAATAAAGTACAACAAGGATGAAAACGGACGTTGAGAAATTATTTGGAATACCAAGAATGATGCTGAAACTCAAACTTACTACTTAACAGGGCTAACTCTTGAGAGCTTCCCTCAAAGTTCATCTTTTAAATAATCCCTGGCTGTAAAAGTGAAAAACGATGAATAGCTGTTCTCGAATTTTGTATCTTAAAACAGCTGCATATAAGGCAAGAGAATATCTTCATTTATATTTTACTTGCAACAGTTACTGTTGTTTTTTCCTCTGCATTTCCATCATTATTTGTAAGTTTAGTAAAATCTGCTTGCTTAAGGACAGGCTTTATGGATATATTCTGGTCATAACAAAATCTTTCTCAGTATCTGCTTATTTTTCATATATAACTTGAGATTACTCTCAACACTTGTCACAGGCTGAAGAGAGAGAAAAATGATGACAAAGTAATTGTGTGTCACAGCTGCTTGCACTCCCCATGTGACTAAACAGATGCATATGAAGACCATAAGTAGTAATTAAATGCTTTCCTCACTGAACAGAATTTTTTGGATAACAGATGTTTCATTGCTTTGTCGAATAGAAGCTATTAAAAAGTTATTTTGGACCACAGTGAAGTGAAAAGATTATATTTAATATCTAAAGTGATATGAAAGCTTATTCTTGATAGCCATAGTTGTACATAAATGGCATTTGGAGTATTTTAGCAATCAGGACTTCAATGTTTGGTACAGAATATGCAGCAAACTGAAGAATAAATTCTGAGCTGGAACTAAAATAATTTGGTCCAATAGCAGTACTTCTTGTTGTATGAGTATTAGGCCAGACATGGATCAACATCCCCATATTCATATCAGTGCATAGCAGCTTCAATAACTTCGGTGAGATACTGAATGTGTATTTGAAGTTGTCTTCAAATGTGAGCACAGTTCAGGTATTGTCTGTAAATGTGCCTGAGTGTGCAACAAAAAAGGGAAGTCTTTCATTTGTATCAAATTTCCCTGAAAGACAAAGGAAATAGGTAATGTTTTTAGGACTTCTGAAACACTTGTTTTATTTATTTAATTGCTTGACAACTGGGATTTTGCACGTATCAGAGATTTTTTTTTTTTTTT
>WBMW01005861.1:353217-364241 GCA_013396635.1 Penelope pileata
TTTATGGCTAGGGTGATGAGTTGATCTATCTGCAGATTGTGTGGGTTTGTTTGTTTGATGTTTACCGTGAATAAAATCCTGAGGCTTTTTTTTCCCTTCCCCTTTTGGCACACTTCAGATTTGTTCTTCTCTCTTTATTGTTCATAGCTGGTCATCAATGCTGCATTGGGATTTGATACATTTGTTGTTATGAGACATGGACTGAAGAAACCAAAACAGCAAGAATCTGGTGATTCGTGTTGCAACAATGCCTCCGGTCCTTCTGACCTTTTGGGATCATCGCTCTTTTCAAATATTCCTGGCTATAAACTGGGTTGCTATTTCTGCAATGATGTTGTGGCACCAGGGGATGTGAGTAGAACAAGTGGTGATGCCTATATATCTCTTTTATTGTGAATTGAATTTTTGTTTCCTTTAAATGGTAATTTCGTCAGGGATTCCTTTAATAGTTACATGCACAGGGTTAAGAAATAGTTCACCTTGTACTTGGAAGATCAGAGTAATGAAATGAATTGCAAATCACTGAAGATGTTTCACTTAGTAGAGCAGCTAATTACTTTTGAGTTACTTTTCTTTTTTTTTTAGAATTATCTATCTTTATAGTCCACCAGGGATCGGACGCTGGATCAGCAGTGTACAGTCAGTCGACCTGGATTAGCCATGATAGCTGGAGCTCTTGCAGTGGAATTAATGGTTTCTGTGTTACAGCATCCAGAAGGGTGAGTCATTTCTGAGACAAGGAGTGGTGTTCAAGATATGTTCCCTGCGAAACAAGGCTTATTTAGTATAATCTTCTGGGAGAAGGAGGAGGAAGTGCACGTTAAGTAGGGGAATTCTGTAATGCATTACATTGCCTGCAAATTGATGTAATTTATGGGTCATATCTCCGTGTTAGTGTAACAGTATTTAAGAGATAACCAAATCATCAAATCTGTTTTTGTCTTGGAGATTGGCAGGTTTCCTCTTTCTATGTTTAGAAGTAGCAAAGTACTGAGAATATTTCAAAAGAACAGTGTTTTCTGTAAATAGATCTTGGCATTCTTTTTCTCAAGAAAGTGTTTGAGTGTTATGAGGAACTGTCATATTTACTTTTGTTACAAGAAGGGCTTTAAGATAAGCCAAATAGTGCAAAATCCTAATTAAAAGCAAGTGCACTTGCAGAAGTGTCTCTGGAATTCTCTAACCTGAATTTTAGGCTTATTTTCTGTCTTTAAAATCTGTGAAAGAAAAAGTGAGTTAGGATTTGGACGTAAGTTACAAGTCTGAGACTGATTCTGAAAAAGAATTTTTGTATTCCCGTGCTGGAACTTGTTTCCTGTGAAACAGACTTTCCAGATAGATTGTTTTCCAGATTCTAAACTGCAAGCAGTAATGAAATGTCTTGTAGCTTACTGGAAACTTTGACTGTTTAGTATCTTGTCTTCTAATTTTTATTCTTGGATTTTTGGCAGTGGATATGCTGTGGCCAGCAGTAGTGATGATAGAATGAATGAACCACCTACTTCTCTTGGACTTGTTCCTCATCAGGTAAGTAATCTGTAAGAAAATGCTTTCATTTAAAATCTAGGTACTGATTTAAGACAAACATCACTGCCTGCCTCCTTGAAACATACTGTATGCTGATCTGATTCCATTCCCAGAAGGGCTGAGTCTCCATGCTTGATCTAAAAATCAATAAATAAGCACCATACAAGTCAAGGTAGTAGGGTTTGCTGGCAGTGTTTCTGTCCCAACGCTACTGACTTACCAGGAATTTGTTTGGAGAGAGAACCACTAGTTTGTGTTTAGGATACCTTTTTTCACATTGCTGGACAGGCTTGTCTTCATTTGTTAGATCGATAGGGTCTTTCAAAAAGCTGTCTACTGACCTTATCAGTGTAATCATATACCCTGTGATGTACCGCTGGGTGTTTAAAGTTCTGTACACCTCTTGCTTTATATTGCTTATCTAAGTGTCTCTCTGCTCAGATAAAATGATTCTTTTTTATTCCTGTCACATTTTTGAATTCTATTAGCTTTTTGTGTGCTCAGAATGAATCTTGATTCAGAAAAAGATAAAACTGCTCCTATGTTTTCTTTGTGATATCCAGGTAATTACAGTGTCCATATAAAATTAGTCTATTTTTGTTACGTATAAAATTACATATGATTTTATGTAGTAACCAGTACTTATACACACATCATCATATAAAGTGGGGTTAACTGGAGTCTGCCTCCCACACCCATAGAGGCTTTTTTTTTCCTTGTTTCAGTGGGCACTGTCAGCTATAACATTGGTAGAGAATATCCAATTCTCAATTGCCTTTTTCTGTTACTGTTGCTACCTAGTAACACCTGGCTCTTCCCCGTTTAGAAAATCTAAGGCATGTATATCCTCAGTAGGTATAAATAGACAATGTTTTTGAAATATGGCAACTAAATCCTTTTACAAAGTGCTTCTTTGTTAGAGCAGTCATCCATCTAATGAATTCTGTGAGTGCACTATTTTCTGTAGGAATCTAGAATCAGCTATCTGGTGGGGTTTTTTTTGTGTTGTTCTTTGATTATTAGTTTATTTGTGTCAAAAAAAGAGCAATGGTAATTATTACAGCAATCCTCTGTATTAAGAAGTTATTCCTTTGTAGAAAACAAATATTGTATACTCAAAGTCTTTGTCTATCATAAGTGAACCAAACACATTTCCAGGAGTGTCTTGGAGTTGCAAGGATAACAGAAAAACAAAATAATGTGGAGTCAGAAAAGCTTGATTTTTTTTTTTCCATTTTCCTTTCTTTTCATGGGTGTGAATTTTAGTTGAAAACTACATTTTTGCCACCCATACACAGTGTTAGAATGCTTTTTCCTGAAAAATTATCGAGTTAATGCTATTTAAGCTGCTATTGGCTTCCAAGATTTGTGCCACAGCAAGTGCATTAAATGTGTAGAGTGCATTTTTGAAGTGTTTTCTCTAATAGAATTCTCTGTTACATAAGGCATTATTATTTGTATTGCAGAGCTACTTAAGTTTTGTTCTTAGTGGGGTCTCTGTATTGTAGCAGATCTGTGAAGCCACAGAATAAAAAAGATGGTCAATACTAGAAAGAGTTCATACTCAAACACTGTTCCACAGTGTTAGCAGAACTATCCCTATTACAAGAAACAATGGTCTAGAATTTTAAAATTACATATTAGTAGTGTTGTGTTAACAGCAAAGTTTAGGAATGCATAACAGTTAAATCTTTCCCATCTGTACAACATAATCTGAAAAAGATGTTTAACTCATTACACCATGACTTTGCACTTAATTTTGCAATGTAGAAGCTCAAACTCCAGGTGGTGCTGTGCCTCTATGTTTGAATAGTCTTGTGCTCAGAGAGTCCTACCATTAGCTGTAAATAGGAAAAAAACCAGCAGTATGTGATGAGTATGAATTTAATACAGCTCTTGGTGGTGGTTGTAACTGTGTTAGAACTGTATTACCTTAATTACAGCTGTTCTTTATCTTTTTACTGAATATGTACATCCAAGTCATGGAATTTTGAATATATGTTTTGTATAATTTCAAAATCATTGTAATTGTTTCCTCTTTCAGATCCGTGGTTTTTTATCAAGATTTGATAATGTTCTTCCAGTCAGTCTGGCATTTGATAAGTGCACAGCCTGTTCCCCCAAAGTAAGTCTGAGTTTTCACTTTACTTTGTCTCCACATAGAACAGCTTTGCTCTAGGTTGCTCTTAGGATGCCCAGGTCTGCTTTGTATTTGACACTTTCTTGGGGCTTGAAATCTATGTTTTCACTTTAGCAATAGTTCTGTTACCCTTGTACTTTTCTTTCTTAGCTCTTCTGAGTTTTTTTGGTGCAACCTATAAGCATGTTATCTCCACAAATATTCTACTCACAGCTGAAGAAAAGCAGAGATGAGGGACAATGCGTTTCTGAACTGTTTTATCATAGGTATACTGTTAAATGCTTCTGGCCTTATAGGAAGGAATAAAATTGTTTTTTTTTTTTTTTAATTGTTTGATGTCCAGTTAGTAAATTTATCTTTTTACCTGTCTTGAATTGAATATTGTTACAAATACATTAAGTTGTCTGAATTTGTTTTACGGTACAAAACAACATATAAAAAACACTTTAAAAAAAACTTCAATAACATTTCTTTATTGAGAAAACTGTTTCATTTCGATGCTTGTGTTGACAGTCCTGAGTCACCTAATGGATTTACAGCTGTTGCTAGGATCTGAGCTATGTCTTGCCAGAACACTAGGGCAGCCCACTAATGTGTCTGTGTGAGGCCTCCTCTTCAGTCTTGGATTCTTGTCCTGTATTGTGGCCTTGAAAAGTTTTTCTGGCAAGTTTTCTATGGCCATGTAGTGCAAGCTCAAGAAGCTTTGAGTGGGATATCTCAATATGAAGATTCAGAAGTTTTGACTCATGATTTGGCCTGCTTTGGGAGTGCCGTTAATTTAGTTAGCTTTTATGTACCTAGAGACTTACTGCAAGAGTTTCTTTCCATTGTTTGCGCTGTGCTTATCCTTCCTGTTTCAAATAACTATCAAAAACTCTTGAGAGACTATCTTTTTTTTTTTTTTCTTTTTTGAGGTCTTAGACATTTTGCAGAAATCATTCTTTTACAGTATTCCTCTTATTCCCTCATGTTGTCTTGGTACATTTGAGAAGTTTTGATGGAATTTTTGTGTCTATTTTCTCCTCAAAAGTTCAAGCATGAAACTTAAAACTGCTGTTATTTTGAAGAATATGCACCTACTGTCTTAAGTATTTGAAAGAGTAGCGGTAGTTAAAATGGATTTTCTCAGCTTTTCCAGGAGTATGGTAGGCAGAATTTCTGTTACCTGTTGTATTTTGCATTAGAAACCTTTGTATAAAAAAGGGAAAAACTTTGTGATGGTGGAGCCTGTGGAAAAAAGTTCTAGAGTAAGTTTTCTTTCTTTTTTTTTCTTTTTATCTCTGATCCAGGACACACTGATTTATCAAAACATACATTGATGTAGATAAATTAAATGCAGGAATCAATTTTTTGTTAGCAAATCATTTCCTCTTGGAGGTCATTTTGAGAGAGCTCTGTTTTACATAAACAGACTTGATGATTTAATAAAAACTGACTTGGATTTTAGCAGCTGTGCTATTCCCAGAGAGATCACTTTTCATGTGGTTTGAGTATTAAATTACTTTTGTGCTGAAAAGGTTGCTTCATTGGTGCACGTATTTCCTTACAGTAGAAACAGAGCATTTGTTTACTTTGCTAACTTTCTGTTTATTAGCATAAGAGTATGTCACCCTGTATTATCTGGAAATCTGATGCTAATACTTTGAAATGACAAATCCAATTTCAGTGTAATTGTAGTCTGTATGTTTTTGTTGTTTTCTTTTTTAAATGTGTTTATGCCAGATTTGCTATAGATTCAAACTGAAAGTAAGGAAAGAAGTGGCTTTCTTGTTACAGTTGATTTCGCTGGTACCTCATTTGTTTTCTTCTTTCTTATGTCAGCATTCTCATTCTTGAGCTCCTCTCTTCAAACATAAACTTAATGACTAACGAACTCTTAAAAAAAACGTAGCAGTACAGCTGGATGACTTAAGAGAAGCTGCTAATGATCTGTGTGTTTAGAGATTAGATTCCACTTCGTTTTGACTCACAGTCATGACTTAGTTTTTCTGTTTCTGAAGTTGAAGAATCCAGACATCCTAGCAGCCAGCAGTTCCTTACCCAGAATTGTCCTAACCAGGCAGCATGCCAGAGGAGCTTCCCACAGGCAATTGTTCAGGAATTTTGGGATGGTCACAGCATCCGGGCCAAGTTTTCCTTGTATGATTTTCCCTCCTTTTTTTTTTTTAATGGTTCTGCACTATCGTGTTCCTGAAAGGAAAGTATCCTCCTTCTGAGCTAACAGCCCTGCACCAGCCAGTTTAGCAGTAGGTCTGAGGGGCAGTGTAGGCTTTTCTACTGCACTCCCCTCATCCATGGTGAGTTTGTTCTTTTGCTGGGAGGGGAGAGTCCAAAGTTCTTTGGTAGATGCTTGCTTTTACTAAGTGCTTTCTTAAGCAACAAGGTTCTTTGACTTACTGCTTAGTGTGCTAATTAAGCTGCTGCTTTACCCTGTTGGGAGCAAAAGAAGGTTATTTTCTCATAATATTATGGTGAAAAGCATTCAAATCCTATATGAAAACAGCAGTGCTGATCCTTGCAGGCAACTGGCAGTAGCCTTGAAACATGAGTGTTAAAACATCTATCTTCTTTATTACAAAACGTCTGGTGTCAACATCTTATTGAGGGTAGTGAAAATTTGGCTGTTCTTGCCCCTCCTTGTGCATCCTGGAATGAACCACAGATTCACAGGCTTTAATGTCAGAAAAGATTATTGATATTAACCCACTTGGATATACCTATCCCCTCTGCTTTCATGTGTAGCTTACAGATGTTATCTCCTGACTTCAGATTTATAGTCCATGTTTTGGAAAGCATTCTTATCTTCCTTGAAGATATTTCTCTATTTCCCTTACTAAAATTGTTCTGAGCTGGGATCATCTCCCCTGTCAGCTTAAAAAACAACAACAAACAAAACAAAGCAGAAAACATTCTGAGTTTTAACCACTGAGTAATTTTCCTGACTCTACCTTTAAATGCTTTTCCAGTTTCACTGCATTTCATGAAGGGTAGACACCAGGATCAGGGCTGGTATGCCAGGCACTGTGTTGCTGTTTGTTTTCCCTGCCCTTGCAGATGTTTTCCCTTTTTAACATCCCAGGGATAGATTAAACTCTATTGCTGTGACATTTACTAAGTGCTTGCGTTGCATAAGTTATTTATGGGTGTTTCAGTTTTGAAATCTCCTATCATGTAGACATAACAATGTGTTTATTGTTCTCATCTGCTAACTGCTTTGCATGCATTTTTGCTCTAAGGGGTTCAGATCAGCTGTTATGACAGTAACCTGCATTATTCAGAGACTTACTGATTATTTGCAGTTGGCATACTTTTAATTTTGATTTCAGCAATAACACTGACATTTGCCTTAGCTGCATTGAGAAAAGATTTGTATATTTGCTTTCTCCCAGTAATAACTTATACATTTCTCAGTTCAAGTGTTGCATTGATGTATGGGGAGGAAAAAAGGTTTGATTCTTTCCTGAATTAAAAAAGCTAACTCTTGCATGGCTTGCAGAAATGATGGAGGAAGCAGGGAGAAATGTTTGTCCTTCAAGGATGAACACTGCAAAAATTTAAAAGAACGTAAAGAGTTATTTCTGTGGCTGAGTCTGTTTATAACTTATTTCCTGAATTTACATACCATAGATATGTTAACATTTGACACTTCTGTGTACAGCGCAGCCTCCGTGTTGATGTTGGATAGATTTCATTCAGGCTTAAAGAATGCATCACTGATAAAGTGAGGCATATTTTTAGCATCCCGAGTTAAACGTAATACTTTTTTTTTTTTTTTAACACTTTAGGTGGCATAGAAAATGGTTTTTTGATAAGTGGCTTACAGAAATATCACTTTTTTTTTTTTTTATCCTACTCCTCAAAAAAAAGTCATCATAACTGGAGGAGAGTAGAAATCCAGATTACTTTGCCCATAACACATAAAATTTCAGGCGGTCTATGACTATCAATTTTAAATTTAATAGGAGAATTTGAATAATGTGATGATTGATTTTGAAAAATACATTTTTTCTGGTCCTTGCATGAAAGGTGCACATTGTTGGAAATAATGTCTGGTCTTACAGATTGAAAAACAATGCATTTTGGTTATGAAGTCAACCAAATGTAATTTAGGCTATCTCAAGCAAACTAAGAATGCCCCAGTAAGAAATGATCGCCATGGAAATGTGACCATTGTAATCAAATTTTATTCTCTTAAAGGAGACTAAATACAATCAAGAACAACAAAAATCTTAAAAGTAGCATTAATCATTATTTTGTGAACAGAGCAAAGGGTGAGGACTCAGGAGTGTCATCTTCTGTGCGTTGGAGAAGGTGGGGCAGTGTCTGTACAGACAGAATGGATGAGAATTAGAAAATGGAACTTAAGAAGGAAAGCACTGTGAGATCTAACAAGGTTGGAGACTGAGGTCCTTATCTCTCAAATATCTGAAAAAATACACAGTGATAATGCAGTTTGTGTAGTCCGGTGGAGCTACATATGGCAGCAATGCCAGACAAACCTTCTTGCATGCAGTGGTGCCACCATAAAGGTACGTGGGGAAAGGTAGAAAATGTTTCTGTTTAGTCTTGAATCGGACCATTTGCAAGAACTCAAAAAGCAGGTCGAGATGATCAGGTATTACCACAGTTATGACTACAGTGTAAGAGTTAGAAATGATCTATATTTTGTTCCAGTTACTCAGAGTTTTGGGGGGCAGGATTATTGACACTTAAGAGATAACACAGGTCATTGACAACAGACAGACTCCCAAAGTCAACAGAAGAGAGAGGGTTTAAAAATCTTCCTGATGTATCATATGGTACTAAAGAGAAAAAAGGTTGTTCACAAAATCAGTCAGGTCACAGGAAGGATGGTTCAAAGCTGGGGTGAATGCTGCTGCTGGCTGGGTCTGTCTTGTCATCTCCCTCCCCCCAGGCATGATGGGGCTGGGAATCTGTAATGAGCACTTGCTCTTAGCCATTCTGTTACGTCTTCTGTGCAACTTCTAGCATGTCTGTGAAATGGCTTCTTAATCAATTTGTTGCTGTTATGTTTTCTTCAACTAAGATGAATGTAGCAAGTAAATAATAATGGAGGAGACATTTCGAATTAAAAGCTCTAGCTGGAGAGTTGTTTCTCTTAAATATCTTTATTTCTTGGAAAAAACTTGTGTGTTTTTTTTTTTTTTTGTCTATCCAAAAGACCTCTCATGTTCTGTTGTAATTTATCTGGAATTAGAGCAGAGAGTAGTTTATTTCTGTTATTACTTATTTATATCGAGAGGAGGAATCTAGTGTCCCTCTTTACAACATGTCAGTATGACACTATTCTATTTTAGCTTATGCTGTTAGCATATTTATCTGTATTAAGAATTGACATGGTTTATAAAAAGTTAAGAATTTTTTAGCTTTGAGACTAAACGGCTCATCCAAATATTTTCACGTGGGTGAGGACTTGTTTTGGGCTCGGGCCTCTCAGCACTGAGAGGAGGATGCACTTTCAAAACGTCTGACTTGAGGATAAGTAAATCTTCGCATCTCAGAGGCCAGCAGCTGTACGTGCAGTGCCAGAACATTTGTTTTGAGTGTGGGTGTTTGCAACTGTGTTTAAATGTTGAGGGCTGGAGGTTTGCATCTTTCATGTTTTGCTGAGTAAAACCAGCTTTCATTGCCCAGCCCTCTATCCTAAGGTAATTGTTTTGGTTTTTTTCTGTAGCCAGTCCATTTGTCTTTGGATAAGAGTTTTTCTCCCTGGGTGGCAGATGCAACCATTAGATAGCTTAGGGAGTTTAAATGCAATGTGGCATAGAATAAATGTTTATAAACGCCAATGTAAAACAACATTCCTTCCCAAATTGCTAAGTTTTGGGGGTCTTGTCTTCAAGGCACAAGCGAGAAGATAGCCGAGGCTTACTGCAAAGTGTGTTTAGGAGCTGCTCTCCAGTATTGTGTTCTTTGTGATGGGAGTTGAACTCTACTGACCAAATGATTATGAAGGTTTCTTGAGAGGGAGAGAAAGAGGAAGCAAGAAAAAGGAACAAAAAGAGAACATAAAACTCTTAAACTTGTCTTGTTCCCTCTTTCTTCTGCTCCAGAAAATCAGCAATTATACTGTCATTAAATTATACTAACAGAAAACAAACTTTAGGAGTAGTAGAGCTGCTGGATTAAGGATCCCTAACACTTCTACTCTCCAGAGGAAAAAAAAAAAAAAACAGAAAACAAACCATTCTGTTATTCCCTGTTTCTTTTATTTGGTGAATTTAAGTGGTTCCTCATGTTTAAGTGAAATAACATGTTGATTTTATGTGGATGTAGCAATGCAGTTCATTAGGTAGTAGAACCAAAGTGATGTTGCAGAGAATCACAGGATTTGGTCCAAGAAGCAGCTGGTGTGGCTGAGTTAACTAGTTAGTGGAGTTAACTAGTTGCCTTGTTTCAATGTTAAGTACCATTGAAATAGGTAAAAAGTAATAAGTTGTTCAGTGATGTCAGAATATCGTTCTAAGCGGCGGTAACTGGATTGCATAAACCTTTCTCTCTCCCATCTTAAAATTGAAATCTTTATCTGAACCAAAAAAACAAGGTGAAGTTTATTCCTTTATTTATTGTTCAGTTATACCAAGGATTCAGTGGATGTTCACCGAAGAAAATAGGGATGCAGTTAGCTGAGTAATACCATAACAAAAAGGTTGGGGGCAGGAGGAAGAACATCCATGATTCCTTAGTATTACTATTTAAAAATAAAAAGCCCTTCTTGATGTTGACATGTTTAGTGCAATAAGTGAGACAAAAAGCTTGTTCATATCAGTTACGTTCCAAGTGCTGATTATCAATTATTAGTTCAGCTTTTCTTCTATACATCCTAACTTGTAAAATTGGCAGGGTTACACAAACGTTTGAATCTAAATCACATGAATGATAATTTTAAGGAGTACAGGTTGTTGTCCAAAGCACTCTTTTGCATTGATGATTCAGATAGACAAGTATTTCAGATTTAGCTGGTGCAGCACTGTTTGCTCTTGCAATTTGGGCCACAATTCTACTTCCACATACCAGAAAGTCACAGCAACGTCCTTTGCTGAAAGAATAGAAATATATCCATGTTCCTCTCCTCCATGGTCAAGTCTTATACTGCTTGTCTCCTGGAATTGGGTTGTCATATGAGAGTCTGATTGCATTTTTCTGCTGACTGTTATGCCAGTAGAACTTGCCTATTATATTTTTGTTATATTTTCCTATATAAATGATATTAGAATGTGTAGATCTTAATATTTAAATTATGTTCGATGAAAATACAAGTAAATTATATATCACAGTTTCATGAGATTAAAGAGGTGGGGACTACATGTCTTCCCAGATTTCTTTTTTTTTTTTT
>WBMW01005861.1:364272-465385 GCA_013396635.1 Penelope pileata
TTTTAGTACTTTCCTTTTTTTATCTGCTGCAATTTTTTCTTGTATGCTTCCCTGCATTCTCCTCTTTGCAGTCTTTGAGGCTCTCTATATCTGTGCCTATTTTCTATTGTAAAACTTAACAAGTCACAAGCCTCACTTTATTGGGCGACTGTTCCTTCGTTTTGCTAATGCCCACTTAGGCACGTTTAAACGGTTTAACGTTCTACCTTTATTCAGTTTTTTGCATTTTTATGGGTTTGCCTGTATTTGTATCTTTACAGAAATGCTTCCAAGACGCATTTTCTGTTTCCTTTGAGATTGGAAAACAGTGGGGAAAAAAAAAAAAAAATTAAAAATGATGGTAAAATGACTGAACCTGATGAAATTCCATAAATATGTTTGGTTTTGGTTTAAATGCTATCATTTCTCCGGTGCTATATTGCATAGGCATTGTAGTGCATTCAGATTATCAACAGAAAAAAAAATCTGCTCTTTATTAGGCTGCAAAATACTGATTTTTAAGTTAGAGATCTGCTTTTAGGAACTACTGAGCAGCCACAATTTTTGCTTAAGGAAGTGAAAGTTTGGAGTCCTCAGTGCCTGACAGGTCAGGGCCTACTACTGAACTCCCGATGGCTGGGGAAAGCGAGGTGGAATAAATAACTTCATTTGCATGATGCCATTTCGGGACTGTTTCTTAAAGATGACCGTTAGAATTGTCCTAGAGATGCCCTTCCCTACGTATAGGTAACAGGAATAGATTATCCTGCCACAGGTCATCGATAACGTCAGATGTGACTGGGGAAAAAGGAGGACTTCCTGCAGTTGCTGTGCACCAGATAGTGACTAATGGTAGCGTGAACTCGAGCCAAGAATGTTGTAACTGCTGATGAGCTAATCAGCATAAATTTTGGACAGGAAGCAGAATGGGGATAAATAAAGTTGTAAATATCCATCAAGTGTAAAATGTAGAGCAAGAGAGAGCTATTAGGTGACTGAAGGATATACCCATTTATTGAAACAGGTCAAGACAGATGATCTAATGATATAGCTAGTTGAAAAACTCTTCATTCTCTGTTCTCAGTCTCTAAAATTGAGATGTTTTCTTCTACTCTTCCCTTCCCACTCCTTTCTTTTCACTTCTAGTTGCTAACACTTCTAGGCAGGGAATGGCTTAAATTTATACGTTGTCCTGTAGAAAGGCCTCATGTTGATTGTAAGCTGAAGGTGCCATTAGGTCTCAAATAGTTCACAAGAAATATTTTAGAAAACATAACAAAATAGATAAAATAAGAATCTAGCTGTTTGTCTGTTTGTATTATTGATCTATCAGTTTGTATCAGGAAAAATGATATGTGTAGGTTGCTCTGAAAGTAACGTCTCCTGTTTATTTCCATGGAAACTACAACTGTGCTCCCATCCACTGTTTGGTCTCCGTAAACGTTCAGCAAGCATTGATGAATGTCGGTGGGTGCCATTTTTTCTGCATGGAGGAATTCAATTCCTCATCTTTACTTCATCTGCGCTCCCATGTCAGATGCCATTGTGTCAGAGTGCTCCTCTGCTGCCATCTGACGCACGGCAACAACATGGAACAGGATATGGATGGGAAAATTCAACCTCTGCTGCCATCCCACCAACGTCTGCCTCTGATGTCAGGGGCCAACATCATAAAACAGGAGGCATTAGTTTTGAAGCATCCCTTGTATAAAGCATGCTGAGGTTGTTGCAGAAAGTCTCAGAATGTGTGTAACTCCTGAGAACTTAATGTGGACAAAACAGAGCTTAAACTGAGATCTCTTAGTTTTGAAGAACCTTCCTTTCCTGTTCTTCACTATTTAAAAGAAAAAAGGAAAAACTCCAAGGCTAAAAAATTTTGTCAAGGCCTTTCAGGGCCTTTTCTTCAATAAGCCAATGCTCAGTCTTCTGTCAGTTGCGATTCAAATCCATGTAGGTAATAGCAACAGACAAAACACATCTGTATCACCACATTTCTACTCTAAATTAAAACAGCAATCTCTTAAATTTTCAGCATAAAATTGCACTTGAATTATAGTTAAGGTTTTCTGCTGATACGCTTTCATTTTAAAAAGTGATTATGGGAAGGTAAGGGGAAAATTGTGCATGCAGAAAGCGTTTTAATTATTTGAACATTAGCCAACAATGATGTCATTTTTGCCTCGTGGTTTATAACCTTCCAGTGTTTTCAGAATACCCTTCCTCAGCTTGCACCTGGAATACAGCCTTTCTCAGAACTTTGTAGTTTTAAGATCCAGCTCATAAAACACTGTGAATGTACAAGTGTGGATGACCATTCGTACGCCTATTAAGATAACGCTCAAAGGAGTATTGTCAGCAGGTGAAGCATCTTTAGAGCCGTCTTTGTTTTCATAACAACATTGTCATTCTTTACTGTACCAATATCATGAGCCGAATCCTTGAAAAATCATATGATCTTCAGAAAAGTTCAGTTTTCTTACATTCTCTCTCATGAATGGATTGCTATATTAGGCTGTACCTTATTACAATGGATCACAGGATCACTTTGTTGGGCTTTTCCACTTCTCAGGAGTAAATGACAGTAACAGTTGAGACCCTCATGAGATGGCTAGACTCTAGGAGCCAAGAGTGTTGTTTTTATTTTTTGACTTTTGAAAGTTTAGCAATGTTGCCTTTGCAGCTGCTTACCCCATCCTAACGGCTCGTGCTTCATCATCCTGTCTTCTCACTTAGGAGGATTCTCTGCAGCTTTGTAGTCTCCTGCTGAATTTCCTGTTCTATTAGCAGTTATATCCAGCTTTGAAAAGTTTGAAAACTGGCAATCTTTGCTTGTATGTCTAATTTTAGAAGCTGATGTTGAAAGTGGAATGTCTCTTTTCAGTATGTATTCATTCCTCAATGCCTGTAATATATTTTATCTGATTATCTGGGTTCCTAAATGTGTGTTATCTTTGAGAGGAAAGTGTGTAAAACCCAGCATCCCTGTTATTTTGGATGTATGTTAGCCATGTATCTTATTTAGTGTAAACAAACAATAAATCTCTAAATTTTTCCTGGAAACTAAACAACTCTCTTTCAAGCTCTACAAATGCTCAATAATTAAGCAAACAACATTAAATACTGGTAAAAATCTTAAAAATGTGACAGAAATGAGCCATAACCGTGAGAGCCAGTTTTACATGAGTTGCCAGGTTGTTGTGATTAGGAGTTTTGGAATTCTTTTTCAGCTGTGTACTAACTTTTATGCTATAAAGCAATCTTGGAGCCAGATTCTCTTTTTGAATGTCTTTCTACGGAGCAATTCCGACTTCTTTGTGAAGAATGCTATTAAAAAGAATATAACACCAAGGCTGCACATCTGTTTCTCATTTTAGACCAAGTTCTTTTACTCCAAGCTTCCTCTTTCTTTCTCATACCATGAGATTCTGTTTTTTTCCCCTGTTAGTAAGCAGACAAGAATAAAATGATTGCTAAGAAAATGAGTTTGTGTGTATAATTTACACAAAAGACTTTAGGAATGCTTTAATTTGTCCATGTTGTGATAAAGTGAGTCAACGTCTAGTACAGTGCCAGCATGGAAAAAAATCTTTGTAGCCCTGGTTCTGTGAAATGGAGGCTGGAACCAAGGCTGCTCTAAGTATCAACGTGAAAGGGGATATCACTGTGGTAGAAAAGAGCATTTGGTGGATTCTCCTGCCAGCATTTCTAACAGATATGACGTAGGGAAGGTATGCTAGTTCCTAATTCTTCTCCTGAGCTCCGAAAGGTGACTTGCAAGTGAGAAGAAGATGAGAGTTCCGTTGTAAATCTGCATTGCTCCAGCTGGCCTTGCTCGGCAAAGAATTATTACTTCTGCTTCTTTTTGGTGCAGCTTTGCAATTTTTCCTGCTTGAGAAAATTTATTGCTACCTAGTGACACATCAGTGTTATGACTGGATAGTGATACATTTATTCCCAGAAAAAAGTCCCGAGGGATTTTTTCCATCTGCTGTCAGAGAGTCACCGATTTGAGATCGATAATAATAAAAGCAGCTTCTCTCAAGCATTTGTCCTCCTGTAAAGCTGTTCCTCAGAATGTTCATGCTGGTACCATGTGTGCTGTTAGCAGTGAAGAGAATGGTAAAGAGCTACAACAGCAAAGTTGTGCCAGCCATCGGCCTTTCAGCTCTGCTGGACATGATTAAATAGGAGAAATTTTCCTTTCCACACAGCAACATATTGGGCAATGATTAAATCTGGAAACATTTTTTTAAATTATTTTTTGCCTATTTGATGTCTAGACTGGCTTTGTTCCTGATGACCTGCAGTGTATGCCTGTGTGGTCTCCTGGCATATGAATTTGAGATGACTTTTATTTTACTTCATTCCTTTTTTCTTTTTTTTGAGATATGTTCAGTGGCTACTGAGCAAAGCAATGCCACATTGCGTTTATCAGAGGACAGCCGTTACTGAGCTCATGTAGTAAAGGCTGGACATGGACAAACCAATGGTATTTATCCCTTTTGTGGTATTTATAGTAAAGTTTTAATCATCTGAATTGGGAAATGAAGTCCCCGAAAGTGACAAAATGTTTCACGTGCTGCCTGTATTGAAATGATTTCATTGCCGCGTGCCCTGTCTGCAGCGGTAGCACCGCTGTGCAGGTGGCAAACAATGCTGCCAGCTCGTTATTTTGGCTCCCCCATAGGTTATTCTCAAGGCCAGATGGCTGGAGTTTTGGTTTAACACTAGTTAAGAGGTATTTCTATTCAGCAGGCTGTTCCCACGATAAAAAGAGGTAATAGCAAGTACATTTTTTGATAAAGTTTTTCAGGCTTCTCCGCTAATACAAGAAGAATACTCTGTGTTGTCATAGGCTGGGATTTTTAAGATACCATCTCTCCATAGCCAGGCTTGTTACTTTAACCCAAATGTGCCATCATGCAAAGTCTAACAACACGACATGAAGAAGTTTCTTTTTGGGGAAAAGGGAAAATACGTTTCAGATCTGTCCATAATACTAAATTTGGGCATGCTAAACTGTAATATTCCTGTACAACTTTAAAAAAAAAAAAAAAAAGCTACAGTTCGCTGCATCCAAAAATTATACACCTTTGACTCATAGTTTTGTGATCTTATTGATGTTTTCTTAACATGCATGTTAAAAGACACTTAGTGGGAGACTTCCTAGTCTTTTCCACAGTAATTACAATACAAAAGGCACTTGGATTTGAGAAAAAAAAAATCTTCCAGGTGATTCATCCAAGACTAATGCTAGACACGGTCAGTGTCAGTGCAGTCATGCAGTCTGCTTTGAGTACACAAGAATTCATTTACAGCTGTGGCAAGGAGTATGGAAAGGTTATGCACGTTTGTGAAATAAAGCAGGGCAGTTTGTGCAGAGGGCCCTGGCAGACTGAAGTAATGTGCTTGCTGAGGAAGCAGTGCCTGGAAACGTGCGCTTCAGGCTTGAGTCACAGCTCTGTGGAAATGAGGATCGAGGCGTCTTTAGCTGAGTAACAATTTAAAGGCTATTCAATAGACATATTGAATGGTACGTGGTAAGGTTGCACTCGGCTCCCTGTTCTGTTCATGTTATCTGCATATCCCAACAGTGCAGGTACCTTCTAGCAGATTTTACCTCTGGGAAGAGACTCAATTTTTTGACTGTTGTCTCTGTATTCAATATGCTGCAGTATTTTAGTCTATGGCTACAGCGTCATTGTCTCTAGGGTGTGTATTTTTTTTAACATGCCATGAACAATAATCTGGCCTACATCACTAGAAAGATGTCTCATAAGCTCTGTATTGTAGTTCCAGCAAATTAATAGCAACACATTTGATAGTGCTGATAGCTTCACAGATTGTATACAGGCAGGACTGTGAACATAATCCAAGTTAGTGTGTGTATACAGTGTTTCACAAAGCCAGATGCAAGAGACCTCTGCACATCTGGTCGTTTTAATAGAGTTTTGGGACACAGAGTAGTCATCAAAATGCATATATATCCCCACACTGCAATTTCACAATATATATAATGGACAATATTAGGAGGACACATATTGAATGGATACTGAAGTTTTCCAGATCTCTACATTGTATCATGTACGGTTGGCTGAGTTTGTCTTGCTTGCCTTGGCAATAAACAAGCAAACAAAAAAATAACCCGACCCTATGAAATGCAGCTAAGCAGTTTTTTCTCTACTTTTTCTTTCTCAATTTTTCTTTTTCAACTTCTGGTTATGCGTATTGGTCATTGTACAAATACACAAAAACCTATACATAGTGAAATGAATCTTTAAAGTATAAGGAACAGTTTCTCCAGTTGCAGTAAGAGAACACAAAGTGCAGTTTTTATTATTTTTTTTTCAGATGTGTGTAGCATGTGTTTAACTGTGACAAACATTTGTCCTATTTGCTTACGTCTGACTTCTTCCTCTTTATAGTCTTGTTTCTGTCATTTCTATTTGAGTATTTTGAAACCTAAGTATGGAATAGACAATTTTGCTGCTAAGTGGGCATTTTGCATGAATATCTGAATGAAGATCCCAGTCTTTTTTACCTCTAGACTTACAATTCTATCAGCTAGATATAAATGGTTTTTGAGACAAGCCTGAATTCCTGTAGGGCTCTATGTACGAGCTCACTGGACCTGTTTTGGTGAAGAATGCTGTTGCATTGGGCAAGTTCCTGCAGTTTTAAGATGATCTGAGGCCTTTAGGAGTTGTTAAATTACAAAGGAGTGAGATTGTTGAAAATAAGTTGTGAGTTTGGTTGAGATAAACAAATACATATCAAAACTATTTCCTTCCCCCCACCATTCCCTTCAACTTTTTTCTTGTTGTCTGAAGAACAGATTCTTTGGGGGCTGGGGGGTGCCTGCTTGTTTTAAACCTTGGAATGAAGCTCACTTGGTTGAATTGCTTGTTGCACGTTAGAATGAAGCTGCAGTGCTTCTTGTTGTTGGGTTTTTCTTCTATTCTGGAGGAGATTGCAGGGAACTTGTCCATCCAGCAAGAGTAGATATGTTTAAGGAAAACATTAGTTGTACAACTTTCTTCTTCTCTCCCAAAATAGTAGAGATAGAATCTATACTGTGAGAGAAGGGCTGTCTGCACTCCCTGCAGCGTTCTGTGTAAATGGGTGCTCTTGTTCTGCCAGAGCTGTACCTCTCAGTTCGCTGATAGATTGGAACAGGCTCTTACTATGTTTTTGTAACTCAAATCCTCCTTTCATGACTTTGCAACAAAGTTTTTCATTTTGCTGTGACATTTGGCTTGTTATAAAATTAAAAATGTGTTTAGACCAGAAAATACATCAGTTTTCTTCCCTCTTACCTCCACTTTTCCTCCACTTAGAAATGGAAGTGGGAAAAATGATCATTCTTTCTTCTGTAATTTTTACCTGTTTACAGTGTACACGTATCTCCAAGTGTTCAGTAAGCCTGTACTTTTATTTCGTGATAAACATATGATGATGAATCATTTATTTTAAATCCTTTTCTGTTTGTTTTATTTTATTTTATTTGACAGGTCCTCGACCAGTATGAACGAGAAGGATTTAATTTCCTAGCTAAAGTTTTTAATTCCTCACATTCCTTCTTAGAAGACTTGACAGGTCTGACTTTATTACATCAGGAGACACAGGCTGCTGAGGTAAGAAAATACACTGTGGATGTTAAAGGAAAGCCAGGTGGTTACTGCCAGCTGTATAACCAGACGAGTAAATGAATCACTGATAGAATCAGGTGTTGGTATTTGATTTATGGGATGATATACATGAGCTGTGTGCGTATTCCATACAGTGAGATAGGAGGTGGCCTCTTACTGTTACAGAGTAAGAAATGTTGGGTGTGATAGATCTTTTCTTTTATGGGCAGGTAATTTACAGTATGGGATGCATGTTGACAACCATTTAGAAATATGTAGCACTGTTAATATTTTTTTTTAATATTCTGTTCACAAAGTCTGCAAGTACCAATAATAGGTAGTCATGGTAGTGCAGAGCCCACCGTGGACTTACAGCCACGGCATTTACACGAGTTCCTGAGCAGGTTTTGCTACTGATTCTGACTGCAGGTTAGACATTTGTAAAAATTAATCGTAACTTCTTACATCTGAATTTTTAAGCATTTCTTTTAAAGAAAAAAGTGACTTGTATTATGTGGTGTACGAAAATCGTCATTGTTTTAAGTCAGTCTAAAGTGTAACTATTATACTTCTTCATGGATTGCAGTATGTAGAAAACAATGCTGTTTGTTTATTTAGTGGCAAAAGTTGCAATATGGGATGAAATTGAGGTGTGTTCTCATGGGAAATATACCCTATCTGAAAATTGGTGATATTAAGTCTGTTCAATCAAAAAAAGTATCTGTCTTAGTGCTGTATTTAATGATGATTTGTAATCCTTACTCCATCTGTGAAGGTCTATACTCCTCTACATAATTCAATTGTGGTGTAGTAGTATCACATGGATGTTTCCAAAGTTGGCTTTAAAAAGTGATTATATAGTTACTGTAGCCTGTGCAAATGCTATAGCTGTTTTTTCAGCTGGAAATAGCTCCACGATTTTGCTTAATAAGGTTTGCAGAAATAATGATGCCCTGACTCTCTGTTTCATGTTTTAACCTTTTAAAATAATTAGAGCAGATGCTGGAGACATTAAACCATAAAATACTTGATGCACTCTTAAATCAGCATAGTGATACCTACAGAAACTTACACGTATGAGAGGGATCCAGCAAAGCAAAACAAATACACTTATCCAGGTGCTACCCATTAGCAATAAGAGTGATTGTAGTCTGATTGCCATATATGACTTTTAAGATGCTTAGAATTCTTTAGTCTGCTAATGACAGCGTTAAAAAGAGTTATTTCTGCCCCAGTTAGTAATCAGTTACTTTGCAGGTATTAATTTTTGAATTCTGCTGCTCCATACTGTATGCAGGTGTTTATTTGTAAAGTTTTAGCCGCTCTTTACAGAATGTAAAGTCTGCTGTGAGTTTATTGCGACTTACTGAAGTTCAAAGTTTAACAGAAAAAGGTGGGATGAGAGTGCTTTCAAAAATTGTTGAGCTCAATAGTGAGGCTTGTGCAGTGAGGTCGTTGCTTATAGATGGAAGAACAGAATAGCTCTATATAGTAAAACAGCAGTGTAATTTTGCTTTTCTGATAGAACAAAAATAAAATCCTCCTCAATAGAATGATGATTCCTCAAAATCTACAATATTTTCACATTTTCTCATATATTTGATGTATCAAGTAAAATGCTCTTTTTTAAACTGCACTATTTTGTAATTCCAGTTATAAAAGAAAATGAAAATTGCTATATAAATTTTCACAGAAATTGATAACTCCAGCTAAAAGTATTTGCATAGAGAAGAAAGATCCTTTACACAAGGGGAAGAGGAGCCCATTGTCTCACAATAATACAGAATTAGCCAAAGCAGTAATTTTTAAAACGGATCTTTTAATTTTCAATGATGTTATTCATAGTACCAGCCTGAGCTTTCAGGTTCATGAAATCAGATTGTGAGGAAGATCTGTGCATCTGATATACAAGAAAGCTGTTGGGTAACTCGTGGCTAATTCCTGACTGAAAGGGCTGTGACGTACTCGGTAGAGGCAGTTTTGTCGTCTCCCACTACCCTCAGTGCATAATCTGGGCCAGTTTAAAAAAAAATCAGGTGCATGGGAGAGTGTTTGGGTTCCCTGTTCTGTGAATTGTTCTTGTATTTTGAGCTCATGTCTCTCGCACAGTGCAGTTGATGCAATTTATATGGCCGAGCTGGACCATTGCCAATGGCTTTTCTGGCTACTTTTGAGTTGCTGTTACCAGAATGTGTACTCTAAAATTTAGATGTAATTGGTGCAAGATCAGCACTCTTTAGAACAATTTAAGAAATTCTTGATACTTGGCATTCTAAAGACTGCAAAGTTTGTGGTTCAAATTTGATACTAATCACAAGATTTTTAGTTGATAGAGCACCTGTTTCTTTAATATAAGATGCACCAGAAAATTATAAATGTTCTGCATGACTTCCTTAGTTTGACAATTTACTGAGTAAATAAAATTAGCAAATGTTTCTCTTCTGTCTTGAAATGACAGTAAATTTCAGGCATCTGCTTTTTCCACATCTGGCTTTAATTTAGGTTCTGTGGAACATTTTTTATTTTTTCATACCAGTTAGATATTTATGTACAGCTTCATCAAGCGATGCTGATGACACACGTGGCTTTGAAGGCCAAAAGAAGCTGTGGGAAACTCCCACATCAGCACTTAGGCCTTGTTTCCACTGGATACAGTTCACTTTGGGAGCCACCCAAGCTCACTTAGAAATTGCTCTCCTGTTTTCCAGATCACTTTGTTTCCTTGCTCCTAACCTGAACTTTTTAACATGTTGCTTCTTCAGTCTGTAGTCAAGTTTAATATTGGGGCTTAAAGGAGAAGTCTATTCAGTTGTTCAATTACTGATCTGAAGCTAGAGGCACTGATTTGGAGACAGAACAAAAACCAATGGAGCCACTTGGTTCAGAGCCTGGCTGGGCTGCCCAAAGGTGGTTACGTTTTACAGTGCATCCCTAAAACCCGATGTTTCATTTGTTACATACACCAGACCTAACCCTGTGAAGCATATTGTTATGCTGGTATGGAGAGCTGGTTGACCTTCAGTCTAGTCTAAAATGACAGCTTTTCTGCTATGGCACATTTCTGGAAGTGAAAACTGACACATTAATAAAACCTGCAGAGGACTTTATTCCAGTCATGGAAGAATCATTACCACTTGTAATATTTTCTGTGAAACTTACTTCTTTAAGGGTACTCATTTATGTCTTGCCTTTTTTCTTCAGTAATATCTGTCACTGTTCTTTAAGGCTCAATTAAGCTAATTAACCAGGCTTATGCTTGATTTAATATACATAAGAACTCTTGAAATCATTGTGAGTGAAGCATCTATTGATAGATTTTTCTTCTTTTCTTTTTTAATCTGGCTCATTTCATGAGATACCCTATTTGACAGATTCAGACCTGTTCTGGAATCTCTGTTCTATTTCAGAATATGTTTTTTTTTTTTCTTTTTGTTCTTTTGTTTGTTTGTTTGTTTTCTTCTGTCAAATGGAGTTGTCACTTTTCTGCATTCGTCAAACAATATTTCCAGATCCTCAAATTATAGTAATTTTTTTTTGTGCAAAAAATTCCAGTTGAGCAGCATCCAACTGGGAAATGAGCTTTGGTTACAGCAGGTTTTAAAAAACAGGTAAATTTGCAATGCATTCTGGTTATTATGCTTTGCCATTCGATGCATGGAATAGATGGAATAAGTCTGCCTCTTACCATTACATGCTGCTTCATCTATGCTATTTCTGCTGTTTACATTTTGCCAAGGAGAAGAAATTGTTGCATCAACACATAACAGTTCAAACTGAGCTTTATAGCCTTAGAACACGCCCAGGAATGTTATTTGTCTTGATACTTTATGCTGCTGTTTGGAGACTCTCTGAAGAATTTAGAAATATCTGTGAAGTGTTTCTTCTGTTTTGTCCCAAAACATGATCTGTTTGTCTTTTCCCTCTCCACTTTACTGATAACTTCAATTTTTGTTACTAATAGTACTCAAATGCTCTTCCTAGGACTTTGCTTACATCAGCAAGTGACGTGTACAAATACGTTTCATGACACATTTGAATAAATATCTGTTTGTGCTCTCGATACAAAGAGGGCCATGTGCGGTCATTTTACGTAGTTGGCTGCCAGGAGAGAGAAGGTGGAAGGACAGGTAGGGTTGTACAGAATGGAAAGAATTCTTTGAGAGTGCTGTACCACAGGATGCCTCAAGGTAGATCTTAAGGGTGAGAGCCTGCCAGTCGCTGGAGGTAAGACTCATGTCAGACCAGAGCCTGAAGTGTTAGGAACATATTTTCATCAGTCAAGCCACATTAATGCTCAAGTTCCACAGAGAGATTTTAGAAGTGAGGACAGCTATAGAAACAAGCTTTCAAAATATTTTTAGTTGCAAATTTTGACTTATAAATTCTGACATTCTTCAATGAAAGAAGCTTCTAAGCAATACCTTAGATTGGCAGATTCATTAAACTTACCTAGTTATTAGTCAAATTCATTGAAACTCTTTGCAAATGCAAATGTAAGAATTAACACTTGGGGACAGAGATAGAGAAGTGATGATTGTTCAGCATAAAGAATTTTTTACTTAAGCTGCTGTTGATGTCGAGATGTCTTTTTAGTATAAATATATGGGAAAAAATGAGATGAAAGACACTAAAAGGAATGGAATAGTTGATGGTTGACTCATACTGACATCTGGGTTAGCAACAGCTGGTAATTTATCTTAGTTTTTCATGGATTGTACTTAAACTGTGAATTGCTGTCATAGTGCCAAAATATTGATAGAGTTTAAATCTATCTCTGTATAAATTTTCGCAGTAAATCTTGAGTAGCTATAAAATGGAAAGTACTGCTCTGAGTAAACTTACAATCTCATCAGTTTTCATAGAAGGGGGAAAAGGTTATGCAACAAATAGCAGTCAGCGCCTCGTTTTATGAGCTGTAATAAAAATTAGCCCTAGTAATACAGCACCATTCAAGGTGCTGTGAAACTGCTGCAGTATTAATATGGAGTTTGTGTTCCTCATAATGCATGTGTAGCTTTTGAGCATTAGCTTGTGTAGGTAATAAGTCAGGATTGCATGTGCTTTTTGTAAACAGCATTGATCAGTGGAGGTTAGAACTCTTCTATGTTGGGCATTTTCTACCAAGGGGGGTCAAAGTATTTGTCTTTCTCATGTTCCTGTTTTAACGATAACCTCAAGTGTAGTTGTAAAGGCACTTTAGTTTTCTTTTTTATGAATTCGTTTAATTGTTCTCATTAGTTCTAAATTTACAATGAGAAGTACTTGATGAAGTCACACCATAATATTTTTACTTAATCTTGAATTTAAATTGAACTGCTATAATGCACAAGAAATTTTTACTGAACTACTGTAAAGCTGTGAAATCTGAAAAATTGATGGATTTGGTGTGTATAGAAACTCGTTATGCCTCTAGGAAACTTTGTACACTTAATTATGTATTTTCCTATTGTGTTTCCTAAGGCAGAAGGAGATGTACCCCAGTTTTACATGTAATGGTCCGACACAGTGTGTTTGTGTGAGTGAACAATTTCAGTATTCCAACATCTTTTCTTTGCTAGCTTCTGACATTGCTAGGTGAAAAAGTTACAAATGACTTTTGCAACTGAAATGGCTCATCTAACAAGCAGGGACTCTACTTGTAAAGTAAGTCCTCAATCTAGGCATACACTGGACTTTTGTGTTTTGAAGACTGTGAAGAATTGATCAAAATGATTAACAGCTTCTATTAAAGCAGTTAATGAGAAAGCAGTGAGGCCCCAACTCTCACATGTGGGAGGAGAGGACTGAAAGCGGTTTACTGGAGATAACCAGGGATAGGGCATGAGGTCTGTGCGAGCACAGCAAAACACGTTAAAACACAGTAAATATCATCTCCTGTCCTTTCTTTTCTTCGGCTTTGGACTAGAAGTGCAGTTTTCCCTATGTAACATAGGGAAAACATTTTCTCCAGGAGCATTCCCACACTTATGATACTTGACTGAGGCAGAAGTGCTGCACATCTCAGTTGCATTAGTGTCTTGGTCTCATTTTCTGTTTCCATTTCACCTTCCTAGCATTTAGGTAAGGAAATAATGTCTTGCTTGTTTTGTCTGCTTCACTAGCAGCCACAGGCAAAAAAAAATGTACTAATCCAGACATAAAATGTAATCCCATGAAATAGGCAATCAAAGGAATTAAAAACTCAACTAGATTGCTCATGGAGGTGGAGTTTGGAAAGTGCTTTTGCTCCATATTCCTAGAGATTACTGGGAGTTAAGATAAAGCAGTCGTCAACAGCCATGCCTAAAAATTGGTATGAAGTCAAATTAGTGATGTGGCACTTCAACACATCGAAGTTATGCACATGAATTTCCTTTAAATTCTAGTCTAATTTGCTAGGAGTCTGGCAACTTGAAGTTTGTGGGGAGTTGCGCACTGAGATTGTAAAATCTTTCTTCATAATTGAATCCAGATGTTTTGGGTTTGTATGTTCTCTCCTTGTGCTCTATTTCCATTTCTCCCTGTTGAGAAGGGCACAAGTACTCCAGCAGTAACCGTGTGTTTGCAGAGATACTTGTTACGTGGCTACTAACAGGCACCAATAACTTTAAACCTGTAGTAGATCTTATACTCAATCTTCTTATCTGCCTTAAAATGGTAAAATAATTTCTCCATGTTGTCAGCAATGTAATTCAGTAGTCAGATTGCATCAGTCTGCCACTGAGAAGTTAAAAGGAGATCTGCTGGTGGCTTTTATATCTAATACAGGATCTAAGTTCATACTAGGGAAAAGGGAAAAAAGTATCAAAAATGTAGTAACAGGCTGTAATAGTAAAAATAGTGTGCAAGTCTGCCTTCTCCTTCATTACTCTGCATTGACAGGAGAGAGTACCCTGCTTTATGTGGAAAAGATTTGTAATGTATATTGTAATTTATTTACATTACTGTATAGTTTTTGTATTTGTATTACCCTAATGTTGAACTGTCCAGCTGTCTTGACGTAGAAAACACGTTCGTTTTGTCTGACTGTTCACTCAGACCAGTGTTCCCATCAACTCCCCTTATTATCCCTCTGCATCTGTCCGAGGGAATGGGGAATGCTTTAGCCCATTCAAATGACCTTTGAACTGGGCTGCTGCCCAATTCCTGCATCCCTGTTACATTACTTTGAGATACCGTTTATTCCTCTTCTGAATACCATGGAAATATTTGATATTTTTCATGGATTTGGGACCAGACTGCAAGGGTTTAGGCAATGGCAAGCTGATGGAAGTGTCCATGCTGTACTGTACCTAGTCCTTTCACGTTCTGCTCACAAAGATTCAGGTAGCCCTTGATTCCTGTCAGTGCTTGTTTTGCTGGATTTATAATCAAGACCTGACAGTAATCCTGATGAGATTTAATGAAATAAATGCCACTGAGGTCACACTGTTTAGTGAAGACAGTAGCCATAACATGGAGGTGAAAATGAAAACCCACGAATTGTCAGAGTACTCTGTGTCTCATGATAATTGTGTTCAAGAAGTCCTGGAGTACGCTTTTAGGGGATAACTTTAACATTTTGGTAATCTGCAGTAATTAGAGTTTCATTTTGTGCTTCTATCTTAAAAAAAAAAATAAAAAAAAAATAGCTGTGATTGGAAACTGTTTTTCTCTGTAACTGCAACACTAACTGTTAATGTATGAGAAGGTTCCCAGGTCTCCTTTACATGAGATCCAGCCAAGTGACATTGCATGCATACAGATATGTCACACCTTAATATGATTAAGCACTCCTAAAAATTACTGTGTGCATGGGCTCTCTTTTTTTTTCTCGCTAACATAACTCTTGCTGTCTCGCTGTGGGGAAGCCCAGAACTCCATGCATCTATCTGTTTGAATCACCAGAGGTAAAAGGTGCTCATAAATCCTGAAGTAACCTCTGAAAATTGTATCTGTTTTAAGAACCCAGTTCCTCTGCTGGAGTTCTAATGAAGATGGGATAGTCACCGTGAAACTGAAGTTCGTGAGTTAATATTTAAAGTACCAAAAGGAAAGCAAGCGTGTAGCAGGAGAGGTGACCACGATCCTCTGTGTGCGGTGCCTTCAGCCTCCTTTCCCTTCCCAGGATGCTGACTTTCTTTGCTCGTGCTGTAATCAGCTTTCCTTGCTTGTGAGTTTGGGGATTAGACAGCTGGCAATGACAAGAAGAGTTGCAGTTTCCAAAATATACAGCTAGTTTTTGCAGAGGAGGCTTTATGAAAACAAAACGTTCTTTTGGGCTAGACCACAGTTTTGAGGTAGGTTTATCATTGCTAAAATAATAGTTGGCAAACTAGGATTATAATCTGGTTGTTTCCTTCTGTTGGGAGTGGAGGCATGGGGGTGGTTATTCTAGAAAGATTTTTGAATTATGTTGATTCCTTTTTCTCTACAAGAAGAATCTGCAGTGAGGAAGGGAGGGAGAAAATAATTTAGGGATTAAATCTCTTCCATTCCAATGTTTTATTACAATGAAGAATGAATAGACTGTTCAAGATGCATTCTATTATTCTCATGTGAAGAATAAGAAATTACACAACACAGACAAACATGCTGATAAACTTTGTTTTATAATTAAGAACATAAATTATACAATGTGCATCTTAGTGCAAATGAACAGTTGCAGAGTATATGGGCCCCTCTAGATTATTTGAGTGGAAAAAAAGAAAAAAAGTTTGCTGCTGGACAAATTACTACCAGATGCAGATTTCAATAAACACATACTGTTGTAGCCTTACCCAAAGGTGCCATGAATTTCTGGAGGCAAGTCTGCCTCTGCATTCACTAAACTGTTGAATGCTGAATGTTAATGGAGTTACTGTATTATGTATGACTTCACCCATCCCCCAGTCATTAATGCACTCTGTCTTGTAGGCCTTTAAACGTTGCCCTTAAGAGTATGTCATTGTTAACCATTCTTTTGACAACCTATATACACTCTGGAAATGTCTGCAAACCTTCCTTATGGCATTCATTTTAGAGAGTTGGGTAAGAAAACTTGTGCTATCAACATCTACAAAGTGCATTGGTATTTTATTATTGTCAGCATCTGGTTTTGGCTACAAGACCTTCCTGTACAAACAGTAGTAGCTTTTTTGAACTTTGTAGGCTAGTTTAAATATAGAGGGAACTATTAATTCATAATAAATGAAGCTAGTAATTATAATGCCAGAAGTTGTTGAAAAATCACGCGGATTTACCTCATTTTCTCTTTACTGCTAGTGACTGCTAATTCATGTAGCAACAATCAGAGAGGAAGTTTAGGATGTTAAGCATCACACATTTTAGTAACAACCATCAGCATAAGACTTTGTCTTTTGTGGAAATCTTTTGTGAAAAAATCCTTGTATATTACTTCTCAACTTAAATTTTCATTAGTTATTATTGTTTGCTTTTTGTGAATTATGGAATAATTCCACCAACATGGTTATTTAAAGATTAGCATCCTTACTGCTGCTGTAATGCAAATATTGTTGGCTAATGTTGACCCTGATTTTGCTGAGATTTATAAAAAAAAGGCATGGACCAGTAACAGCAAATTTTAATAGCCCTCAAAGTGAGTACTGACCATAGCTCTTACTGTTCTGAATTTTCTTTCTGTTTGGTTCTGTGCATTTTCCTGCTGTTTACCCTTTAAGGAGTGTCTCTACAGAATGCTGGTATTTCCTTTGCTTTACTCTAATTTGGGATCTAGTGAACTTTCCTCTTTACAATCTCTTTTTCTTGAGCACATTGTAACTTGGCTTCTAGTTGAAATTTGCTTTGCAGCACACTTATTTTGTGTTTATGGAATTGGTTGGAGTCCTGGATAGCCCACCTGATAGCTTAGTAGTGATAAAAATAAATGACAATTTCGTAGTTGAAACCCAGATTAGATTCCAAGGTTAGTCATTTTGTGCCTGAGAAGACACAGATCAGTGATTATATGTATATTTTAGCTGCTACTTCTGTAGGTTAAATTATCTGCCAACTGATGGAAAGTTCTCTCCTTGAAAATCAGTCACATCTGACCCCATGAAGAGACACTAAAAATATTCATGAAGTATGTATTTCTTGCTTCATTTTTAAGTTTTTATAACATGATGTTAAAAAAAAAAAAAAAGGTTTAGAATGAGTTTGTTGTCTTGGTTGCTTAAACATCACCAAAAAAAAACCACTCAAAAAATTAATATTGTTACTGTGCTTCAATCAGCAATGAGCTGTTGCATTCCCTGGGTATTGGACACTGAAAGTTTACTTCCTGTGTAATATTTCATGAAATAAGGCGCTTATGAGCTACCGAGCGTATTTTCATATCCAGAAGAACTTGCTGCTTTACAGGTGTGGTTACGATTTGTGAAGTCATTTAATTGTCATACTGCAACCCTAAAGCACAGTGGTTTTGCTGGATAAATGTGAATTGCTTTGATAATGGGGAAATGTTTGACCTTGACATCTAACAACATACACTTAACAAAGTTAGACTGAGTTCCAAACCTTAGTTTGAGGGGAAAATCAGGACGAAAAATGACTTAGGAGGATTTTACTTTCAAATCAGAGCAGCTGCAGGATGATACAGCTGAACTTAGTAATTGAGCTAGAAACTCTGAACATCCCAGTGCACAAGCAAGTATTTAAAATGACTGTTGCATACATCTCTGTAAGCAAACCAAGAAATGTATACAATGAAATATTGTTAGATTTGTCTTCAACAGCATCAGCTTGTTAACAATTTGTCAGCAAGGGTAGGAGGGCCAAGTGCAATTCCTTAGGCTTTGTTGGTAATTTTGATAGTCTTTGAGAACATTAAAAACAAAACCTAATTTTTACACGTAGTCCATGATTTTCTATAGAAAATGGTTACCTAAATGAGGCTTTGGTTTAACTGTTGCCCAGAGAGCATGTGAACCCTTTGAAGAGACCTCCAGGGGTCATCCTCAGCCATTGTGGGACTTTGGAGCTGCCTGTCTTCTTGGGTCGCAGAACCAGGAGCAGTACTCACAGAGCAGATGTGAAACAAACCCAGCCATCACTCTAATAAGCAGGTATGCTAGGTTCTAGAGATGTGGAAGGAACAATTATTGCTGATTTTAAAAAATGAGGCTGGAGAAATCAGGCTTTGAATCATGGAGAGCACACAGTTCTGTTCCTATTTAAAGAAAGCCTCAAAACAGGGGGAGGAACGTGGGACTTTCTTGTAAGGTGGAAGAAATACAGCCAGGATTCTGTAATGCATGAAAAGAAAACGAAAGAAAAATCAAACAATTTTCTTGAAATAAATTTACTGAAAATTGTCTTCAATTTTTCTATGGGAATCCTTTTCAAATTTACATCGGCTAGACATACATGTCAGTGTTGTCTTCAGTTGCAGCACTGTGTGCCAATGTATACTCAGTCTTTCTGTGAGCTCAGGGGACTCAGGACTGTGCATAGCTGATACCCTGAAGGCTTTGTTTCTGAAGGTATATATGCAGACGTTGTCTTAATATCAAAGCGTTACCTAAGGATTGTTTAATGGCACGTGACTCTTTCATAACAAATTGAGACGAGAAGTGAATTGTCTCTGCTCCAGTTGGTGCAAAAGCAAGCATAATGAAACAAGTCTGTTTGGAATTAAATGGAAGCTGTGTCATTATAGAAATAGTTTTGGAGAAATACTCTGAGTTGCAAGCATATTAGTGCTTTGTCATCTTACAATAATGGTTCTGTTTAAATACTTTTACTGTGAAATAAACTTCCCTAATTTTTTAAGCACTGGCTCAAGCCTGCCTGACAATGAATTTGATCCTCTGCAAGTTGTGTGAAATCATGCAGGTTAATCAATAAACACAAAAATACACAGTTAAGGAAATGATGCAAACTGTTACTTGGAGATAACATCTAAGATGCTTGTTTATTTTGCTATAACTAATGTGGAAAGAAAAGTCACAGAAATAGAAAAGGGATGCACAAATAAACCTGTGAAGAATTTAGTCTTTACAGCATCTCAAGGGATAGGGGTTGAGAGATGCAGTTTTAGAAGGGTCTGTGTTGCTGAAAAATGTATTTATCTAGTGTCTGCTGAAACTGTGTGCCAACAATAGCAAACACGAAATGAAAGTTAGAAACAACTACTAGAGGAGAACATAAAGACATAACAGAGCTATTTAAAATTATTGCAGTGCAACAGCTGTTTTTGCTAATGTTTCTTGGTTGTTTTAAAAAAAATTCATGTGAGTTCTAATTCCCTTTGTCTTCTCGCTTTGAGTAACTATAGTATACGAAGTTTGCTCTGACTCATTCTTCCCACAAATACTATTTCTTTAAATAGCCCTTGTAAAAACATGCATTTCATATTAATTGTCTTAGTTGGCAATTGTGTAGCCTTTTTTCTTCCCGGGTGAGTGATTTATATGTACCAATCTCTGGATCTGCCCCTGCTGCACTTGGTGCGTACCAAACTCGTGGTAGTACTGTGCTGTACCTGTGAGAACTGTACTTGTGTTTTGAAAGAACACAGTTGGCTGGTAGAGGATATCAGTCACTGAAATTAGTTTTATCTCTTTCTCCACAGGCAAATAACCTTATATGTAATACATTTTTGTTATTGTAAGTCTTATATTTATTTTTAGGGGTTGATACTCATTACATTGAGGCTTCATTTCAATTCTCAGTAACGTTAACAAGTTACTGGACAAAGAAGGGGCAAATGGCAAGTAAGATGTTATCTCCAGCCTCCAAAAGAGCCCTCATTGCATGAATTTTGCTCACTCTGAGAAATACTGAAAAGAATTGTGGAAGGTAAATGATGAAAGTTCATTCAGGTAAAGAATTAACGAGCATCTATTGTAGCTCTCATATGTGAATGGCTGCTGAGTAGCCTATTTTAACTTTCCAGGCAGTCATGGTATTATTCTAAACAACAGCCATGGCTGTAGGATTTATTGCTGCTTTTGTAATATTTCAAATTTTCTCTTATGGCACAAAGTATCTATCGTGCTCCTATGAGAGAATTCTATACTGAATTACACATACCCAATAAGTTTGTCTAACTGTGCTAGCATGCATTCATGGCAGCAGCACGCATGGATACTGCTGTGGTCATCACCTTCTCCAGCTGTCTTTCGTTGCCTGAAGAGAAGGATGGATTAACTGGGGACAGCCTTTGGAATGAGGCCAAACTGTGAAACTCAGGCTCACGCTTCGTAGATGTGTAATGAAATACTTGGAACATTGCTTTTCTTGGACTTTCAGGTTTTGTGTTGGTTGGAGCTATGATTTTGATATTTTTTCTTTCTGGAATTAATCGAGAGGTTTGAATATGAATCAAATTCTTTAATGCACTTAGTATGTAATTTCGTATTGGTTAATATGTGTTTAATGTGTAAATTTATGCTTGTAGATTACTTCTTGATTACTCATTTTTTGTACTTGCTGAAGTAGCAAAGTAAAATCTCTGTTGTAGCTGGAAGGTGTTGGTAAGGTTCAAGGAGATGCAGGTGAATTTTCTTTTTAAGCAGTGGAAATTAGAGATTCCTGTGAGGGATTTTGAATGGGAAATGAGGTAATACTAACTGTTAAATGTATTTTTGTTTAAATGGAAGCATAAAGTGATTTTTCCACCAAGTAAGGTAATGCTCAAACGAGGATGGTCATTAAAACAATCACTTCATAATGTAGTGTTAGTAGCATCTTTATCTTATAAGTAACAGCTGGAAGAAGATGTATTGGAAAACAATACATCTGTGCTGGAGGACAGTATTGGAAAAAGGTTATTGTGTTTGGAAAATTGCTAAGATTTAAGCTTACTCATGAACAAGGAAAAATTGTTTTCATGAAGACATAAACTGAATGGGAATTGTGACCACTGAACATCTTGCTCTCAAAGAAGAGTGATTTTTCACCAGCTCTAGTGTAAAATCTGCTATCCTTCGTTCTGATTGCAAGGTGAGATTTTGATTCATCTTCTTCTCTTTAAGAGCAAAGAACTTATGTGGTGGCAAAAATTGCTTATGGAATGGACTGCCTATTTAGGAGTGTAATTTTAATTTGAGGGGGTGAGGTAAGATAGCAAAACAGTACCCAGAAAGCTGCAATCCTTGATTCCAGTATCAAAAACAACTTCACGGTCTAGATCTTCATTTTACTTCTTTTTCTTAATTTTATGTGAGGCTCTGATTAGCCTAGCTGTTTCAGAAAGAATATCAAGAGTACTCTAATTTCATATTTAACATGGGACCTGATTAATACTTCAGGCATGCAAGAGGGCTATAACATTAATGCCCTCGTTACTATAGTGAGATACTAATACAGACATCACAAGACTTGTTGTACAAGGAAACATGATTACTTTGGATTAACGAAGTTGCCAAAGGCTGGAGGGATTTTATAGGTGCTGCTGTTTTGAGATGTACGTAATTTCATTGTTTTGAAAACTGTTTAGAATTAGTGAAGCACAATAAATGAATGAAGTGAATGAAGCCTCAAAATTACTAGATATTTACAGAAAGTAATAAGTGAAGCACAGAGAAACCAGTATCTTTATAACTGCAATTACATCACATCTGATACAACACAACGAAATGACCTCAAGTTGCACCAGGGGAGATTCAGATCAAATATCAGGAAGAATTTCTTCCTGGAGAGAGGGATCAAGCATCAGAACAGGCTGCCCAGGGAGGTGGTGGAGTCCCCATCCCTGAAGGTGTTTAAAGGACACATGGACGCGGCACTAAGGGTCATGGGTTAGGGGTGGATTTGGCAGTGCTAGGTTGATGGTTGAACTTGGTGATCTTAAAGGTCTTTTCCAATGTAGATGATTCTATGATTCAGTGATACACGAGAATTTAAACATATTTCTTAAATGACTTGTTGTTCCAATTTGTGTGAGAGAGGAATTGGTTCCCTGCCTTCCTGGAGGAGGTGCCTGTGGTCTGGATCTTGAAGGGAAAAGATGGAGAGAGCCGTCAGGATCTGCAGGGTGTAAGGAGGAAGCGCAGAGATGAGAGAGGACAGTGTCAGTGTTCTGGCTACGTGTGTCTGAGCATGACAAGCACTGAGTGCCAATAAAAAAACCCGTCCTGGGGACAGAAGAAGGGATTGGCAGCTGTTGTAGTTTGGAAGGGGTCTGGAGCTTGTTGAAATACTAGGTAGGCCGAGTGAGTTAGCTATTGATATTGTGAAATTAAGATAGACATAGAGTATAGGACAGAGTTTTCAAGCCTCAGGCAAAGAGAAAGTGGGAAAATATGGCTTTAGAAACAAAGAACTTAATTTTGGCTTTTTTCAGCAGCATCTTCAGAATTTAGTCAGTGTTAGTGTAGTTGGAAGAGACGATGAAGTAGAAGTTCCTAACAGCACTGCGGTGTGCTGGGTTGCCACAAGGTCCCTTTTTTATGTGAATTAAGCGTTCTGTGGATGCATGTCATGTCATTTTGATCACTCCATTAATCTCAGCTGTATAAAGTTGGCGGTATTTTAAAATTGCTTCATTAACCCAGCTCTGAGACTGATGTGACATACAGTAACGTTGCAGAAAGCTGCATCCCATTTCATTATATGAAGTCGGTAGTACTGTGGGGATGTTACAAAACAATCATTAGTTTAACATTAGTTAAATTAGTTTAATTTTGGATTATTTATTGGGATGTTAGGTTTAGTTGAGCAGTCATCGTTTGCTCTCGTTACATTGGTGCAGAATTGGTGTTGCAAGTATTAAGGTCAGTATTAGTAAATCTGAATGAGAAATGAGCAGTAACCAATGATGAAAGGGTTTTCAATTTTGAAATAGTCTTATGGCATTTGTTTTTTACAGGCCAGACTAGAAGAGGGAAATATTTAATGGCAGAAATTGTTCTCCAGTTTCATATGACACTTGTTCTGTAATGTGACTCAGGAATTCTGTAAAAATATGACTAAGTCTCTTTTGCCTTTGAGGCATAGACGTGGATGAAATCCAGTAGGAGATTGAATTTCAGCAAATTGGAAAACTCCTTTATAATTTTGCACTTAGGACAACACTACATCAAAAGCCAGAGTAGATTTCTCATATAACTATTCCGTGATCAGGTGTTTTTTTTTTTTCTTTTCATATAGTGTCTCATTACTAAATTAGGCTTTCAACATTAATACAACATTCCCCTGTTGAATCAAGCCTATAATTTTTCTTATATGTTATCTGTTGCTCCTTTTGAAGTATTAGGTTTTATGGTAGTGAAGTGAATTGCTGGATAGGTGCAGGGAGTAAAAAAAGATTCAGGTGCATGCTGTAGAGTTTCTTAGGGTGACATAGGGTGTTTGTCAGTGATGTATCAACTCCTGTTTACAGTATCCTGTATGCAGGTGGTTTTTTTAATGTGATGAATGATAGTGTGTTCTCTGTCACAGTCTGCCCAGGTGACTGGTTTCAGAAGTCTAATACACGATGTGGTGTAATACATTTGAGAGGCAGCAATGTGTGTTGTATGTATTTATACTGACAGCAAATGTAGGCAGGAAGAGAAGCATAGCGGAGGATCGTTCTAACCTGCGTGGGCACTGTTCAGAGCAAACCAACCAGCCTACTTGAGTGGCCCTGACCACTTTAGTCTTGTTGGAAGTTCATGTGCCATCTAGCTTAGAGAGTTAAGGACTGTCCACAGCAGCCACGTGGAGAACATTTTCTGGTCTGAGATGTTGCATGCTGACTTGCAAAACCTACATTCCATATTGCACTGGAATATATTAACTTTCATTTCTTGCTTGACGCAATACAAGCTGTCATGGATTCAAAACCTTAAAGGCAGCCTGTTTTGTCGGTATGTCGTCAGAGATGGAAGCAAGAAGGGAAGAACAGAAATGGACTCTTGCCAATATTATATGTTAGTGGCGAGTAGGAAAAATCTGTTAGTCCACAAAGACCAACAGCTGGAATTTATCTTGTCTTGTAAGCTTTCAGCTAATTTTTCTCAGTGTATCCCACCCAAAGGTCTTTTTAGAACTGTTTGGACTGCTCTCTTTTTCTCTCCCTTGTGCTTATATTGACGTAGTCACAGATGTTGTTACTATGCAAACCACTATTATTATTATTATTAATTTTCTTAAGTACTTTTCTGATTTCCCTTTTACTGTGACAATTTTGTTGCCATTGGGAGATGGAACTATTTCATTCATGGGCCACAAGTGTTTTCTTTTAATTCAGTGTCTCATCCTTCTATTGTGTTTTTCCAGCTTACTATAGAATGCCAAAGCCCTGTTCCGATATAGTTTTGTTCAGACCTTCGATTCCAGCTATTTGTTTTTAATTTTCTCAATATTGTTTTTAGTTTTTCAAGATGTATCATCACTGTCATTTTAGTGTTGGAATTCTGCTTTCTCATTCATGTATCTTAATCCCATTGGCTTATAGCTAACTGTATCGTAATGCTTTTTCTCATGTCCTGTTGTACAGAATTTCTCTATTTGGTTTATGCTTCTTGGCATTAACTTCAAATTTCTGTTTTATATCATCTCTAAATAGCTGCATGATTTGAAGTTAAAATGTTAATCTTTTCAACTTTCAAATTTACAAAACTTCTTTATGTAATTAATGATAAATTCTCTGAAAAAACAGCTCTAGACTCATGTTGCACTTTTCTTGTTTTGTTATTATAAAGAAGTACGTTGACACAGGAATGTTCCTAAACAATTTACTTTCCAGTGGCAGGCTTGATTTTCTATCAGAATGCCATGCAGAAAATTTGTTCCAAATGGTTCATTCTTTGCTGTTTTCCTGAGCAGATTGTCATGTTAAAAAGAAAAACGAAATTTTCTTGTTTTTTAATTTCACATTAATACAAGTAATGCGACATTTATTCTATTTATGATCACAAATATTTTGCTTTTCAACAGCTGCTTGGCAATAAATGAGTTACATTAGTAGTTGCTGTGAAGTTGTTGACTGGTTTATATTTAAATTTTGGTTTGCATTTAAATATTTATGATTTTGCTTTACAAAGACCAATACTTAAGATTAGGATCAAGTACTGCATTGGTATTACATGTGCTTTCTTCATTTACTGTGTTGGGATGCCAAGTGTGCTGTTTTCTGGATTCACAGCAGAACTGCCTTGCCTAAATGTTTATCCTTTTTTTTTCTTATAAAGTCAGTCTAGAGGTCTGAAACACACATTGATTTCCCTTTCTTCTTGCACAAACATGCGTCTTCCAATAATTACGTTCTCATTGAGCAATCAGAAAGTGCAGGTACCTGTTTTTCTTGTCTCTTAGCATCAGGTGCAATGTAATAAGTCACTTGGGGGAAGTGCTCTTCGAGCCCCTTTGCTCCTTGCCAGCAGCCCTCCTCGCCTGTGGGACAGCTTGTGCTGAGAGTATTATCCTAATACCTGTTGCTAAGTCCTGTTACCTCATAGATCTGGTAATTAAGCTTCAACCTTACCTTTTAAAGACTGATGTTCATAGAGAAATGGCTTTCTTCCCTTTTTTTTTTTTTTTTTTTTTTTTTTTTTTTTTTNTTTTTTTGTTTGCTTGTTTGTCTGTTCAATTTGGCCTTCTCTTGCTTCTCCCTGCCTGTGGCTGGTATTTGATCTAGTGTAGTTTCAGGGGTTCCTAGTGGAAAAGGAGGGCTGTACATGTGGGGATGTAGTGCCCTAAATGCAGAGCAGCCTCTGTCTTTTGCTTTCAATGTTCGGTATGCAATGTATGTCTGTATGTATGCAGTTAGATGTCTGCCCTCACACGTGGACTAGTGGTGAGTTCTGGCATGAGGCAATCCTTCTGTTTTGGCTCCTACATTTTCTGTCAGGCCTTTCTATTAGGACTCTCAATACTTTTTATTGGAATTTTTTGTTATGTTGTCTTTTTCTCCTAAACAATATCATTGCACCAGAATCCTGGGAAAAGAGGGCACTTGAAAAAGCTGGACTGAATCTGTTGTGTTTTGCTGTTGCATGTTCTTTTGTATTAAAACTGCTGTCAGCCTGTTAGGTCATGTTCAGTTCTTTTCAGGGCTTGAGCACGTTGTCTTTCCTGAGAATTGCCATGTATGTTTCACCCCCGTGCATACAGGCAGGAAGGAGGAGCCCCTCCTGTTACTGAACGTTGCCATGTTCAGCTGAGGTCTCTGCACATCTTTACTCATGGAACAGAACAGCCGAGTAAGTGAAATGCCAGAGGGAGGGTTGTCAGTGTTGTTCTCACCCCTGACTCAAGCACGTTGTAAGACTAGCTTTTATCTCTGGCAAGTTAGTGTCTATTCACAGAAAAATACTGGAAGTTCTTGGAATTACAAAGATATTGAGTTGCTAGCCAAATTTTCCCTGGCTAAGCAGTGACAAAAGCTGCCAGTTGATGTGAGTTTTATGTGCTGGTTTTTTTTTTTCTGATGAGAACTACTGTTCACTCTGAGATCATGAAAACTTGCTTCAACCAGGATTCAACGTTCGGTTAGAGTTGCTGTTTCCAGAGTTAGGATGTGAATTTACAGTTACAGAACAGTGATCCGATCATAGCTGAAGTTGTTCCCCTTGAAGTTTTGTAATTAAATTAGATCCCAGTATATTAGTAATTTTAGCAGAATGTTCTAATCCAAAATGAGAATCAGATGGTCTTCATGGAAATAAGGAAGTCCAGACAATGGGTATTGTATTTAGGTTACAAGACTTGCGGTCTTTATTTTTTTAAAATTTTCATTGTTTATGTTTCAGGCAAGTTTTTGCTCAATTTAACAAATAAAACTATTAGTTTTAAACTTTTTTTTTTTTTATTGTATCCAAAAATATTTCTCTTGAGTTGTATAAAAAATCAGGTCCTCTGGAAATGCATTGCCTTCATGAATGGAGGCCTGGTGAGTGCGGAATTTTTATGACTCCCTTAAAAAACAACTGCAAGCATTCCACAAATAAGCAGCACAATGATTTGAGGCAACATTTTAATGTGTATTTTATAATAATTTGTTCTCCAGTGTTTATTTCAGTATGGTATTTTGTAATTTTTAACTGTGCTAAGAATTCTCTTGTAGCAGTAGAGAGAGAGCAGAGCTTTGGACCATGAGCAAATGCTGTTGGAACAGCAGCTGCAGCTGCAGGACCAAGCGTGGTGTTGGTTCATGGATTTCCACAGGTTCTGGAGAAAGAGCCAAAGTAGTCCAGTTGTGTAGGCCAACTGCTCTCTTTCTATTTTTTATGCATTTTGCAGTTGTTTTAGCTGTTTTGATTGTTTTTTTTTTTTCACATTCAATCTTCTTTATTTTTCATTAATAAATTTCACATGTGATTTTATGTGGGTTTTTTTTTTCCTTGCTTCTTTCTGGGTTGCTTCTGATGAGTAGTTTACCACAGTTACAGTTCTGTTGGTGTTGGCTTTCCAGCTCCATGTGTAAGCTACTGCAAGTGACAGTTCTTATTTTACTGGCACAATTAACACTTTTAATCACAATTAACCAGTGCACTGTTACTCTGACAGCAGCAGCACTTGGTACAGCAGAAACTAATATTATTGCTACTGCAGGAGAGTTTAATTGGACAGACTGGGGGGACGGGGAGGGTTGCTCATTGCCCAAGAGTTAGCAGTCACATGCCTAGAAAAGCTCTCACTGTTGCTTTTGGACAAGACTTGCTTTCTACTGCACAATCTGCAAACAATCCAGGAGATTCCATTATCACCAGAAGTTCCATTTGAATTGAGATCATGCTCAGCTGCTACAATACTTTTTCTGATTTTGATTCATGTCAATAATATTAAACTAACCATGAGTGAGCTCACGGGGGAAATTACAACATTTAGAAATGGAAAAATGTTATGCAGCCAGTACGAATCTGTTGCCTGGGGTTTCAGACAGACACTTCAGCCTTAGTTTTCACTCTTCCGTCAGAGCTGTGTATCACTTGTGTTCTCAGCTCCTTTAACCTGTTAGGTAGATAGAGAACCACTGCAAAGTTGCAGTGCTGTGCTGCCCTGGGTGTGCAGGCAGACCTTCTTCTGTAGCTGGGAGCAGGAGGTGTGTTAACAGAGGTAACCAAAGCCCTCTGTATTGGCACATGAACAGCAGAAGTATAAGGTTTAACTGCGTGGGGATCAATGCAGAGGCTTAGATTGATCTGACTTGCAGGTTCTTTTTCATTTAAGAGAGTCTGGCAAACTTTCAAAGGTTACTCCTGTCAGAAAATCATGAAATGGGAGAACGCAAATCAAAGATGCAGTGATCTCCTTCCAACTACAACTATCTTAATTAAGCAAATGCAAGAACTCACTCAGTTGAAAATCAGATCCCTTTGTGGTTTTCCAGAACAGCGCAGGGATAGCATCGGAGTGCAGCAGTGGCAGCTCATGCTCTGCTGGGTGATGCTCATGGGCTGAGGAAGGCAGCGAGATGCTCTGGAGCAGTTCTACTCTGTAGACACTGGGATTTCCACAGTGCCTTGTTTTCTTGTCTGGATCAGTATTCTTGACTCATAACTATGATGGAGTGATTTATATTGTGGTTCAGCGCTGACTTGGCCTCAGCAAAGGCCTGAAAGTGTGTGTAAGCTCCGGAATAAGTACATGTATAAACTGCATTCTCATTGCAGTACTGGTAGGTGGTAAAAGAGCTGCAGGTTTTGTGTAACTTCAGGTTTGATTGAATTATGTGATTTCTCATTAACAGGTATCACAGAGGCTTTCTTTCAACAATGTAAAAAGCCTTTGCAGAAGGTGTATATATATATTTTTTAAAGAGGATCTGTGAAATCATCTTCTGCGTTTACTTCTGCACAGAAAAAATCTCTTCCTGCTATATTGCTGTAGAAGAAAGTGGTATTTTTATTTCTTAGTTGCTGAAAGATAGCTTTTGGGATTTAGAAGTCCTCAGCAATTGGCTGGCTCCGAATGCCCTCGATGGGGTGATGCAGTCTGACTCAGAACCAAAGGCTCTCGGCAGCCGTACGGAAAGCGGCCCGTTCACACACCCCGTGACAGGTCTGGGATGATGAACATCCGTTAGAGTGGGGCTTCTGCAAAGTAGGAAATCTCACATCCTTTCTGCTGACTGGGCCGTGAATCTGGGAAAGCTGATGTTACTAAATAGTGTGTCAGCAGTTCCAGTGAATTAAAGGAGAGGAGACAAATGGATGTCGTCCGTAGTAATAGTACAATGCTGAAACTATGTTTAAGCCAAAGACCTTTTGAAGCTGCTTTTGCAGCAGTTTGCTCATCAGTAGCTTAAAATAATGTCTATCCCAGTCTGAAATAATTTGTAATTCATTTTGCAAACTCCTTTAAAATTTTACTGTGGGACTGCCCAAATAGTTCTCCAAATAAATGGCAACAAATAGATGTAATGCCAGTAAAAAGGTTACTGGAGAAGTGAATTATCACAGAGGAAGCAAAACATTCGTGTTGTATTTTCCTCAAAGTTCTTTGCAGTACAAAATGAACATGCAGCCTCTTATATAATTGCCCTTGTTTACTGGGGGGAATTTCGGTACTTTCATGTTGTACTAGCTTTTGATCAACATTTGCCTGCTCTGCCTTGTTCATTTCTGGCCATCTGGATTAAAAGGTTCTCTTAATCTTAAATACAGATTATAACTCTTTCTTTTTGAGTGTACTGCCATAAAATTGTGGCAAGTTTCCAGCTTTCTTTCATTAAAGCTTTCTTTATTATGGCTTTTTGGCCATTAAATGATTGTTATGTACAATGGGTACTTGATTATAATTTGCTGAAACTGGGAATCAGTTACAACAGTAATCCAGGTCTGTAATTAAAAGAGAGCATGTCTATACCTGCTGGGATCTTCTGAGAGCTACTAGGGAAGAGGAAAAACCAAAAGTTGAAAAGCAACAATTGATGTTAACAGAACCTTTAAGCATTTTTATCTGACTGTATTTTGTACTATGTTGTGGAAGTGAGACTTTTTGCATAACAATTAATTTTGAACCAAAATCTGCATTTGTGGCAGGGATAAAACAACAGTTTCATTTGGCATAAAACTTCTCACATCTTTGCTTTTGTTTCAAATCTGGACTGGAACGTGCATTTCTAGCAGAAAAGGAGCAATCGGGGCGATCCTTGAATGTCATCCAAGTTTTGTTTCTGCTCTTGTATGGCTTTTGTCATGGAGTTCAACCTCACTTTCAATGGTTTTCTACCTGTAAAGTTTTGAAAAATTGTGAGAAAATTACTAGTTTTTAAGTGATTTTAAAAGAGAGTATTTCATAGATGTATGCCTCGTTTGTGCTTTAGCTGTTGCAGAGTCAAAAGAAAGGTTAACTTGTCTAAGCTGCATAGTCATGCTGTTTTGGACAAGGAAGAACATCAAATAGCTGATGGTAGAGTTAAATCTGATTCTTAGTATATTACAGATAAAGTATATACGTGACAAATGTAATAAATTTTAGAAAATATTTCTTTAGAACACTGTATTTATGTAGCAGGCTTACATTACTTTACCTCTTTCAGTTGTGTCTGCCTCCTCTGCTTGCACTCCGTCTTGCACTTCAGAAAAGTTGCACCTAGAGAACTTTTCTAGGATGTGAATCTGTGGAAGTTTTTTGGGATGAAGTCACTTAATGAAATTGTTACCATTTAAAATTTTACAAGCGTGAATTTGGCTGAAAACAAGTTTGTACCACAACTGACTAAAAGGATGCAAACACTGTACGTGCAACAAATTCCTCTCTTGAAATTAACTATTAGTCTGTGAATCACACAGAGAGGGTGTCAGGTTATTAATCTATTCCCTCTTGATCTCTCAAATTAAGGAAATACAATGTTCCTTACTGACTGAAATAGATCCTGTTTCAGACAAAGCAAGGTCGTATAAAAATTAATGAAAGGTGCAGGTTTCTAGAGCTCATTCAGCAAAATCTACTCAGAATTGTTGGTGGTGCAATGAGGAGTTTAGAGTCTTACTAGACAAGTGAGGAATATAGTCTTGAGTTTATCCAATGAGACTTGAATAAAAACAGAAAATTGTAATTTTTTGTCTTTGCTCGGTGTGGTCAACCCCAGTGTTCTGGTGAACGTACAACTGAAATGTGCAAAACTTGGGAACTTAGAGTTACCTGAGAAATCTTTTCCTCTTTCAAACAGATCTTTTTATTCTCTTTTTATGACTTTTCTTAAAAAAATGGTCTTGTTGATTTTGGAAAAAGTAAAAGGCGTTTCGTGTGAATCTGATCTTCTCAATGGCAAGTCCTTGCACTTCCTTTGCCAAGAGTTTATTTCATATGTATTCAGTCCAGTTTTCTTTTCACATATGTGAAATAACAGTTTTGGCATATGGTAAACAAAATATATACAGTGAAGAAAAAATAATTGTGTTTTTTAATGAAAAGATTTATTTTATGAAATAATCCTTTCATTGAAGTAAATAATTAAAGTTAAAATAAATAAGATCTTATAAGAGATTGCACGGTAATTATGTAAGTTTTAAGAAAGGGGAGTTCATGGTAATGAAATACTTTCATTTTACTAGGTTTTTCTTGGAAAAGTACAGTACCATGTGATGATATACCACAGTGTGTGAGAGTAGTTTGCTGGTACAAAATCCAAACATCACAAAGTAATTTCCAAAGACCAGATGTTTATCAGTTCCCTTTTATGGAAGAGAACAGCAAGGTTCTTATTTAAAGTTTGTCTACTGGAACTCCAGCGTAACTTCACGGTCAGCTTTCATGCAGTGTGGCTGAGCTCTTGTGTATGGCCCCGAAATGATGTACCTTTGAAGAAGGAAAATAGCTGATATGGCTGCATCATCAATAACCAGAACATTACCTTTTATAAACGTGAGAAAAACTAGTTAGAGATATTTCTGTGTTCAGTGAATGTTTGCCATGGTTTTGGGTCAGTGGGGCCTGTGCAAGGCTTCTTTAACTCGTGTAAATTGAGAGTGAAGGCACCCTTGGATTTTACAGATATGGTGACAAGAGCTCCTCCCTCTTCTTTCCTAACTGTGCACTTAGCAGAATTTTTAAGGGGTATTGGGCTAGAGGACAGACAGTGATTCTTTTTGTTTAAAGCAATAGTTAAAATACAGCAAAGACAAGTGAATTAATTTTTTCCAAGAAGAAAAGCGTGTGGGCAGTGTGGCCCCAGCTGTGCCTGTGCTGTGACACGGGGCGCATTAACCCCTGTCTCTCGTGTCTGCCTGCTTTTTGTCTGTGTGTCTGTTAGCTGAGTTCTTGGGCACAGATGTTCTGTTTCAGTTCATTTTTGTTCTGTGCAAGGCAGGGTGGGATTGTAGTCTTTCTAACACAAGACTTAGGCTGCAACCAAGCTGACTAAAAATACCACAGCCTCTTCTCAGTACATATCCCCTAGAGTAAAATCTTGTAACAAGAGAAAGATCTCAGAATAACAAGGAAGCTGCTTGCTGTAAGTATGTAAAAAGGGCTGTTGTTGGGGAAAGAAAGTTCCTGAGAGGAACCCCGGCTAGTACAACTCTGAAAAACACGGCAATGTGAAACATGGATTGCTCTGAGTTCACATTATGAGTGCCTCTACTGAGTGCTCTGCTTCAGGCATACGCCATTTATAACAGGTAGGTATTGGTTAAAGGGCTGAGACAGAGAAACAGGCTTAGTGTAGGTAATGAGCATCCATTTCGTAGTGCTTCCGTATTTTTGTTTTATTTTAACTGATACATGCACAGGCAGGAGCGAGATAGAAAACAGCAATCCCCAAGGTGAGATGAAGAAGACAATAGAAACAGTGAGCCAAATTGCAGCATTACACCAAATTTTTCCAAATACTCATGGTACATAATCACTCCCACTTTGCAGGGAGGTCACAAAGCTAGGTGTCCAGACAGCTGCACATAAAAAAAAAAAAAAAAAAAAAAACAGGATTGCCACTGGAAGCCAACCCTGAACACTTAAGGAAAAAATACACTCTTGGCTGCTGAATTAACAAGATCAGGGAAGAGCTATCACAGTAGGGAATGAAATCTTTAGCCTGCGAAACTGTACTAAAGCTTCCTCAAGCAATCCAGCTAGTCATCTTAGCCAGAATAATGTTTTTGTTAATTCAAGTTCTTGTTCCCAACTGAACAGTGCTATGTTAATCCACTCTGATTTATCTGTGAATATCTGTTTTCGTTAAGTGCTGTATCAATTACTGACATTTATTGTTCACGAGATGGGATTGTTATAAATATAAACACACTGAACACACTGCAAATCAACTACTGCATCCTAATATTCACTTTTTTAATCAGTTACAATATCTAATAATTTTAATGCTTAAATTATACACAAATTTAACTCACTTTTCATTTTTTCTTTTTTATGTATAGATTATTGCATACTAACTACTTACAGAGACAGTAAAGCAAGCAGAAAATAAATGGTTTAAATCAGTGCCTTTGCTTTTTATTGAATAATGTTTTCTGCAAGATCTATTTCATTATTTACATTTGCCTTTCTGGGTGGATGTCATGCACTTATGATGTTCATTTATTCTTTTTGTTCTTCGTTGTTCACTATGTATTATTCAAACTTTTTTACCTTTTTATACTTTTCAGCTTTTCTTCAGTAGATTATGATTTGAAAAATAAAATGTTTTGCTTGTCTTACCCAGTTAACTAGCATGATTGATGAGCATCCATGTAAACTTCACTGGTATGTTGAGCTTTTACCATTTTGAACCACATTAGAATTTGTCCCCACACTCTGAAGACTCATTTTTTTGCTGTTATATTGAATATGAACTGAATGGAATTGTAAGTAATGTATCCAGAGTAATTGTTTGACAGCCACACACATTCTCAGTTGGTAAATGTTAGCGTAGGTATGGCTGTGTTGTACTGTTCAGCCGTGACAGCATGATACTTGCCACCATTTTTGATGCAACTGCATTCTCTTGTGCTTATTTCCATTAAGATTGCATTAGGACTTGCTGCCTGGAGTTTTGCATTAAACGTTATTTTAATCCAGCATGTACCAAAACTGTGTTCTTAGTAATTAGGAGATGCATTATGGCATAATTGAAAGGCAATTCCAAGTGAAAAAGTAAACTACAGCTCGTATCTCCTCGTCCTGTTTGCATGTTGATGTCTGATCCTTCGCTGTCACACAGGGTGCTCTTTGATTCTGGTTTCCTAGGATACCACTATACTTCTGCAAAGGTTAAATCACTCAGTCTTTCTTTTTAAACTATTCTAACTGGAGGATATAGTTAAAGATATTTTAATCATGTATTTGCCTGACTACTTGCACAGAATAACTGATACCCTGGTGGTAGTTCAGATAGCTAATGCTACCAGGCCGTGTGATAACTGGGGGCATGGAGGAGGAGGCTAGACAGAAAGCAGAACCTGTCCTCTGTGATAGTTGTAGTTAGAAAACAGAAAGCTTCTGACATTAAAACTGCATATTCTTATCTAGGCCTACGTTTTTCTTTGATTTATTTCTGTAGTCCAACAGAAAAAGATGTATTTTTCCAATGAGTTTATTTGCCCTCTGTTTCATCGTTGGTCTGTTTTCTGTGTGTGATTATAAATGCATGTGTGCTCGATTTGATATGGGTAGTCGCAGTCAGACAATAGTGTGACAAAGAATATATAGTGAATTAAAGGATAATTTGGTTTATTTTAGTTCTGAAATGTACATGTCGATCCAAAATTTCAGGAAAGGACAGGCTTTTTTTCATGCTAACATACAATTTGATCTTGGTGCTAATGAAATGGTGTGAAGGTCATTCCTATGCAGATATCAGGTGTTTTTGTGAGGCTGTTTTGCACAAAACCTTTTCTCACAAACCCTTTGCTCTTACAAAGAATTACTGAGGGTCTGTGTCTATTTGGAGGATGTTCATTCAAGCTTTGCTGTTGCGATACATGGATGGTAAAGTCAGGTTTCTGGGCAAGGTCTTTTCCTGCTTGTAACTGTAATGTTAATTTACTCAAGCAGTTCTTTCCGTAGTGCAGACAGGGTTTCTCCATTCCTACTATTTGTATTTATTTCAGGTATTTGTTGTAAAATTCAGATGTTTAGATTAGAATTTAATGGTGTTTAGTGGCATTCTTGTTTCATGCCATAAGTTGCAGTTAGTGTAGTTACCGTACAGTTACTATCCCATTTTAAGAGATAGAGTTTTACTGAATAATTTTTAAAAATACAAATTTTCTTAAAGGAATCATTGGAAAACACAGCTCTAGATGCTTTGCTCTGTGAAAATGGGAGGGGAATTAGAGTAGTTTACATCTGGAGTATTTCTGTGATGCTTACAGTACTACTGTGTGTTTTTGGAGATGAAGGTTGATAGAAGAAGTGAAGCCCGTGGGGAATTTCTCAACATCTATCAGAGTTTTCACATACAGTGATCTTCTCTGAGATCTTAAACTCCTTGAAGTTACTCAATGCCAGTCAGAATCTTCAGATTATAATTACTTTGTAATTAACATAATTGAATTTGAAAGAAGATCACATATTCCCTTCTTGAAAGTTTTTGCTTATGTAGCAGACTTTTCTCAGGTATCTTCAGTAACTTTTCCTTGGGAAAATCAGAGAAATTCAAACATAATAAAAAGGAATACAAGTTTTACAAATTTGAGCTCCTAATTGCATTGTCTTACACTTGGCATTTCATCGGTTACTTGCTCTCAGAGGTTTCACAATTCTCATATACTCCCCCCCCCCTTCACAGGTGTAATAAATAATTAAATTGTACCTTCAGCAGATGGGGCCCCTACGTTGCCACTTCACCTTTAGGCCACTGACTAATGCAGTTTCTTATGGAACTCTGACACATTCAGATGACTAACAGAAAGAAGAAGAAGCTTAAGTCAACGAAGATGTAGGTAATAAATTAGCTTTGTATTTATGCTTTGTTGTGTTTTGTTGCTAAGGAAGGGGTTTAAAAGATCAGAATATGAAAGTTGAATTGGAAGTAGCTTAAATCTATTTTTCCCCCCAGTTCAGCAGTCAGATTTCATTCCAGTGTATTATAGTGCTCATCTTCAGATATTCGAACTGTGGGATAAAAATAACACTAAGTGCAAATTTGGACAGTGGCTTTTGTATGCACTTAGCTCCTCAACTATGCTGATGTGTAGGGCTGCAGCTGACATTATTTGCTGGCTGTTGCTTGAAAGGAGTTTTTGTTGTTAATATTTCAGCCAAACTGGTATGGCTTCGTGTTTGTAGAGTGTTGTCTTGTGATTTAAAGAATGTATTGTGATTCTTTGGAAATGTTAGGCAAATAAACTAAACCTGAAAGAACCAGGGTATCTTGCCCTCTGAGTCATTAGGTGATACAAGGGACTTAGCATTTTCTGAGTCCTGATGGTATTATTCATCAAATATTTGAATAAGAGAAAAAAAAAGAAAGGCTTTGGCTTGCATTTCAGGTGTTTATGCCTTCACAGATGTCTTCCAGCTCTTCAACAGAACAGTAGCCCTTGCTTGTCTTGGTTTCCATGGGTGCATCATAAGAAAGCAACTTAAAAAAATCAACCAAGTTAGAGCATACAAATGGAAAGTAAACTTACTTGCAAGACTGTAATTGGGTTATGAAAAATTTTGATAGATGTATCTGGCTCATGTTCCCAGAGCAGCAGTGGTGTTGAATAGGCATCTGAGCACACACGAAGCTAATGCCTCCCTCCTCTGCTTTCTTTTCCACCGCGTGTTTCCAGGTGTGCAGTTCTGCACTGCCGGGATGTGACCAAGGCCTGTTCTGTTTTGGTTTTTAGTTAATTGGCAAACTAACTAGGAATCAAAATTGTAGCTCTGGCAGTATGGTCCTTCTGAAATTGGTATAAAGGTGGAGTTCTTTTTTGGAGGGTTTGGTTTTGTTTTGCATCCAGACAGCTGTAGAGATACTTGCAGTCCCCTGAGTTGTGTAAGATGCTGACTGAAATCCAGAATAACAGAATAGATTTGCACGTGGAATTGCAAGACTTTATTATATGTGGTGTTTTGAAAATTAAGAAAGAGGTAAAACCTTTTTTGAAAAGGCTCAGTAAGTGCTGAAATTATTTGTGCTATCATGCTGGTGTTATTTTAGTTGTCTTAAACAGACAAATATTTAGCAATCAGGATAGTTTTTGACTGTGTGCAAGTTGTCTTGTGGGAGATTTTCCTAATTAAATGTGTTGCATACTTTAATATTTGCAGCAAAAAATCAAATGTTTGGCTTTAAAGCACTTTCTCCTGCTTGGAGGAAAATAGTCTTGAATATGTGTCTTTTCTTGTTTGGACTTGGTCTTAGCTAAATAAAACAAGCTCTTAACTGCTTACTTGACTGAATTTTATCTCGTGGTCAGAAACGTAATATTATACCTGTCCATTGTTTCATTCACTATAGTGTTTATTATGGCATTGTTTAGAGGGAAGTCACATCTATGAATAGGTATTGAAATCTGGTTTCCAATTGAGATCAAGGTTAACTTACAGAAAAAGGGGACGTTGGAAAAGAGCTCTCATTGTAAGTGATGCAGAATTCATTTGTGTGAAGGTGAACAAAAATGCTATTGCAAACCTTTGGCTTTAAACTTCTATAGTTTTAGAGAAAAATAGTTGTGACTGTAGCCACTTAAGAACGTGGTGAAGCCTCAAGAGAGAGGTCTCCATCTTTGTTCTAGAAAAACTTCTCATAATATTTGGAGGAGTAGGTTTTGTTTTTACAAGTGGTTACTTTCCATAATTTCCACATTAGTTTCTAATCTAAAAGGTTGTTGGTTTGCCCTTTTTTTTTTTTNTCCCCCAAACCTAGTAAGGGTATAGCACTTGCCGTACAAAATTTCTGTCTGATGAATTTGGGAAGACAAAGGATGAATTTAAGCAGTGAAACGGCAAATCATTAATTTCTTACTGATAGTTTATGCATAAAATATTTAATTGTACATTAGTGAAGTGGTCCATCTGACTGCCAAGGTGTGAAGTGTTATAGGTAACTCTGCTTTTAGCCTTGATTTATTTCTTGACGAGTCTCAGAGCTTGCAACTGGTTCCTTACAGGTAGGAGCAGTTCTCTAGAGAGTGAAGACAGCGACATTACACACTGCAGGCTGAGGAGGTTTACAGTGATGAGTTTCCTTTACAGTTGCTTGCAAACTGTCTTTGCAGCACTGGAGTAAATGAGACCCCAAGAGAGAATCTTATGTTTCAGTAGACACCAACTGATTGCTCAGGAGGCTTGGAGCTGTTTGGGACTGGCTATTGCAGAGCCAGTTCTGCTCTGGTACTCTGGCAGCTCTGCCTCCTGGAGCATCAGACGTCGCAGGGTGTCAGTAGCCATCTTCCTCCATGTCTGCAAGAAAGAAAGATTCAAGATAGAGCCCCTGAGAATAGCAGTTGACTGAAAATCATTCTTATGTGCTTTTCTCAAGCTGCTTCATGTTTATTAGTTCTTAATATTGTGCTTAACTTTCAAATGTCTGCTTCACAGTAAGCATTGATGAGCAGCTGCTTGAGCAGCAGGACGTCCTCGTGGTGCAGCAAGCTGGCACCATGCTGGGCTCAAGTTTAGCTGTCAGGGTGAGGGAAACCAGGCTGCACCTGAGGTGCTGTGTGTGTGGCATTAGGCTGCCCGGTGGGAGAGGCCGAGGTGCAGCAGAGGCTGAGGTGCAGCAGGCCCAGCGTGACAGAGGCTGAGGTGATCTAGGGCCAAGAGGCACCAAAATGTTTTAAGGGCAAGGGTACATGCGTACAAGGAGATGTTGAGACAACCAGATTTGTTTGGCTTTGCAAAGATTAAAGTGAGGAGAGATCTTCTGCTCTTTTGGAGTGCCTGAGGGGAGTGTATGTGGGAAACTCCTGGAAGCACACAGTGACAGGACAGCTGCAGGACCAGAAATTCTGATTTCTTGTAAGGAAAAAGGCGGCTGTTTTTTGTTCATTTGTTTGCTTTTTATCATGAGAGTGTTTGAATACTGGACCAAGGATGGAGAGAGGTTGTGATCTTAGAGATGCTCTGAATTCAACTGAGGGAAGCCTGAGCAGCCTGGTGTAGCCAGCTCTGCTTGCTATGGGGGCTACAGTAAATGGACTCCAGATGTCCCTAACCTGATTTGTTCGAGGAATCTAAGCAAAAGTATAAAAATGCTTAGAGTAGAACATGCAGGCATTGTAATTCATGCATAAATCTATCACTGTGCCCAGTTCTGGTATTTCAGTGAGCCCGTGCCTCTGAAAGTTCTGATCATTCAAAACATTTAAGCTATGCCAAAGTCTTATACCGTTCTCTCTTGTTTTGTACTTAACTCTGATGAGAATCCTATGCTTAACCATGCTTTTAGCTAGCAGAAATAGATCTCCTGAACTGTATTGCTTAATGAATTTTTTCAATGCAATGTTCACTAAAATCATTTGAATGCTGATTTAAATTCATGGATTATTCACAGCTGATGGCACAGAAGGGTAAATGGTTTTACGGCAGTGGAAACGAGAGCTGATTTTGCATATAGCTAAACATTCAGAAACTTTTCAGCTTGGTTGTTATTAAATACAGGGCATGCTATTAGAACACAAGTATTATCATCCAATTATTCATGAATACTGCTTCTGAAATTGGGAAGTATGTTGACATATTTCCAAAAAAATAAAATAAGGCTACTTTGTGCTAGACTTCAGTGTGATACTTATTAAAGCTTTCTCTGGTGTGAGACTACTATTCTGCCCTGTAGCAAAGCTGCTGTTTCTGTTTTGTCAAGACAAACACTTTTGGGGAAGAATTGCTGTTCCAAATTAAAAAGAAGTATCCTACTAGACAATGTTGTTCCCATCTCTGTCTTGCTTTCTGAAGAAGTAATCTACGCTTGCAATTCTAGTGGTTTCTTCTGCTAGGAAGTGACCAAGAGTTTTTATAATTCTTGCATTTACTCATTCATGTAGAATGTTGTGTATCACATTGAGGCCTGTGTTTGGGCACGGTAGCACTGCCCAGTGCCTCAGTCTCTGGAAGCAGAGCTGACTGTGACCCTTCCGTTCATGCTTGCCGTCCTTTTTTATATAAGTTAGTAACTAGCATAAATCTTTTTTCCTTGAAAGTAATTCTGATAGACCATATTTGGATTTAGACAACTTCTTCACGTTGCTACTTTCTGCACTTGACACCGTGCATCTTTTAACTGTCAAACATGTCCAAATTGTGTTGAAACTATGGATGGTAATAGATGTACAGAACCAGCTTTGAAAAGCTGGAAATCTTATAATGAAGCCAAAGGAAGTTTTGCTGTTGACTTACATAAAGACAAATAAACTTAAAGTCCTTTGTGATCAGCTTGAGAACTGACTCATTTCTGTAATTTGTGAGATAAACTAAGGAGAGTATCTTGGCTGAGTGGGAGCAGTTTTGATTAAGTGTGTAATTGTGTAACCTCACATCTCCACTGTGATCTACATAACCTGTTTCTGTACAAGCCATGTACAAGAGAAAGCACATACTTCAAAACAAATACTAAGCTGTTGAGAAACTTATAAAAACTTCGTGTCTACAGTTACATAGAATTTCAGCAATTTATAATGTACACTTCTGACTGTTTTCTGGAAGTGGACTCTGTTCTAATACAATGCTTTTTAGAGTGAATTCTGAACAGTGCACTTTTGAGGTGATAGTGATAGTTGGTGCCCTGATTAAAAATGTGACAATTTACATTTATTGTCTAAGTGGTTAAGGTAGGACAGGATTTTGTTCAGTAAGAAACTATGCAGTGTTGAACAGTCAATTTCTGTTATGAACATTTTGGGAACATTTTTGAGTTTCCCTTTCTCAGTCCCACAACATGGGTACATGAAAGTTGGTTCTAGCTAAGGCTGCTGGAAATGAAGTATAAATTGGATTACTTTTTCTAGATAACTGGGAGTAAGGCTTTAAAATTATAATTGGGAGTAAACTGTGCAAGACTTAAGTTGTAGTTCTTTTAATAGTATACAAACCAGTAATAAAAATCATGGGTAATGTGTGTTCCTACATTAGTTTTTGTGTGTAGGTATGAAATGGCTTTCAGTTGCTTGTAGGACTTGTGTCTGATATTCAGTTTGTGGATCTAAATGCAGTATGTATACATATGCTAATTAATTTAAGTCCTGTAGCTTTTCCTTTAATCAAGTAAAATGGTGGAAGAGTTTTAATTTTCTGAGCTGACCTTCAGAAGGTTTTTGTGGTACTGTATTGTGCATTCTTGCAATATGTAAATCCTAAAAACAGTGTGAAAATCAGTTAGATACATTTTCTGTGGTCTTGCTTAACCTAGCAATGGATGCAGTATTTTGTAGAAACAATTATAATTGACTTCAGCTACTTTTAACTGTTTGCCTCAGGCTACTAAATTAACTTTTCCATTCTCTGAATAGTAACCCTGACAAGAAGTCCCTCTGTTTCCTGTTCTTAATTTTTGCCCGACTCTGTGGACTGAACTGTGTGACTGAGCTGTACGACGAGGTGGTGTGTGTTCCTTCCCAGTCATAAGACATATCGCTCTATTCCAGGAAACACCACCCACTATTGTTTCCAAGCCTTTGCAGATCCTATGTACATTAGGTAATTTAATTGTGATACAGTAATTAAAACCAGAAGTTCTTTTGCTCCCCACAAAAGCTGTATTACGGTTTTTCTAATGTAGTTTTTTAAAAAAGATGAAAAGCATTCATATATTTAGCATAGTTAAAAGTTGGCACAAATATATTTAAAAGCTATGTAGAAATTTTAACATAACTATTGTTGATACTTCAACATAGAATACTTGGTTCTTTTAGCTCTGTGACTGGCTGTTAACACTAAGTATTCTTAGACAGAATAAGCACACAGTTTTCATTTTGTTAGCAGTTTCTATCCCTTATTAACACAGTCTTCCCTGCAGCTTTTCAGAATGAAGACTATTACTGATTTCTTACTAACTGCCAACTTACAGATAGTAAGGCATCTTTTTTTTCAGACCGGTTTATACCTCTGACAGCTATTATTAAATTTTCATTTAAAGCAAAATCTGGAAGCCTTGCCATAACGGAAAGGAAATTTTATGATTACAGTAATATTAAGAGTAGAGAATACATGCTCATCTTTGTGATTATAATAGGGACAATGAGACATGAAGTAGTATATTTGTAGAGTTACTTTCAGCATTCAAAAGACTGTTGAACTTTTAGAGAATCCATGCAAGTAAATAATCCAGCAAGACAAAAACAAGATTGCTTCTATTAGCCTTTTAAAAACATGTTCAGATGACTACGAGGAGCTGTGAAGTGGTACCACTAAGGATCTGCTCTCAGTTGGTCTCTGGATCTGTGCACTTTGCAGATGTGTCCAACTGGGTATATATGAGAAATGTTTGATATTTTTCTTCCACCTCAGCTTCAAATTCTGTCTGTCATTCTAAAAAATCTTTGAAAACAGGAGATTATTATAATGCGTTGTGTACTGCAAATATAAGAACATGATGATAACAAGCCACAGTGAGAAAAAAAAGTCTTATTTCCAGCTTTAATTATTACTTAGTACTTTTAGAAAGTAGTAATAATGATACCCTCAACAATTTTTTTGGCTCCTTGCTTCTCATTGAAGCAACATAATTAATTTTTGTAAAATAAATATTACAGCTTATCTTAAAGTAGAAAAGGACTCTTTTCTTTAGGGGAAAACCTTGGTAAGTTCATGAACTTTTTCCAACAGTAGGATTAAGGCCTTGGTGTGCCAGATTTATCAAAGACATTATTCCATTAGTGAAGATGAGAAACAAAATGTGGATAGTGTTTCAGTGCTGCGAAGTCTTTACATGCTTTTGATTCAAATGCTTGCATTAACAAGAATGTTGTATAATGAAATGTGTAGAACATGTTGCAGCGCTGTATTACCTCCACCAAGCAACAACATTGTGCTTTGCAGCTGAAGAGATGTGCTGAATGCTGAAATGAGTCTGAAAATAAATATTTTGATTGGCCACGTCTTTAAAATATGTTTTAATTGATTCTATTAATACTGGCATTATTCCAAAGCTGCTGCACAAACACATTGGGATCTGATCCTTCATCATTTAAATAAATGCCAAAATTCCCATTGACTTCAAAGAGAGCAGAATTAAGATGTTAGTGACTAGGAGACGCATTCTGATTTTATCTCATAACCAGGAGAGTCATGCATCATGAGTTTTTTTGAAAGACAGAAAGAAGTACCTCAAGGGAAGTGGCTATTGAGTGAGTCGTCTTCATTCAAATCAACACTAAAGAAGTTTATTAGTTTGCTCTGAAAAGACAGCCTAATGTTAAAGATGTCTCTCATTAGACATATCTTTAAGCCATCAAATACTAGAAGCTTGCTCTTAGCAAAGCTCCTTTGGTGTTCCTATTGTCCAGATTATTGACTGACCCATCTTTAAAAATTGTTGCCGTGATGCTGTCTTAGGTTTGTTACCTGGGTCTGTTAGTGGGTAGGGGTATGGCTGTGGCAGTCTAAGGAGTAAACTCAGGAAATGTTGTAGAGAAGGTAGTGTTTTTGTTAGACATACTAACGTAGTTGGAAAGGCAAGAATTTCTCCTTTGTTTCTCTGTCATCATTTCCCCATTTTCTTTTTGTCTTTTGCTTTGGAACATTTTTTAGATTTTTTTTTTCTTCAAAGGTGTAGGTCAGTTTCCTGATTCCTTTCACAGTGCGGATGCATGAAATGTATTGGCCATCACTGAAAGTATGATAATGTGCAGCAGTAGGCAAGAGTGAGCAAGCAGGGAGCTTGTTAGGCTGATTTCTCTGCCAAAGCTTACGTCTCACCAAGCTTACTGCTGGAGTCTGAATTGGTTGAATTTATCAGATGATTGGAGAGAATTAACGTGATCGGGACTAAATGAGGAATGTGAGCTCAGAGATGGTTTGATTTTTAGGGAATGAAATGGTTTGATTTTATAGATGAGATGGGAATGAGATTTTATGAAAACTTTGGTTAATAACTGGGCATAAACAGAGCTTTAGTGTGCTTTTCATTGGAATATTGACTATGAATCATTTTCTGGAACTTTCTGATGAAAAAAATCTCCCTAAATATAGCTCGTTGTTAATTTCCTTCTTCCAAATTCTCTGCATTCTCCATCTCTTTCTGTCTCACTTTCTTCTCTGGGTAAGTGATGGCAGCTATATCATCTTATAATTTTTTAGTTTAATCATAATTCTCCTGCACTATTCCAAGCCACGCACCAGTTGTTTGGGTTTTTTCAGTTGCACTGGTTTATAATATAATTATTTTTCTTTTTTTCATATTACTGTTTACAATTCAGCTAATACATTACATCTGTTAGAAATAGTTAAAAATTATGGCTTGAAGAGGAAATTGCAAGTGGTTGTCTCTTTATTGGTTGATAGTTGGCTCAAAATACTTTGAATGTAGAGAAGCATTTATAAATGGGCCAGAATCTCCTGTTTGCAGGAAGATTGGGTAACCAGTAGCAGCGCTGATGACAACAGTGAGGCTCTATCAGGCACGCTGGTTCCTTCCATAGGAGCTATACAGGCCCTGAGCTCGAGCAGCAGCTTTGTGGTTAGCTTGAACTTGTCTTAGGGAATGATGACATCATGAGAGGAGTCCTGGAGTGCTACTGTAACATAGTTCCTTAACAGCATTGAGTTCTGAAGAAAAATAGTTACAAGTAATGCCAATTTTAATTATTTGACTTTCTGATGACAGCTCATGTGTAGTTATTTAATGGCTAGATATAGTGCAGAAGAGGGGAGTAGGACAGTGTCTTTTGAAGACAGTCCAATATTTGCAATAACATGTAACTTGGAACAGTCTGAAGTTTAGTGTTGGGAGGTACTAATGAAGGCTGCACTCAAAGCTGGCTACTGTGTCTCAGCTAGCAGATGGTAACATCTTACTGTGACAAGCCATAGCCAGGATGTAAAAACGTTTCTGCATTTTTCATTATTATTTTTTTACAGAAACCTTGGCGTGGTTACTATTTGCATAACAGAAGTTAGCTCCAGTAACTACCTCGTGTTGTTACAAGATGTTTGGGAGAAGGCCATGACGTTAGTAAAGACAGTTAAGGCAAACTCAAAAATCCATGGTAGACAAGCTTATGTTTTTATTTCAAAGTCAGGATATACAGATGTTTGTGGGGAGAAGAATGTTCTTAGTATTCCAAAACCCAGGTTCCAGGTAGGAATTTCTGTTTGTTGATGACTGGCTTCTTTCGAGTTAAACAGAAAAAGAAGTGTTTCTCTTTGAGCCAGGGAAGGGAATTTCATTCAGCTGTGAAGACAGCTGATTTGCCTTGGGGCAAAATGTGTGAAGAAACAGATGTCCAAAAAAGGAGACACGCTAGGGAATAGAATAATTGAAACTGCCAAATAAGAGTTTATAAATAAAGCATGTGAAAGCTTACTGTACGTAAAGTAAAATCAAATTTAAGATCCCTGCATGCTATGCAGTACCTTAAAGGACTCTTCAAGCTAACGTTGTTCTTGCACTCACAGTATTGGTTCAGGCTTTGTACGATTGCAGAAAATCTGTGTCATTTTCAGGAAGTGTATGCACATGGTGTAAATTTACAATCTTAAACTGAATGTTACCTAGATTTTTCTTTCGGATATTTCAGCTATATTCCTTAGAGCATTTTATGTTCATTAAAATGTGACAGCAGAAGCAAAAACGTAGAAGATCAAACTGATATTATAGTGTTCTGAGCTCACTTTGTTTTGAAAATGTGTGAAACGTGTTCTGCGTAGATCTTGCACTGCCTCCAGTTAGAAATATTTATATAAAGCTAATGGAATAACTCTTTAAGATTAAGTAAGTTACTGCTTGGGCTTTTGATTTTGGCTTTTTGTAAATATTTATGTGCGTCTCAGTGCCATTTTCAAATATGATATTTGAAAAGACTTATTTGGGTGCAGTACAGGTACCGGACATGCTGTGATAAGCCACTACAGCCTGTTGGAATTATATGCGGTGAGTCTGTCCTTGTTTTTGGATTTGTGTTCTGCTGCTGAAGCTGAACATTTGCTTGCTATAACTTTGCAGGAGAAAAAAAAATCTCATTAGCATATATATGTAGGTCAGCATAAAACATGGGATTTGGGTTTTGTCTCAAGAAATTCTCTTTGTAGCTTGTTTGTTTTCACTGTTTCTGAAGAAAGGAAATTGTCTGATTAAATAAGCATGATTGTATATCAAAGACATAGAATTGTTTCCAGTGATATTTCTTCATCTTTATGTTGTAAGAATAATTTTAATGAATTTTATTTGTAATTCATGCCAGAGCAACAATTCTGAGTCTAGTCAACACACAGAAGGTGAAAGTAGGGTAGGGTAAGTCCAAGCTTCCACAGGAGAGAAAAATTATGTTCTTGCTTGCCTGGTGTTAACTCCAGAGCCTTCCCCATTGCCCCTCCATTTCTGCTGCCTCCCCCCACTCCATAGCCATCAGCACTTTGTCATGTTGACACTGGCAATGGAACTGTCTTACTTTGAGTATGAAAGAACTGCTTTTATCATTTCTAAAATGCAGCCTAGGGCCAAAACAGACGAGGCAGTTTTAAAGGTCTGGGTTCAGAAGGAGGCTGGAATTCCCATTTTGCAGCCCTTGGGAATATGAGCTCAGTAACCGACTCTAAAGCAGTTATTTATCGTAATGACAACTGCTGATCTGTCCGTACTTGGTCAGCTGAGTTCCACACTGTTTGATGGCAACTAGATCCTTGCCACCCTTCCTTTTTTTTTTTTTTTTTTCTTNTTAAAAAAAGGAGGGGTGGGGGGAGGGTTGCTAAGATTAGAGCTGTCAGTAGATGCCTATATTATTTAATCCATTTTTTAAACTTCAAAAATCATTGTATTGCATATTAATTAAAGAAGTTAGACTAGAAGATGCTTCCAGAGAAAAACCTAGTTCTTCAGGGTAATGTAATGTCAACACTGAAGACTGCTTGTTGTCAGGGAGCATCTTCATGTGGCACTAGCTTTTCATGTCCAGGATATTCTCTTCTTAAGTCTCATGTGGTGCTCTCCCTTCAGACCACGTCCAGCATTTTACCTGTATTTTATCTTCAGGAATTTTTTATTCTAGTACCTCTTTATATTGTCAGTCCCTGTAGGGCTTTTGATGTGCACTCATCCACGCATCTTGTGACCTAACTTTCAGTTTGTCTTAAAAAACATTTTATTTCAGGTCAGTCTGCTTTTGATCTGTCATCACCACTGCTGTCAGCTGACACCTTTCTTTTACTTTGAAAGGCTCCCACTTTGTAGTGATATTAAAAGCCTAGATAATACCTTTTTAATCTCTCTTTCTGTGAAGCCCTTTGGATAATAAAGCCAAGGGAAATAACTGTATCACCACTGCTACTTTGTCCTGCTCATCTGATATTCTCCTAGTCCAGTTCACAAGCGTGGAGAAATGCAGTAATTATCCCATTCCCCATTGACTCCCTGTGTAATTTTCCAGAAGTTTTTAGGGCGCTTCAAAACTTTGTGCATGAACTTTAATAGCTGGAATAACTTGGATTTTGTTCTGCTCCGTGGATAATTTGTTGATTTCTTGTTAACAGCATTGCTATTAACATTTTTTAAAAATTCCTTCTAAAACAAGTGATGTGATGGGACTGCCCAGCTTGTGTTTGGTCTCCATATGACTTTCATTTTTCCTCCATATGAGAACAATGCTAGTCTAGAGATAAATCCCTTTTAGATTGGCTGCTCTAAATGAAGCAAAGAACAATTATTTCTGAACTAATATCATTGATGTTATCATGCCCAGATTAGAACTTGACTACAGCTTGGAAACCTCAGTGGAGATGTATCATTCCTTTCATTGAACCTGATTGTTTGTGGGTTTTTTGCCTTTTGAAATCCTAATCATACTTAGTTATTTAATGGGCCATGAAGCATAGATGTAGTTTTTGTTCTGAAGGCTTGGGATTTAAAACATGCAAATAAATTTAATGAGTGGTTTAAGCCTTTGTTAATTCATGATTTGTTAAAATACATAAAAAAATAGTTTAAGCTGCCACCTGATATTCTGGCTTTCTCATCTGCAAGGCTGTCGATCACCCAGAGCACAAAATGAAGCCAAAGGAACGTGTCCTTATAACAGTTCCTCATGGTTCCAAAGTGGCCCGTCTCTGCTTGCTGCAGGATCAGGATGCTATTAGGCTCTGTGAGCCATACCACCATTGATGAGATGGAGAGATCCAAATTTGCTAAGATCTGTATAGTAATTTTTATATGGATTCATATAATCTTTTTTCTAGTTGTCTGCACCTTAATGCATTTCAGTCTTGTGGGCAAGGTTGACCATGTTGGAAAGGTCACTGTGAAGCTGCTCTCCGCAGAGCTGGCACTACACATATCATTTCATAATCGGTTCCTGTCTTCCATCTTAGGACTCCTTTCCTTCCACTATTGAAATAGAGGTAGGAGTATGTGCTGAAAATTGAGGTGCCGCTGCCAAACCAGGGGAACATTTGATTGTGTGCAGAGCACAAGCTGCACTTGTTCCTTGTGCAGCTGATGTAAGATCCACCTCAGTGCTGTTTCGAAATATCTCTTTGTACCCTGCACCTTTTTGTTCAGGTGAATAGCTTTCAGCTGTTTTGGAACATGAATAAAAAACTTGGTAGAGTATCTCAGAGTGAATCTTGTGCTACCTGCCCCATCCTTTTTTAAGCGAAGAAACCAATTTGAATTCATCTACCAGTTTCAGCTGTTTGTCACGCTGTGCTGCACGGTGTATTTCAACTATATCGTTGCTATCCTCAGTGGGCACTGGAACTTTGAATGTGCTTGTTTTGAAATTTCACTGAGGCATACTTAGACTCTTACAAAATCCCTCCCAGACATCAGTGTAAGTGTGTTGGCACTGCATGTCTACTAGGACTCGGAGGTTGTTTCTTTTGATTGCTCATTGGTGAGCTTCTATTAAAGGATGGCTTGTCATTAGCCAGGTGGATGCCAACCTGTATAATGCTGTCCGTATGTGCAGTGTTCTGGCTGGAGGAAAGTGGCTTGAAAACAAGCTTGAAGAACCGATTGACCTATGTGGAAACAGACTGCACAGATGTGGTGTAATATCCTTCCCACTTCAGCAGACATGACTAAACAGACTTTGTCTGCCCTGAACAATTAAGATGTTTGCCAGTGCGTGCAGGGCCCCATGCAAGTTCCAGCTTGTTCCCGACTGGTAGAGGAGTTTTTCAATTTGCACAGAAATATCTTACCTCTTTGTGCTCTCTTCATTTTACAGTTTACTCAGTAACTTTTAACTTTTCAAGAAGCACCTTAGGCTTTACATAGATAAAAAATACTTCCTCTCCTCTGACTTTTCTAGTTTTTCTAATTCCCTGGAAGCAGTACTTACATGGCCAGAAAAGCAAACCGTGCTTTATATGAAAACAAAGTCAGAAAAATCAGTGATGTTTATTCATGACCACAACAGTTTTCCTGTCATTGTGACTCAGAATTTTAGAATCTCTGTTCAGAATTTTGCTTTAGTGTGGAGGCTCTTGAGAAAAAGTTTAGAGCTCTTGAGTGATATCCCCAGGGTGTGAACAAAACAGAGCTGATGCTGTGTAACTGGTGCCAGTGGGAACTTTTTGCTGTCAAATAATACAAGGAGCAGAAAAGTCACTAGTGTCAGGAGGTATTAATAAAAGCTCTGAGAAAATTAAGGTTAGGTTTATCATGCTGAATAGTGCAGTCTCAGTGGGTGTTGGTCCTGCGATAAATTATTATGGATGTGTGGCTGGACCATCTGGCTCCTCCAAAGGTGTGCCTTCAGAGCGAGGAAATGGGGCCATCCTCAGGGGTTGAAGAGTGATTTATCTGCTGAGGGACACTGGCAAACCCGTACAGTCTGTTCTCCAAGGCTGACCTGTTGCCTTTAGGGTACCTGCTTCCAGACGTGTCTTGTGTCTGTCTGGTAGGTAGAGAAACGGTGAAGAATTGGAAGTGTTGAACTCAACTTTCTGAAGAAACAGCCCTAGAGTGTGAAACGTGCTGATCCAAATCGAGGGTTTGATTGTTAATGTATATTTTTAATCAGTCAGTATAGTTGGTTAATGTTATGGAAGTATTTCTTGTTCTTGAAATTTTGTTTTAGCTGTATTACTACAAAGATAGAGGAATACAGAAGTTTCTATGAGCAGCTACTTCCCTTAATCACCAAAATCACCCAGAGCAACAGTGCTTAGATATCAGACTGCCAGGAAATGACTACATCAGACTACAGGAGCTAATCACTGAGTCTTTTGGAAACCCTTTGAACTGGAAAACAGTTCTATGACTTTCAAAAGAATCGTTGTAAACCATGTATTTGTTAACAGGTATAGGTCATTTGTTCTGTATTAAAATGGTTGGACTGTGTTTGGCTAAGATATTGCTACCTAGGGTTTTCAGCTGAGAACAGAACTTCACGACGGTGTGTGCTAAGCAGCATGTGGAAAAGAAATGCCTTAGTAATCCCCTTCCCCCACCACCAAGTAAGCCTTTAATGCAAATAAGATGTATTTAAGATGCTAAACCCACTAGGGGATTTAATTGATCGTGATGGATATAACTTAGTCATCTGAGTACCATCCCAATGTTGATACAACTTGAACTGTAACACTTAGCTGCCAGTTATTCAGTGTTTCTGAGCGTGATGAATTTGAGAGAGATGAATTAACAAGTTATAAATGCATTATCACAGAATTTTGGTTGAGGATAGGTCAGTGTGGGAGAAAGCCCCGCAGGAAGTGGTAAAAAGATGAGTGGGCAATTGATGCATTCCTTAATGGCAGAATGGCATGTAGTCTGGAACTGAAGATAGGAGATGGCTTGGGCTGTACAGAGAAATAACATACAGTCAAAGACAAGGTACTTGTGATACAGGGGAGGATGTATTGCCAGCAGGGAGACAGAATAGTAGTTGGAATTACAGACCTAAATGATAGATCTGTGCTTTCAATAGGATTGAAGCAATCGGCATAACTCAGAACACTGAGAAAATGAGGGGAATTTAAAGCATACAGTGATCTTGGGCTTTCCCAAGGACCTCTGGACAGACAGGACTATGATAAAAATGTTTAAAAATCATCATATGTATATCTCAAAGAAAAGCAGAATTTAATATCTTGGGCGGCTAGAATTACTGAGGGGAGAAAAAAGGAGAGGATTTCGAAAGAGAAGTGACTGGTGCTTAGTACTTCCTCACTTACAGTTACAAAGAAACCAAGCTATTTATTTCTTGAGACTCCTTTTCTCCAATGTTGTTAGTTTTGTAGCAGCTTCAATCCACAACATGGATATGACTTAAATTCCAGCTTAGCTCTTTAGAAATTACCTCCTGATACCAGTAATTTTAAAAATAAAAATAAAAATAAAAAAGGAGAGAGGGCATCCATCTCTGATTTAAAAAAAAAAAAAAAAAAAAAAAAAAAAGGGNTTAGTTCTTAGTCACAACAGAATGTTTTCCTGAGGAGAGAGAACTGTTTCAATAGAATTTTAATTCGTCATGCTGGAAAAGAAATACTAGAATTTTACAAGGGCTTTTAAGTAAGTTCTGTGATAGAACAGCGGGCACTTGGAAGTTATGTCTAAGAAATGTGGTCAGCTTTGTAGAAAGTACAAAATTGTATCACTTTTCTGAGCTTCCAGTCAGGATGTATTGGAAGAACTCTACTCCTGGAAAAACCATACCTCGTGTCAGACATTTTTGGTGTTGTAATTTTTATTTTTTTTAATGTCTGCGTTAAACAATAGATGAAAACAGCACTGTTTTTTGTTGTTTTTTTTTTTAAGGATGCTCCAAAAATATTATCAAATGTTTGGTGCAAGTCAGAATAGTTAAGAAAGAGATGAATACATACGGAGCTGCAGGCCTGAGAGCATCTTTTTAGGGGGCACAGTGCAGTGTAAGTATATCAGTTTACACAAAATGAAATCTGTATTTAGGGACCAAGGTCATATGTTGCCAAAATAAAAAGATGATCAAAATAATTGTTAAAGTTCGTAAAGATGTTACATATAAGATAATGTCAATATAGTGCCACAGAGGTAAAGTATGCTTCTGTAGTGCAGGAGATCTGTTTCCTGCTTTAAGATGAATTTTGTGGAAACACAACTTTAACAGTCTTGATTTATATTCTGATTTTGCAAACACACTTACTATTTTTGCTGCCCTAAAATCGAACTTTTGGAAGTAGCTTCTTACTCGGATCGCTCACAGTTGGATTAACATGTTCTTTCTATGGTCCCTGTTGATCTCAGTGCATCTGCATTCGTATAACAGGCAAAAAGATCAAAGTAGTCTCATATGGGGGGGAAGAGCATTCTGAGCCAAAACAAGCTGTTTGCCTTGTAAGCAATTGGAAGCCTTTGCTGCAGCACATCTGCAGTGTACTCTGCGTTACAGAACTCCATAGCGTGACGTGCGGCATCGTTTGCGTTACGGTATTAATGCAGAAGTCTTAGAAGAGTGCTTTGCTAAGCTTGATTAAACTAAGTAGACTTAATAATAAACAGAAAGGTAGACCTTGTGATAAAAAGATTGGTTTGTACCATTACAAAACATTGCAGGGAGCAAGTTTATTGCTCTTCTTTCTCAGAGCATTAAGTTCAACATAGTGAAGTGCAATGGAATGAATTTAATTTTTTATTGGTGAAAAATTTGCTGTGCTCAGAAACAAATCACTTGGCATGGTCATGCCATCTTTGAACAGTTCTGTGCCATCAGTTTGAAGTAAAGTGCACGAACAGTTGGGAGCAAGTTCAAGCATTGCTTTCTCACTGCATTCTGGAAATCAAAGAAGGCCAACTTGGGAGCAGGCGGGTTCCAGTTCGTTAAGGAAGATCTAGTGGGACAGATGGGTACAGAAAGGGAAAATGAGGGAATTGGATAAGGAGATTTGGTAGCTTGGACAAATACAAGTATTCTTAGAAGATGTGTTAGCCCAAACAGATGTTGAAATTATGTGGTCTGAAAATTTGGGAAAGAGTTACAGAATCTTAAGTCGTGCAAGATCCTCCTCACACAAAAACTATACGTGGTATAATCAAAATTCTTGTTGGTTCCATTCCATATTCATGGAAGTGGTTATCATAAAGTAATTCCAATGCTTTTACACATTTTCAGCTGAGCCTAGGTTGGACTTGTGGCTTCAGAACTGTTTCTTGTGTCACCAGGCAGGCTTTTAAGTGAAGTTGAGGCTGCCTACAAGATAGAGAAGTGTAATGCACGGGCACAGCGGGTGGGTCGGTGTGCTTGTAGCAGTCTGTTTTTGGTGATGCACCTTGTGCTTCCTCGTGTTAATTTTCTGCCCACTTAGAACAATAGGGTTCTAGTAGAACAAAACCATAAACTTTACCTGCCAGTTGTATTTCTAGAACATCTCTGCCTTCAATATCTAAATATTCTAGTAGTTTTGCTTTTATATTACGCTTGCTATTTTCTATTGAATATTTATTTCATACTATTTGATAAACATAATGGGAAAAGTGACACGTAAGATTTTAGCAACTGTAGAGGAAAATGGACGTACAAGATTCTAATATTTCTCTAAGTTTTTGAACTGCGTTACATGAAATAATTTGATTATTGTTGTATAATTGATACGTTGTGCATAATAATACGCGATATAATGGATCTTCATTTTTCACTTAGTTTCAGGCTGATGTCTTCAGAAATTATTTTAGTCTCTAACTATATGAAGACCATTCCTTCTGCATAAGCGGAGAAATTTTTCCATAACTTCTTCATTTCTCCTCCACAAGATAGAGATGTTTTGTATACACCACATGTATCTCCATGGAAGCAATGATGAGATCAGTGAGGTCACTGGATAAATCAAAATTGTAGTAAGATAATATTTTGATTCTTTTTCAAGTTTTCTACTACTTACATGTTATATACAGCACACTAGAAGAAATATCTTTATACTAAAAATGTGCAAAATGTGCATGTAAGATGACATAACAGCATGTAGGAAATTTGTGTCAGTTTTTCTGCCAAATATTTTTTTCTGATAACTGGAGTTCAGCTGAAAAGAATCAATAGTGTTGACTTCATAATTATTTAGAATAATGTATATTTGGTTTTTGCTTGCCAGCTTCAGTTTGTCAAGGTGGAATGCAACTGATTAAACAAACAAATACTTTAGGCATGGGATTGAGATGTGACTCAGATATGTGTTAAGTGCCTTTCCAACAACACTTCTTATTGTTAGAGAATTTTTTGTCTCATCTGAAAGTGGCCTACATGCTTTATGCAGCCAGCGCAATTTGATGAATGTCTATGGATGTTTTTTCACTTGTGAAAATGGTTTTGTTTTTTTTTTTGTTTGGTTTAGTTTGGTTTTGGCTTCCTTTTTTTTTTTGGAAACTAGAGCAGGGTGACTCTCTGTGTTCTGAAGCATCTCCATAACAGTTGGCAGTCTCTCTTTGTGATACAACACGGTTTGCAAATAACAGATCTTCCCTCCACCCAGAATCTCTGGTTCTAGGAAGAGTCACCGGTCAGGGTGCTGATTTAACCTTCCCATGTTGGAATACGCATCCAGAAATGCGTTCCCTGACTATGAATCTCCATTCCTGTGAGGAAGGAGTTGCCCTGTCAGCCATGCCGGTGCTGTGAAGAAGCACGGTGATGATGGTAACGGTGGAGAGCTCAACCGTGAAAATGTGATGGCTGCGGGTAATCTGCCAAAGATGGTCCTTGTTTCAAACAATGTTTCAATCTTAGGTTCAGAGATAAAGACAAACTGCTGGCAGCAGGCAGTTCCTGGAGGAGTTGCCTTTCACTGCGTAAAGAATGGTCTTAAAGAAAAGGCAAGTTATTGAATTTGGGAATAAGCGATGCAGGCAGTTATATCGTGAAAGTGTTTGAAGGGAGTCAAAGTAGAGCTGGAAGGACTGTCTAAAGGGAAGCTAGGTGGGAGATTGTGACTAGTGGATGAAAGAGAAGTTTAAAAGGCAGAGGGAGGCAGAGTTGTAAAGAACTTTCTAAATTAAAACAATGTATATATTTCAGTTACCCATTGCTGGGCTGTTTTCTGTCTGCCTGGCTTACAGTTATATGCTGAATTTCCTGGACCAATTTGAGCTAGGCTTCAGCGGGACCTTTTACAGATACCCTCTTTGGTTCCCCTGCTGGAATGGTCCTTCGCTCTTAGGGACTGAGGTGATATACTGTCCTGTTTTGATATGAACCTGAAAGTCCAAAGCCTTTTTCTACTGCTTGCTGTCTACTCCCCTACCAACCAACACGTACCAGTTAATGCTTTATGGAACCTTCATCCTACCCTCTTTCCTCATACTTCACTGAAATATTACATTTTCTTACCTCCACAACATGACACGTCCCAGTTAGAAAGGGGAAAAATTCAGCATACAAAACTCAGCTGGCCAAGGCGCTGAGCCCCACCTGCTTGGTCACGCTGTGAGGGGAGGGTGGACAAGGTGATCTCCACAGGTGTCCATCCTCCAGGCTGTAATTCTGTGACCTCGTGTTGCAACCCTGAGTGTACTTTACGTATCATGCTTTATAATCTCTTTGTTGTTTGTCTAAATTGTTTACCTCTGAAAGTCACTTGAATAGCTTGTGTCATAAAACTGCTGCTTTTTTTTAATCAGTAACTGTGAAATGTTTGATTCTGCTGTATGACCTGGAAGCTCATTTACAGCTCTTAGATAGCAGTTACACGTTGCTTGTGAGTTAGAAAGATCTAGTGAAACATGGCAAGCTATGATTTACAGCAAAACAAAGTCTGTGTAGTTGGAATGGGCCCAGATGTGGAGATGGTGGCAATTATTCTGACATTCATTTATGCATATGATCTAGATTTCCTGTACAAGTTCATGAAACTCTTATAAAAAAGTAAATGTACGTTTGCACATTAATTTCTAAATCCTGCAAAAAATTGAATGAATATAAACTTATGTGTCTTTTTGCATTTAAAAGTGTAACATCTACGCTCATCAAAGGAGGAAGATGGTAAAAGAGTTTGAATATATGCCTTTATGTACAGTAGTGCTTTTATTTTCATTTCAGTGAAAGGATTTCAATCAGAGCTAATCATTGCTGGGAAAATATTTAAATTAATTGTGGCTTCATTCAAACTCTTGTTCTGTTTGGATAGTTGCTTTTTGGTGGTAGTAAAATGAAGCTTCAAATCCCACACCAAAATAGGAAGATGGAAATCGTCACATCTGCGTGGTGGGGAGTGGTCATTTCTTTTTTACACTTGTTTGTTTTCAGATTCTAAGAGCCTGAGGAAAAGACTTGAATTGTAGAAACTGTCCTCATAGCACTCCCGTGCTGTGCCCTGGAAAATGGCCTTTGCATCTCCAAAGCACCTGTAGAGGTTATCTGACTTTGGAGGGGCAGAGAAATTGGTTCTGTGTTTGCTTCCTTCTCTGCTTTGTTTCTTCCTGGAACAAAAAGAAACGATGGAAGGAAATGTATCTGAGGCATTTTAACAGCAAAAAAACCTTAGATACTTTTTTTCTTCTTTTATTGGATTCTTACAGTATCTTTTAGTTGTGTAAAAGACAAACAACAAAACACCTTTTTGTGAATGTTTTTGTATAATCCCATGGAAAACCTGGGAAAACTGTAAAAACAACAAGTACTCATTACTGTTGAGTGCTACGTTTAGTATGTCTGAAGCATACTTAGAAGGTGTGAAAGAGGTTTTTTTCAACTTAAAAGTTTACACTGTAAACAAAAAAATATCTTCCTGTAGTGTTTGCCTTTTTCTACTTAAATATATCTTTCAAAGCATTTAAAATCTTCAGGTGCCAGTTCTGCAGGATGCCTAGAAAATGGTCTGGCTTCAAGTGTGTGAGCTGAGTAAGGAGCTGAGTTTGCACATCTGCCTACGCCTATTGCAAGTTTGTCGTTCGGGCAGAGCCCGACGCATGAAGCCTAAAGGCTGCTGCAGGAGAGGAGCCTTTGAGAAAAAGTCTGTGATCCCCCTGTCCCCTGGTCCTAGGGTCCTAGAACACTTTGTGCTCAATCAAAAGGGTACAAAAATTGAATAAACAATAAAAGGGTGAAAATCAAATGCTAGATGCTTGTATCTTGATGGGAGGAAGTCAGTCCTGAAAGGTGATCACAAGGTTCTCAAACATACCGCAGGTGTCAAGATAGAAATCAGTGGGGTGAGGTTTGCAGATCACAACAACAGTGAGAAATATGGATACATTCAGGAGAACTGCATGCAAGAGAAACACGAAGAATAATGATTGCTGTTGGTTGTGATCACAGTGAGGATGCCTCGTGACCTTGACCTAGATTTTCAGCTGTGGCTATGGACTTAAAATACAAAATTTTGCGAAGGCTATAAAGGGAAAACAAGCATCAGTTATTGACACTGCCATTGACAAAGGCATAAAGTTGATGGAGTTGAATATTACTGCCAGGTAGTAAGCCATTTGGACAGGGAAGGCTGAGACGTTTCTAGGTGAGATAGGAAAAGAAGAACTTGTGTAGGTGGCGGGAGTGCCAGGAGCTTGTCAGCAGTGTGAACACTGGCTAGGAGAGGCCCATTGTGTACAGGGATCTGCAGAAATTACCTTCTTTGCTACCTGCCATCTACATAAAGCAGCTTGAAGTAAGAAATAACATTTTTATAAGCCTTTGGGTTTATTCTTGATTTATTTTTGTATGTAGGTATGTAATTTCTGCATCAGCTGAAGTCCGAAGTATCTTGTAGTCTTTGCTTAATCCTTCAAACGTGCAGTTCCAAGGCAGGAAGGGATAGCTGTATGCTTTTGTCAGAAATGTGCTCAGGGTCGCTGCTGGAAATAGTATCCTTTGGGATGGCTGCACTGCCTGACCCATGGGCATCCCCTCCTGGAGGGTTTCTGTCCCTCTTGCAGGGATAGCTCACCTTGTTAAATGTAATGGAACGAATCTCTTCTGTGGCTTAAACTGTAAGGTAAAATAAAACTGATTATGGCTATAGTTCTATTATAGCAAGTAAGCAACCACTTCTGAAAAGAACTAGCTATATCCTGCTGCAGAAATAGGGACCTGTTGGAGCAGAACAGATAGGTGTGGGTTGGATGAAGGATTCTTGTGGGGAAGCCACTGCAAGTACTGCAGGATAAGCTGTTTCCTCTGGGAGCAAGAGTGCATCCTTCCTTAGGTGCATTACCTTCATTTCTTAGATAGCAAAGAAAATACTGTAGAGTGCACTGTGCAAGCTCAGTCATGCATGTAGGTGTAAGTTCTGAGCACAGCTAAATGCCGTCATTACTGTGGAATACTGTTTGTGTTGGTTGTGCAATTATGGCTTTTTTTTCTTGTGGGAAAGGGGGATGGGTAAGGAATTGTTTAATATGCAAAATGCTTGAAGTTTGTTTTCAGTCTGAGTAAGATGAAGGGCAGTGCTTACTGTGCATCAGGTGTCCCAGATGAAAGGAGGGTGCTGGGCTTTGTAATTAGCATCCCTCAGTCCGTGCTGTAAAGGTTGAAAAAGCTGCATGCTGGAACTTGCATGTATTTAATGAATTTCAGGTTGCAATTTCATTTCTCTTGCCATTCCTGAGAGATGCAGTCACTGGAGGAGGGAGAACATTGAACAATCCACACAAGGACTGCTAAAGCAGCCTGCTGTGCCTGGCTCATTGAATTGTACTGCGTATCTAGATACACAAATGCTTTGTAAAGTTAATGTCAGAAGTTCTGAGAAGTTTTCTCTCTGGGTGAGCATAGTATAAAAGCATGTTTAACCTAGTATCTATGAAAAAGCTCATGTTTTCTAGGCATAAAATAATTACTTTAAATTTAAACACATGCTCGAGTGTATTATTTTGTCATTTGTTCAGCTTTCCCGAGTAAGGGTACATTTCTAAATCAAGAAGATTTACAATTTAATGAAATTTAATAAGATTTAAAAATTTAGAAATCAAGCTAAGCCTTGCTTGTTGTGGGTAGCTGCGTGCTGTTGTGTGACACTGAGCACTGCTGTTTGATACACGTGCCATCTGATTTCCAGCCTCACCTCCACCGATAGAATTTTCCTCTTTCCTTATTCTAGACCGTATTTGGAGCATTTATAGCATAGTAAATACCGAGGTTGGCATAAAGCTATTCCAAGGTTTTCTAAGCAGAGTGTATTTGATACACGTGTGTGTGAATCTCTCTGAGCTGTGTATGGAAAGCAGTGCATGGGGTGCTGCATTTGCCTCTCTGAGGTCTCCATTTCTGTGCAGTTGTTGCTCGATCCATGCTGGCAAGAGACTTTTAAAAATCCCCTTAGGGTACATTGATATCCTTGCACGTTTGTTTATAAGATAAACAATTGTTACCTACTTGAGTTACTTTTGTTAATCCTGGGATGCAAAGCCATGTTTCCATATGTGAATGCTGATTTGGGGACCACTGCCATGGAGGTTATATTTCGGGTACCAGCTGTTATTGCTGTAGGAAGGAAATGCAGAACTCTGCATTGAGGATCACTGAACGTGTGTGACAATCAGTCACAAGGAGCTTGTGCACACTTTAATACACAGGGCTTTTTTCCCCATTATGTAAGACAAAGCTTGTCATTTCAAGAAAACAAGTGCAGGAATTGTCCTTTTGTCCTGAATGGACATAATTTGCATCTGAAATTTGAGAACCTCTACAAAGAAGTTTGGATATAAAAGCATGTGCTCGAAAAAACAGGTGCATTGAGGTAATCTGTCCAGGTTTCTTTTTAAAAAAAAAAAAAAAAAAAGGGTTGGCTTTGACAGCTGGTTTATCTTCCAGTTTTATGACTTCTCCTGTCATCACCTGTGGCTGCATTTAGATTGCCTAACCCAGGTGTGCTGCAGGACAGAGATGTGAAAACAAGATCCAGATTCACAGCTTGAAGTGGGGCTGCCTTTCATGGCTTTCTGTATTTCTTGATTTCTGCTCTGTCAGTTTCACTGTTTTAAAGTAATAGCCAAAATTTGTACAGTCACGGAGCACGTACCCTGAATGTCTTTTCTTGAAAATGCGTATTTCTATTAACTGGGAGCCTGTGATGTATGGTAATTATCAGTGCAGGCATTGAGTGCAACTTCAGTGCAGTATCGTGTAACTTGCTGTCTTTAGGTTAACGTGCAACTGTTAGCTTTTGTGTTAGATTTTCTCATTGTTTTGTGTTCTCTCCCCTCTGCATGTCATGTATGAAGGTACTGCTGCATCCTTCAGAAACCACAGAAAGCTTCAGCTGCCACTGCAGTATTGGGAAGTCTGTTCTGGAAGTAAAATAATAACGTAACTTTCAGATGTTAAAAAATGATTCTCCTCAATCCAGGATGTTTGCATAGTGATAAATAACTGTGGACCTCAGCTTCAGTCTTTTAGCAAATATTTTTGTGTTGAAGGACTTCTAGAAAAGAGATGTGTTTTAGAAAGGAAATTATTTGTCATTCTTTTCACTTTCCTCCTATTGTTAATAATTCTGTATTTTTAGGGTCTTTGTTCCACAGTACCCATTAACTTATGTTATTCAGATAAGAAAATACATTTCACAAATAAGGGGCACTATTTATTGTACATTTCACATTCTAGCTGCCTAGAGCTAGATAAAATTCAAGCTAATAATCCAAAAAAAAAAAAGTTTGCTCACTGTAAGCTGGCATGACCTGTCATTCTGATCTTGCAGCTGCATATCGAGTCTTGCAGTGGCAGTGAGCTGCAAGACACAAAGAAAGGAGACCTCTGAGAATGCTCCAGCAGGCAGATCTTGCACCATCCAGGTTTTCTAGTTCGAGATCCCAGATCTTTCAAGCAGCTTTAGGCTCAGCAGTGCTTCTCCCAGAGCCTGGAGCCTGGGTTACCTCAGGGGCACTGCTGCTGGCCGTGCCATGTGCTGGAGCTCGGGAGCTGTGCTCGGCCTGCTGGTCTGCAGGTTGCTTGAGGCCCTCTGAAGAGCCCTTAATATTAAGGCCAAACAAACAAACAAAAAAAAAACAACCTGCATTCTTCCCCTTGGTTTCAACAAAGAGAAATCACCGTGTAGTTAGAGCTGCTCTTTGTGCTGTATGGGTGTTCAGATCAGAACTGATGATGGGAAAGCACAGAGCAGAGAAGCTGGGCTGCTCCCAGGGTGTCTGCTCAGTAGATGAAGAAGGCTTTGAGGGATCTCAGTCAGCTTTTTTCACTTTTGCCTTTGATTCACCTCATGGCATTTTTAGAATTATTTATTGTGTTTCTTTAAGAGTGTTTTTGAGGGTTAAAATCTGTGGGCTTTGTTTTCAAAAATTAGAGTGGGACAGACAAAGACGGACTATCAGCCTGGACTTTGGTTTTCTTATTTATTGCCGGTTTGAATCATACCATAAACGCTATTTAAAGATTTTGTTTTTCGTATTTATTTTCCACATCCTTGACCCTGACTGGTGAGCTGGACATTTGTGTTTGCCTTGGCAAGCTCCAAGCTGCTCATCTAGGGCAGGATGAAAACTCTTTTTTCCTTTTGTAAACAAACTGTTCCTTCAGTATTTTCCATAAGGATTTACACCACCATTTTGCAACGCTTCTAGGAATTGAGAAAATCCTGCCATGCAGAGTTTTCATTTTTCAGTTTGTAGCACTGCACAGAAATATTTGAGTAATTACTTTCTGGGATTGGATTTGAAGAGCTTTTTTTCAGGATATTTTCAAATTTCAGAAACGTTACATTTTGTCATGAAGGGTTTTATTAAAACTATAAGTAAACAGTCATTGGCAACGGTTGAGAAATGTTATTAGTATTTCTTGTTTATCTAGCAGTAATGCATGCAGACCAGCTCACAACACTGCCCTTTACACATCGTGGTACTTTTTATTGGGAAGTAGAACACACTTTTTTTTAAAGTAAGCTAATGTTACAAACAGGGTTAATGTATTTATATTTAAAAAAAAAAAAAAAAGTGTAAGCCTTACCCAGATTTGACATGCCCTCATTATCTCTGTATTCTCCATTGCAAAGCTTTCTGCTAACGATGCAATTTTGCTATGTTGAACTCTGAATTTTTTTTTAGAAGGATTTGAAAGGTATTGAAGAGATATCTACGTATTGGTGGCTTTTTGCCAGCAGGGATGAGCTTACTGTTCAGGTGATCAGAACCAAGTAGTTCAGAATCAAATCCAGCTCAAAGCTGTGTTCATCCTGATCTCAAGCTACTGCAAGTCCTGCCAAGTGGAAGGAGGGTATTTGTCATGAACTAAACCTCCAAAAAATCATAAAAAGCCATTGGTTCTAGTCAGCAGTCCACAAATGCTATTTACTCTTCCTTTTAAATAGTAATACTAACTTTACAAAGGTGTATTAAAAGTGTATTTGAACTCCACAAACTAAAATTATACTTCCTTTTTTGTTGCAGATCTGGGACATGAGTGATGATGAAACAGTCTGAAAATCAGCTGAATAAGGTGGAAGATGACCTACTTTGGACTGCAGTGCTGCCTTTTATCTGTTACTCGACAAGTTAATGATTGCTTACCCATTCTGGCCGCAGCTAATACGAACAGCTGTAAACCACATACCAACGTGAATACCTTCACCGTGACAGCAGTCTGTTATGGATATAACTGTCCCTATTTTCATTCTTATTATGTAAATGACCAAAGCAATGTGGTTATGTTTAAATCTCTTCTTCCTTTTTTTTTCTCGTTTTCTTAATATGACTGACTTACGTATAAAATATGCTGCTTAAGTGAACTTTGGTGTTTTTTTGTTCCAGCTTTTGTTTTGTTTGTTAGCAGACATGCCTAAGCAGCATGTCTAAATGTTTCTTCATCTTTCCAACATTTGTGTCCCGTTAGTCAGAATTTGTTATTAAGACTGAGAATGTTCTGCTATTGGGAATTAAACTGCATCTTTATTTACAGGAGAGCAGGAGGAAGTGAAAACCTACACATACAGTCTATACCACGTTGCTTGCCATTTCGAAGTAAATATTTATAGTACAATTGCTTCCCTTTTCTTTGTCACTGAATGGTTGCTCTTACCTGTGTCGATGGAGAAGTTATTGTCTATAAAGATCTCATGATTTCATGCTACAGAAAAAATGTAGTTTGACTTATATTTACACAGGAAAGACCAAAATATGTCTGTGTCATAATTAAGTTCCTCTGAAGTTTACAGAATGTTCTATTAGGTAATAAAAATTGCTTTGAGGACGGATCGTTGATTCAGTAAAAACATACAGAGAAATGCATAACTGAAATCAGAAATTGGTTTTCTAACTGTTACATTCTTGGGTGCTGCCATATACAACTTTACAGGTGTTAATAAACACCAGTTCTGATTTTCATTTTGGCTGGATTTTAAGTATTTCAATTTTAGCATCAGGAATGGCTTCACAAGTTATGGCTGGTCAGAAACAACAGCGTGAGAATCTTTGGATTCTCAAGGATTTGTAAAAACGGATTTGTAAAATATCAAGGTACCTTACTACAAAATTGAAAGCAAATCTGTTGTTTTTCTATCCTGCAATAAGATTTAGAATTATATTTTAAATTTATTTTATGGCTTTCTATTGTGGAGATTATGAACTAACTCACTTAGAAAAAAAATGCAAATTGCTTTATATTGCAGTCTTTATTTCTGGTATGTCTTATGAAAATTAGTTGACCAACTGGTCAATCCAATTAGTTTAGTTTGGTTCCTTCCTTAACATAAGCTTTGAATATCTGGCGCAGATAATTTCACAACTTTTCTCTTAGGCCACATCAGAGGAAGTTCTGTCAGGTCAAATTCACCTCAAAGCAAGGCTATCTGCAACTCCTATATTCCAGTCATAAAAGAAGATTGGCTGAAACATGCTGAGGTTAGCATTAAGTCTCTAAAATAGTTGTTATTTGTATTTCTTTTAACAGTCATATTGATAACATTGTTGTGATTGCTAAAGTAGCTTTAAGGGAATGCCCTGTTTAGCTAACTTCATTGTTATATGTATATATGAATTAGATTTATTTTGTGAAAGACTATTAATCCCAGGAAGCTGATCTTTTAGTGGTCAGGTAATGATCACTAAGATTGATAACATGCCACATCCATTTTTAAGCAGTTTGTTAACATAAAGATTTACGAGCTCAAATGATTTGCATTCTGTAGTTGTACTGGAATCATATATCAGTACCAGGGTAGTTTAAAGGGAAAGATCTGCATTTTTATCTCTTGGAGTTGCTGAGAGTGGAGTGTAAAAGTCGTCTGCAGTTTTTGATTATCTGAAATTTCAAAACTAGACATCTTTCTAAAAATCTGATAAACATTAATAATTATTTTGTATATCTAAAACTTTAATTATCCTGTTAAAGTTACATTGCATCTTTAAATTGAAAGTATCTATTGAATTGCAGAAAGTATGCAAGATCTAAAAGTTCAGAACTCAGGGTTAATATGATGTTTCCTTACCTCTCTAATTTCAGTAACATACAGTTCTCTGAGGCTGAGCTGCTTCCTGTACATATGCTTCCCAGATGTCTCTGATGTTCTGAAACACTTCAGTGTGACTTGGAATAACTTCCGTTGTCTAACTTTAATGTTGTTTTCTTCCTCCTTGTGGAACAAAATTGTTCTTATTTTGCTTTTATTCAATTTGTAGGCATTTACTGAGCGAGAAATCAGGAGAATACATTCAAATGAAATACTGTTAAGTTTCCATTACCATCCAAATACCGTTAGCAGATAAGTGCATTTATTTACATTCTTAATGGCAGGTTTTTGGCACAGCCCTTTCAGCAGCAGATACTGATGCTTAATAGAAGCAGCTAAACTTTGACCTTTCTTCTTGAAGAAAGTAGGAACTGTGTTTGTGCTGCCATGACTTTCTAGGCAGCAATGAAGAGCCCAAACTCATCATTTTGTTTTAGAACCCAACAGCTACCATGGCTCCTCAGAGACAAACAAAATCCGTTGGGAAGAGAGAGCAAACAGCCCAAGGAACCTGCTCATATTTCTAAGATACCTAACAAATATAATGGCATTATGCGGCAGCGTTGGTGGGACAATATCTCATAAAAGGCAACTATGACACCTACGTATCACATCTAGGAAGCCATTTAATATTGTTAGAAGGCCACAGATCTCAGTGGAGAGCTGATGACATCATTCGTCTGTTTGAGTATTATAAAAACTCACAGAATATTTCTGCTGTGCTGTCTCTTCAACGTGTAGGCTGGCTGAAGTCTAGAATTTGTTCTGGAGTAACACCACATTCATGAAAGTGAGGAACTTGGCTCTTTCTTTAAATCTCTCACTTGCTTTCATCCTTGCTTTCACAGTCTACTGTTAAATCCTCTTCACCTGTGTTGTAGTCTGTCAATCTGGAATAAATTTCACTTAGGGCATGCTCTTTATTTGGAGTGTAAATTGCCAGTAAAATCATATCCAGTAGGTGGTTTGCCCCATGTGAGAATCTGCTCCATGGAGCGTGGGGCTTATTTGAGTCTGAGGCCTTCAGCTTTGGGTTCTACAAGGTAGAAAGGACACAAATGTGTAATTGACTCTTAGATCCACACAGAAAGATTCATGATGGCCCAGACAGTTTAGTCTAGAAAATCACTAAAGAATGGTACTGTAGGATTTTTGTTCCTCGAAAGCTGATAGCTCCTAAGAACTAAAGGATGATTCTGCTTCAGTAGAGATCAACAGGACAAAAGGCACATCAAAGGAAACTAGTAATTGCTCTAGCCCTTAAAATCGCTGAGCTTCAGTCTGGAAGAATTTTTCTTCCCTTATGCTCTGTATGGTTTTGGTATTATGTCCTTAGAGAACTCCAGTGAGATGAACCAAAATTTCCTTTTTGTCATCTTTGATCCTCTTGTTCCACTGCCTGTATCATGTTCTTTTGTATAAGATTTGGCTACTTACCTTAAATATATGCAATAGAAGTAGTAGCAAAGTTGAATGTCTTTTCCACCTTTAAGTGGTTTATTTTAGTTTCTCACTTGTCATTTGTAATTTTTCTCCTTTTAATTTCTGACACTGTCATAGAAAACTCTTACTGGTAGAGTTTTGTGTGTTTCTGAACTTTTTACTGTGCTATTATGTAGTATTCTGTGATTTTTAGAATCATATTATAGCACTTTTGTTTTTTCCTCATCGAATGCATGTTAACTGTTATAATTGGAATTGCTAATACCTAGTTTGTCATTGCATTGCTCTGGGACAGTGCTGGGTCATTTGACTGAAGAGTTCTCCCAGTTCCTATTTTTCCTTTAAGTTTTCTTCCTCTTTTTTGAGACAGATCATAAAAAAGATCAGATTGCTGATAAGTGACTGGAAGTAGACTTTGGTTTGTAGGATTCCCATTAATATCAGTAATGTGTGAAAAGATCACTGAGCTTCTGATACCAGTCAGCTGTGTCTGTTTCTTACGGTGCCATTAAGAGCCATGACAGAATTCATGAGGATAGTTTTATATGGTTTCTTTTCACAGTATAACCGCATCTTAAGAGTTCAAGGAGAGTCCTAATTCTCTTCTTATGGGAATAGGAAGGATAGCTCACATTCTTTCAAAACTAAATATGTTGCAAGCTAACACATAATCAAACTTTTTTTGTCATTCTTCCAGTTGAAGATATCTCTGTTCTGCAGTGCAAGTCCAGCCAGTTCTCTAACCCAGTGCAAATAGCCATTCTCGTGCTGTCCATTGATTCATTGTTTGCAGTAAAAGTACACAAAAGCTGGAAAGAGTATGAATAGCTGGATGGTAGGATTTTTTCTTATTACTTTTCCAAATTTTTACACTTAGTGTTTTAGTTTGTTCTTTTTTTTTCATTTTATGTTTGTTTTAAAATAATAATAGAATACTTTCCTTAGAAACAAATAAGCATTTATACTGCAAAAAGAGTCATTAAAGAAAAATTTGTAAAATGATGAACTTTAGCAGACTTCCTAAGAAACATAATCTGGAAGATGTCCTGAGTCTGTTACCATTTTTTTTTCCCCAAATCTTTTGACATGGCTTCTTTAATTGTTTTCAGTTTTATCCCCCCCTTTTTTTTTCTTTTTTAAATCTTTCTTGGTGCAGATGTTTGCTCATCACACATAGCCTACCAAAATAAAATTTTTTCTTTTGGAGAATTTTGTGCACCTCTTCTCTTTTAGAGCACCTGGATTAACAGTTGTAAAAGGTAGAAATACCACACTAGAAGGAGGACTTTGGACTGTCTCAGTCTGGCAATGTGTAAATTCCTAATCCATGAAAAACCTGCCTACCTGTCCCATTTCCATTCCAGATTGCTCTCCCTTACAGCTTCCTGGACTTTCTCCAGAGCCCTGAGAGTGTTTTAAAATACTGTGGCACCGTACAGGTAATGCTATAGATTTGAAGTTAATGTAGACATTACTTCTCCATTACCACTTCAGCTATCCTGTGTAATCTGTTTTTAAAAGCTTATTTTCTTATTTTTGCAGCACTTAGCAGGTTTTGAAATTAAACAAACAAAACCACTATTTAGTGACAAAGAATGTTTTCAATCTCATTTTACTTCTGTTGATGCCCATTGGTCCAATACCACTGGCAGTGGTGACTTTTCATAGTGAGCAGTGATTGAGGAATGGAGGGACAGCAGAACTGCCTGCTTTGTGATAGCATCACTCATGTTGACACAGAGGGTTAACAGTTCCTACTTTTTTCCTGATTTTTTTTTTTTAAATCAATTCCTCATCTGTAACACGTAGAGAAATTGAATATATGTACTTGGCAAAGAATAGCTATGTTTTTTGTTCTCAGTTATCCCAGGTCAAAAGAACTAATATGTTGCTCTGAGCCATTGTTTTGCTGAAGTATTGTTGAGGATTGTTTGAAGTCATGCAGCGTTAACCAAAAAGGGCTGTGGCTTGGACTAATTTGTAGCCACTTTTCTCTTAAGTACAGTAGCTGAAATTCAGCAGTCCATATTCTCCCACCAGCCAATGGCTGGTATTTTGTCCAGGTTGTAGTGAATTCTTGAGTGAGTCACTTGAAGATTGTATTAACCTGGCCAAGGAAATTGGCTCTATAGAAGGGAAACTGAAGCTACTCCCAGAAGAATTGACAGCAGTACTCTGAAGTAGCAGTGATGCTGAATACTTTTAAAGTATTCTCTATCTTACAGCAGGAACCTTTTCATCTCATTTCCCAATTCAAATGATCTCATCCCAGGATAAGAATACAGATGAGTACTCTAACCATGTATAATTTCAAGTACTAATTGTTGCCTTCAATAATTGACAGCACAGTCTCTGCCAGCATTTTTTCAAATCTCATGGAATTATTTTGGATGTTCTTTGACAGGATAGCCAGAGCTCCCAACAGCTGTTTGTCTGAACTTCACATCTTAGCAGCACGTTCTGCTCTGTTTCCTCAGGCCAGTGCTCACCTGCAGTTGTAGCCTCTTGCAGACGCTTCCATGGACTTGGGGGTAAAAAGGGGCAGTCGGGAGTTCTAAAAGCAAATGTGTTGTTTCCTGGCTGACGTGGAGTATACATGGTGTTAGCATCTGCTATAGCAGGGAAAATGCCTCTTTCAACTTGCTTTTTGATTAGATATTTATATAGGATGTTGATATAAAGTGCAATGGACTTTGCCTCTGGAACTGAAGGTTACATGCACGCATGCATTTCATTTTAAATGCTAGAAAATTCAGATTACTTACTAATAAAATATTTTAGTAAGCTAACGAGAAGGCAGCGGCATATATACGGTGTTTTGCTGCTGAAAATGAAAAGTATGATCTTTTAAAATCATTCTTTGTAATTTCTCTCCTTTCCCATACAGTTACTTTCTGCTCTTAAATTCTTCAGCAGTCTTGGGCCATCCAGAAATTCAGGCCTGTGTACTACTTCAGTTTACTTTTTAGCACCAGGACATGTGATTTTTGTATGATCTCACCAGAATAATTCCTTTTTTTAAAAAATTTATTAGTGAAATGATATTGTGCGCTTCATAAAAAACAAATGAGAGGCATTATTCTGGTTTCCCTCTTACAGAGGAGGCCACCAATATTTTCCTCTCTTTCTCTTTTGCTGTAGTGTTTGCACACTCTTAAAAAACCTTCAGTTCATGCATTCCTGCCAAGATGAGGCAGTGCTGAGGGAGCTTGGTGCATTTGAAATACAAGCTGGCTTCTCATTCCTGGATTAATTTTACTTTCTAAAACAAAACTAATTAGGGCTAAAATTAGGTGTGTACAATTGTGTGTACACACAATTATGTGTGTAAAATTGTTTCTGTATCATGTCAGGGTGGCTGTGGAAGAACAGCTCGGGCAGTGGAGGTTCCAAGTCGTGCCCACCCATCTGAGTGTGTTTGAACCTCTGTTTTTTGACGGCCAGCAAATGCTGTCCTTCTCCCCTCACCCCTCCCCAGCCTCGTTCTGCCCCTCACAGGGCAGAGGGGTGTGGATGGACAAGCAAATTAATTTCTAGTAACACATTTCTTTCAAATTTGTGTGAGAGTAAAGGAAATCTACCAAGTAGGTGTGATTTTGCTTGAGGGTTTTGCTTTGTCTTTAAATGTTTTTACTTCATGCTTGAAAGTCTGACTTTCATGCAGTTCTTCTGTAGGTGTTCCCACTTCCTCAGGAACCTGTGACTCAGGCAATGTATAAATGAAATGACATCACCGGCAACTTCTGTTTGAATTGCCTGTTTCCTAAATAGGGACTGCTGGCTGCTGCTTTTAGTACTTGCATCATTGTTTTTGGTTTTATTTTGTTTTTTGAAGGGGGAAGTGAGGGGAGGGGAGGGGAAACGAGGGGTTTTAATTATCTAAGGCTATTACAAGTATCCACGCTGAATGTGTTTTGTCCTTTCAAATCACTGGAGTCACCAGTACTGAAGTTTACTTAAAACAGGAGATCAGCATTTCTACGCAAAGTATTTTGTGAATGAAATCATTGTAATTATGTTAGTAGAGCTTCTGTTGGTAGAAAGCATTCTTAATTTACTGCTGATGTGTTGAGAAAGGGATAGGGGGGAAACAGAAGAAGCCTGAGCATAATTTTCCATTGCTATTTTGGAAATAACACAAACAAAAGAAATGAGTTTTCATGCTACTGGTTAAGAGTCAGTTTTAAGTGCATCTCCCTCAGTAGTGTGCATTTACACCACGGGAGACTCGTGGTAGATTTCAGTGTTTCCTTCCCTGTAACTGATATTTTTCAGTGATGTCACTCTATAAATATGTAGTTAAAATGGGAAGACCTGGAGTAAGATTTGCTTCTTAGCAGAGTGTGTCCAAAGCAGGCAGGAGCACTGGTTGTAGCAGGCGTGGTACGGGGGGACCTTCGGCAGCTGCATCTCTTCTCTGGACAAGGCTCCCCATGACGTCACTGCAGGAGTTGGCTGCTAAGCCCTGAAGAGTAATGTCAGGAATTGTTGTCATCAGAGGAATGTGAGACGTTGGATGTCTGTCTAGGTCGTTTATTCCTAGTGCTACAGAACAGGCTGTAAAAGAGTTGCATTTATTTGTTATTGTCACGCACAAAGGATTGCTGTCCTTTTGTTTAAATAGCAACAGTTTTGGGACTTCATCGACATGAGTACGGCAGGGACTTGGGCGGAGTACAGCCCTTTTGGCTGTGCTTTGGTTGCATCGGTTCTCACCAAGTAGGCACTGCCATTGTGGCTGCACTTTAAGGGAAAACTCCAAGAAAGTCCATGTATTCAGGGAGGTGGGGTTAGTGGCTGCCACAGGTTATGGTCTGTCTTCTGATTGTGTCAGTCCATGTCAAACTTTGGCACTATTAAGAACCGAACGTCATTAAAGTTATTTTTTTAACAAGACACTAAACCAAAGTCTTGAGGGGAAAAAAGAGAAAATGAAAGGTTATGTATGTCTTCTTAGGGTTTCACTTTGTTTGTTTTTGATAATATAGATGGCCTGGAAAATTCTTTCTTTGTTATTATTATTATTTCAACCACCCTTCCTGAAGTTGCTGTTCAGTTTCCTTTGCAGCCTTCATTTTCTGAACAACCCTTGTGCAGGGATCCTGCGTGCTGTTAGTGAAAAACCCTTACTGAAGTTCCACCCTTGCTATTGGAGCAATAGCTGCATATTATTTTGTTACTAAGTCAGGAATGCTTTGAGATGATAGATGGTATAAATGTAACTACATTACAATTATTTGCTCACATGGACAAAAAAAAAAAAAAAAAATGTCCCCACTTTAAGTATGTTTCTTGCATGCCAAATTAGACAGTACTTGTGGTTTTATCTATTGTAGTAGATAGAATGAGTGAGCTGTGCAAATTCTGTCTCATGAACCATGCAAGGCAGCAGCTCACATATGGAACATAACTGGACATTTCTCACCAACTGCCTGATATGTTTTTGATAGAGTAGTCCTCTCAAAAACCCCAGGAGTAAGACATTTCAGTTCCTTGCTAACTTGAAATAGGGATTCAGCAGTGTTTAGCAGTCAGACACTGCATGCTTAAGACAGACTTCGCTGTAACTGCTTGCTCAGATTTGTAAGGGAGGAAGTCAAGTGGTGTGTGCACAGCATTTCTCTGCTGCTGAAGGTATTCAAGTTTCATTTCCAGCACTGGTATCTATTACAGGCTTCCTGTTGTTTGTATTTGGAAATGTCATGAAGAAATTCTGATAGGTAATGTCACGATAACCAGTGCTTAAAAATCAAGTAGGAACAGTGAATAATAACATACCTGTTGATCTGAGACACTGAAAAAGAATGTGAATTAAAGGTCAGTGGTACAGATTATATACCTAAGTGTCAGGAGGAGGCTGTCTTTTTTGGCCATCAGGGCATGCAGTGGTGTGTTGTTTGAGAATGTGACCAAATTACTGCTTTTAAATTATTTTGTTGCTGTAATAGTAGATGGTTGTGGCCTCATACATTTTTGAAGCCAAAATGTTATGTTCCAGCTTTCATAGTATGAAGTGTGTTTTAAAAGCATTTATCATTTAAGGAACCTTTGTTCTCTCCGTAATTGCCATAAACATGGGAAGAAGGATTGAGACAGGACATGTACGTGACGGCCGCCATTTTGTTTTGGCTTCCATTTTGATGTGGGCCGCCATTTTATGTCAGGGCACCACCAATCTTTTGGCAGGGATCTGCCAGCTTACTGAGCATCAGGTTGCTCTGTGACTGCCTGTCAGATGTTTCTGACACTGTCACACCTCTGGGTATGACAGTGCCTTTTGCAGGGCACTTTTAGGGCAGCAAAGGTGGTGAAGGTGGTCCTAGAGAGGAAGATGTATGAGGGGCTGCTGAAGTCTCTTGGTTTTTTCGGCCCAGAGGAGGGACTGAGAGGAGACCTCATGGCAGCCGACAGGATCCGATGGAGCAGCATGGAGCTGTGTCAGGGGAGGGTCAGCCTGGGTGTTAGGAAAAGGTTCTTCAGAGGGTGGTCGGACATGGAATGGGCTCCCTAGGGTCATGGCCACAAGCTGCCGGAATTCAGAGAGTGTTTGGACAACGCTCTCAGACATAGGGTTTGAATTTTGGGTGGTCCTTTGTGGAGCTGTGAGTTGGACTCGATCCTTGTAGATCCCTTCCAGCTTGGGATATTCTATGGTCTTTGCTTCCCATCCACTGAGTGAGCTTGTTTTGGTAGAGTCTCTTTTGTTGAGTAAGTGCCTAATACAGCAAGACCAATATTGACTGAGTCAGCTAGGCAATAAAACAGCAGGTGTATAGCAGATCATCCAGGTAAATCTCATCTCTAACATAGTCTACTAACGCCTTCTAATTTAATCACCTTGGTCGTGGTGGTAGTGAAATTCATTTGTCTCCATTTCTGGATGCCCAATTGTGGATGCTCTAAGCCAGACTTCAATAATGTCTTAAACTGGGTCGCAGAATTCTGAAAGTAGTCAGATTTCGAATGTAAAGACAATCTTGCATTACTAAGCATGTATTTTAAAATTTTTTTGTGTAAGAGAAATAAATAAATCTGTTGTTAACTTTTAAATTATTGCTGTGTCAGTTTCGCTCTTTCTTGTGTAGATGTGCTGAAAAATGTGTTTACCAGAACAAACATGTTTTGTGCAACAATTCAACTAAAATATCGAGGAGTCGCTTTGTTATCCTTGTGTAAAAGAAATACGGAAAAGAAAGAAGTTAGCTGGATGCACTTTTTTAGAATGAGTTTCTGGTTTTGAGGCTTGTGTGTTTTGTTGCCAGTCGGACTGCTAGAAGCTTAACTGTTTTGCAGCAAGTGCATTCTGTTCCCAAATGGAGTCAAATCCACATTATGCCTGGGTTGTTAGCATAGTTGGAGAGCAGGGTAATATAACTTTGCAGTCCAGTCTAAGAGTGGTTAGGAAGAACATCTGTTCTGTTTTTCAAGGTCCTCACTCCCATTTTAAGTTTCTGTCCCCTAGAATTAGAGGTTTGGGTTCATTTGCAAAAGGAAGGTGTGGATTGACTTCGGTAATGGAACAGAAGGATTAAGAAGCAAGAACAGATCTTAAAATGGAAGACTGGGGTAAGAATTAACTTGTTTTTTCATTTTATTTCTTAAACATTTCTTGATTAGTTTTGATCATTTATTTTAAATGGAGGAGAGAGAACCGTTTTTTATCCATTTTCTGGGTGAAATACAGAGAACTGTTCATTCACCAAGTACAAGGTGTAAATAAGTTACCATCAGCTGTAGACAGTTGGACTATATCATAGTGCTGGTGACATGTTTGCATTTTGCTAAATTTTCACAGTGTAGTCATTGGCTCTTTTCCTGTTAAACTTTTCACAAATGAAGTTCAAAATAAATCTAGCCTTATATATACAATCAATCACTTCACAAAAGAGGAAAGAAACTTCAGTTGTTAAAGAATAGCAAATAAACTGAAATCTTTTGAAATGATTCTCCACTGCCCCAAATCTCTGTTGTCTTGAAGCTCCAGACATTCTTTTTGTCCTACTGTGCTAATATTTCCTTTTTCTCCTGTTTCCATTCTAGCGGGGAGATAGGAAGGGCAGAAGAAAAGCACAAGTGCCAGAAGAAGAGGAACCTGGAGGACAGCCAGCAAAGACAGCTATAAAGAGATTTGCTTTCTGTTTGCGGCTCTGGGAGCAGTGGATCGAGGATGACCCAGTTTAGCTTTCCCATCAGAGGTATTGTCATTGGCTTTGAGGAATTTACATTCCTCCCAAGAGCTTTAGTTCATTTTCTGGTCAGGACCTGTTTATCGGAAATTCTCTAGAGGCTTAGCATCAATTTTCTTCTATTTTGGGGCTTCTTCTTGGGTTGCACTAACTATAATGTTTCAGAGATTTGCAAGGAGCACAGGTTGGGCAGCCAGCTTTCTGCTTCTCCCTTTCATTCTGTTGCAGAAATTAAGTGCTACTTCTCTTTTGTCACTCTTCTGTCAACTTTTCTAGAACTCTCAGGGAAGAGAACATTCCTCATTTGTGCTCCAGAAGTTCCATTCTTAGTTTGTGCTTAGACCACAGACAGAAGGTCTCTGTGTCTGAAAGCTTCATGTTGTGATCCTGCACCTTAATGAAAGTTCCCAGTGCTCTCTAAACACCATCCTATGTGTAAATTCTTAAAATGTTTTGGTTTGAGGTTGTAGTGTAGTTAATTCCCACGTCAGGCCTGCAAAGCTAGGCAGTTGAGGTTTCCTAAGGAGAAAATCTCTACTTTTCATCAGTCTGAGTAGTTGGGTAGGTCATAATTTTCTCAGCTCTCAAAATATTGTTGCTGGTCTTCCAACGCTGTTTTTGTTTTTGATTTGTTTTGTTTTTTTTCCTGGATGCAGGGTAGGCAGGATTGTAGGAGAGTGCTTTTATTTTCCTTCAAGTCTCAAGAATCTGTTTAATTGAAAAATGAACACATCTGTTTTGTGGCTATGTAGAAAGACTTCAAAATGTGAAGCTAAGAGGCTCAAGAACAGAATTAATTCCAAATGCAATTATTTATAATAACCTGATTTTAATTTTGCTTCTGAAAAAATTCAAGTGAAATATTTTCTCATGCAGTGATTTCATTAAATTCTCTGAACAAATAACATAGTTGTGGTGGGATACCAGCGCTACTACCTTACCACCTTACAATTGTTATGTAAGTCTTATAACCAGAATAACTGCATGGCAAGGGAGCTTTTTGAGTCACTGAAACTCTTGGATATTGTTCTGTTCGTTATGCCTTGATATCTGTGCAGGACAAACACCCCACGCATCAACAGAGATTTGTACAAGTAAAACAAAAGCGAAGATCTGTATCCTTTCCTCAGTACCACGAAGCAGAAAAGCAGTTCTTTAATTGTTGGGGAGTGGTGTAAAGAAGTCCTGAAGTCCAAATCCTCTTGATACTCTGGAAGCAAGCTCACATATTTGGCAGCTGTGGTGTTTTGTATTTCCTGTACGTGAGCATTAAATGTTAAATTCTGGGCAGCTAATCAAACTGGGTACACTCATGGTTTTCTTTCTGTTGAGACCTGGAGATAGAATTCTGAGTATGGGTTGCGATGTTACAGCTCATGGGAAAAAATTCTTCTGTTACAGTTTGAAAAAAGTCAATGCAAAGAGCTGTCTATGCAGTAGCAAAGAGCTGTCTATGCAGTAGCAGAATTTGGAGCCTTGGACAGATCTTACTTTCATAGTCACTGGCAGGTTAATATAGCTGTTGTTGCAGATGTCTGTTGATACCTGCCTGGAGAGTTGCATCAAGAGGATCTGGTACTGCACCTGAGAGCTGCTCTTTCTGTGTGAATGGAGTAAAGAGAAGGCTCTGGGTGAAGACAGATGCAAAGAGAGGAAAGCAGTGGATTGATACGTGAGCAAGATTTACCTGTGCTAATAAAATTAGCTCTTCTCTTAGGGGAAAATGCATATAGTTTGCTCTGGGAGTATGCTACAGGCAGACAGTGTTGAGAAGATGGGATCTGTCATGAGGCAACAGTTCAAAGGAACAAACTTTTCTTTTATAAAAAAGAATACTTTTGCTTGTCCTCATTAGCTTCCCTTTCTCTAATGATGTGTTATGGGCGGATCTGCTATTGACTTTAATCCTCAGCCTTTGCCCAGGCATTTTCCACATTTCCTGTGAGACTTGGTAGGACCAGAGCTGCCTCCAGAGTTCAGCTGCTACAGGGCAGAGCAGGAGGAGAACCCCACTCCTCTTTCCTGTATTTCCAGGCAGAAATTGTTTATTTGTTGGATTAATCACTGAAGTTACAGACATGCCAGCAAAGTCACCATTTGATTTATTACTGCTGATTTTGCATCATCCTGAAAGGTCACAGCCTGACTCACAGAGTGCATTTGTATGCTGGAAACAACAAAAGCATTATTTTTTGTTGCAAGAAGAACTCATGAAAAATTTCAAAATGAGAGCCCCAGAATCTGGCCATGTTCTGTGTGGTGGTGGCTCTGCATGGGTTGGGTTTTTATGTTTGTATTTTTGTTCCAAAACCTCAGCGTTCTGCCTCACAGTGCAGAGTAGGGCAGCTCTGAAGGGAAGCTGAAGGCTGAATTAGGAAATTTCTGAAATGACAGAGGAGTGCTTCAAAACAAAGACATCTGAACCAATGTCTTTTAGATGCCTACAGTGCAGTCTTTAAAAGTGGAAATTCATTCTATGTGTATGTGGCTGATTATTGTGAACCCTGTTCTTAGCCTGTATTCAGACAGCTGCACCTTTATTACAACAGAGAAAACTGCGTGCTCTTAGGTGTGATTTTCCCCTGGACTGTTCTGCTTTCCTGGTTTATGGAGAAGGTTTTCTCAAAGCAAAAGGGAAGTTATGTACGTGTGTGTGTGTGTGTGTGTGTGCTGAGGGGGTAAGATGAGAGTATTGCTTCCTTTTGAAGAAAGGTTTTCTGTTAGTTTACGAGTTGTCTCTGCAGGTGAAGAAATGACTTCTTTCAGTCTCGGTTTTCAAAGTCTTGGAGGTCTGAGAGCCACTAGAAAGGAGAGCCCTGTAAACAGGTGACACAGGCTTACCACTGAGGTGACAGAGTCCTTCACAACACAAGACTTTCGTTTATCTACAGCAGCTCTGGGTAATGGGCAGAACTGTTCTTTTCCAGTTAGATATTTGTTGCAGTGGATTTCTTTCCAGCACTTTTGTTGGTAGGGAAATCGGATCACTGGCAGGAGGTTTTCACCTGGGCTCTTTTTCTTCCCATTTGAGTCAGGTCCCGGTTCACTACCATTTCTGAAGGCAGTTTGCTTATTGCAGCATTACCTGCAAAGTGATGACTGGTGATGCTGCTGGGCACCCTGAGGGCACCGCGGGAGGGAGCGGGGTCCCTCGGGCACTGCTGAGATGCTCTCCCCACGCAGCTGCAGTGGCTCCTGCAGTTTGCTCCTGGCTGAGGGCCTCACCCGGGGGCTCGCTGCGTCCCGGTCGATGCAGGGAGCCAGAAGGTGCTGGGGGCTGCTCACGTGTCCGCGGTGTCAACAGGTGAGACCCAGTTTGTTCCCTTAACTCTCTGCAGCTCTGTTACTCCGGTTTTGTTTCCAGATCAGGTGTGTTAACATCAGTATATAAAACAGAACAGCAAGCTCCAGCAGCAAGAACAATGTCAGGAACCACTAATGGCCTGAGAAAAGGTTTGATAAATAAAAGTAGCATTAAGTTAAATGCAGGTGTGACAATGAAAGTAAGAGAAAAGGACTTTGCTGCTGTCAACCCCGTAACAATGCTGCATTGCCCATGGTGCTTTTTGAATACGCCCATTTTCTTCTGAAGAAGTTAACGGTGTGCAGCGTTCTGCAGCCTTAGCAGGAGCCCTTTTGGAAGGAAGAGGAAAAGGAAAGGCCCTTGCTTTAATCTCTGGGTATTGTTAGTTCTTTCCATTATTTTCACCCCCCTCCCTGCTGTGTGCTCTGCCCACCACCCCCACAGGAAAAGGGGAAGAGTTCAGGGTCCTGCAGTTGGTCAGTAAGGAACAAAGGTTTGATTATAGACTGAGAACTTTTTTTAACTACTTAAAGCATTTTTTTTCTGAAAGCAAAAGCCCTGTTTTTATACTTTCTTTAACAAGAATTAACATAATTGCAATGGTTTATCTTTGGTACACTTCAGATTTAATACACAAGCCACGTCATTAACACATTATCTTACTATTTCAGGAAGCAGGAGATTCAAGCTTTGTGTTTTCCTGAATTAGAAAAAGTCGTGCTGATCCCACCTTGACTAGCAGGACACTATCAGAAGTTCTCTGCTTGCACAGTATTTGCTCAAACTGAGTAAACAGTGTGAAGATAAGCAGCTTTTTGACTGCTAAATGTAGCAGCCATGTGGCTGACACAGCTTCACCTTGACAGATGCCTTTGTGTCTGTCTTTGTGATGGAGAGCACACAGATGTTCTCCTTGGCATTTAAAAAAACCTTCTGCTTAACAAAATGAAATGTAGCATCAGAGTGAGCAGTGCAGCAGTGACTGGTTAGCCCACGGGTTAGCCTACCCAACAGCCTCGTGTCGGCGTAATGAGGTGGGACTCAGGAATGCTTCGTCATTATTTAAAAGTAGCCTGTAGAAAAAGAAATTGTGTTTCTCCACCTCTGCTAAAATGTAAATGGATGTCCATCTGAATATCCACGTGTGACTAATCCCGTGCCAACCATTTTCAGCAGAGAGGCCTGTCAGCCAGGTGTGTGAAGTGACACCCCGTTAGCAGCTGTACGAACGCGTGTGTTAGCCTCGTGGGTTGGTCTCCTGATAGTGTCACAAAGGAAAACGTGAGAAATGCTTATTTAATGTTTCTTAGAGATGCTGTTGTCATGTGGGGACAGAGGCTCTTGAGTGATGTTCAGGAACGTTGAGTGTGTCAGCAGAGAGGCCAAGTGCTTTGCCCAGGGTGCTGGTGTTTCCCTGTGCTGAGGTGCCCTGCGGGGTCCCAGCCTCGGGCTGGCAGAGCAGTTGCTGGGCTGCTCTGCTCACGGGAATGTGCCCCTGTGTATCTGTGGGGTTTGGAAACGGGATGATCAAATTTGCCACGAATGAAGCAGGAAAATTTGAAACATTTCTGCAAATAAAAATCAGACCTGATGTCAGGCTAATCTATGGACAAGCACTGGGTGCCCTCCCTGGTTAGAATTGCTGTGTGGAAGCCCACACAGAAAGGAATTCAATTGTAGCTCTGAACTGAAAGCTCAGGGGCTCTGCAGAAGATTCCCAGCTGGCACAAGGGGCTCATGCTGCCATTTTAAGGGCAGATAAAATGTAAAAGAAGCAGATTGGTCCTTGATCTTTTAACGTAAAACAAAGTTGCTGCATTGCAGTGCAGCCGCTGTGTTTGCAGTGGCTGTTCTGCAGCGGGCTCACTCCTCTGCAGCTCGCTGTCAGCCTGGAGGCTGGAGTAAATGTGTCAGAGAACATCTCAAAGTAGAGAACTGGAGAAAGGAGCAATGTCTGTGCCTGTAGATCCAGGATGACACGATCTGCCGTCCTTTACCTTCTGTACAGAAATGATGGTTAGTGACAGTGTCTCCCTGGGACAGTGGCTGAGCAGGATTAAGCTTGAACACGCTCGGGAAATTTGCTGCAGCCAAGATGGTTCTAAGACTGAAGGATGAGCACCAGTGGGAGGCCATGTGCTGAACTGCATCAGGTACTGGACTGGCACTCAGAGTGTGGTTATATTCCTGGTTTTGCCATACATACAGAGGTGAGTAGTATACACCCAGTTTTGCTAACTCCTTGAAATTTACTCCCTCTCCACCATTAAAGCAGATAATTGAGTTGGTCTCTTTTTCTCTTGTGCCTTGCTGATGTAGAAAAAAATCTTGTGTGTTAAGTATCACTGTAGTGGTGAGCAGCACGGCCCCTGTGAACCTCCCAGCACCTCTCCTGCAGGAGCTGAGCACTCTCCTTGGAACGTGTGCTGGCAGCAGCACTCCCCTGTGCACCTGTGGAGATGGCACTGGGGCCTGCCGTGGTGTCAGGAGAGCTGACAGCCTTGTCTGCAGAACAAGGCAGCTGCTGTGGAGCTGCATGTAACTGTACTTTAAAAATAAGCAATTAAAATACCTACCTCGACTGCCTTGTATCCAAGAGATGCACCTGAGAGCTGTTCCACAGAGAGGGGCAGAATGTTCCCATTGCTGAAGAGGTTAAAAATTGCTGTTCTGAATTGGTGTGTTTTCTGATGTGGACCTTGAAGGGATAAGGCGTGCTTCAACACACAGCACGTCCAGCTGTGCGGTGACTTTGTCAAGGAAAGAGAGATGGAGACATCCCTAAGATGCCATGTGTAATGCATACTCGGGTCTGTGTTTATGCCAGAGGAAATGGAAGCTTCCGTGTATCAAGAAGATGCAGACGAGTTTCCTGTTTCGCTGTTGCTCAAGAAGGATCTAAAGATAGTGGTGAGCGTCCTCCCCAGCCAGGCATCGGTGTGCCAGCTCCGGTGAGTAGGGCTCGCACACAGCATTTCAAGTCCTGCTGATGCGTTTTGCCAGGATCATGTGAAGCAGCGCTGCATATTGGTATGGGGTTTGGGTTCTGGAGCTGCCTTCACTCACGTGGCCGTTGTGGGTTCTCTTCTGCAATGTGAGCACTTAGCACAGCGCGTGCCCTGGGGCCTGACTGACTCTGCTGTTGCCCAAAGGCTTCTGAACGAGGCTGAAAAGCAAGTTTACATCTTTTCTCTCTTGGCTGATGTGGCTTCCTAGGAACAACTGGATTTGTTCCCACCCTGAGCAGTGCCCTGCCCCCCCCTGAGCGTTCAGCCCAGCTGCAGTGACAGTGCAGCTGCTGCTTGGGAGGCAGCTTCTGAGCTGGTGGTTACAGCTCCAAGTGTGATGATGAAACGGTTACAGTTTTGCGTTCTGTGCATGTGCCAGTTATAAAGTCTCCCCGTTCAGTTACACAGTGTAGCAGTGTAGCTGCTTTATGAGCAGCTGAGCGGTTGCAGGAGATCCCTGCTGAGTTCTCTGCAGCAGTGGCAGGAGCCTCGACAGCCATCTGACTTCAATATGCCTGTGTTCGGCACAGGCCATGCAGGGATCAAAACTTGAGCTTGGTGCTGTCTTTAAACTCCATTTTCTGCTTCACGTGTTTTTAAAGGAAATGAAAGTTGTGCTAGGTCCTTTCTGCCCTACTGGGTGAGCACAATCTGCTGGAGAGGCTCAGTGGTCATATTTCAGTGACTGTGTTAGTACAGGTTTGGCAAGGAAGTTACGTGCTCCTCTTGTGCAGCTGTTGTGTCAAACTGCTGCTATCAGCTGAGCTCTACGCTTTATTTGTGTACAGAGTTCATTTTCACAACCAAAGCAGCTTGAAATAGAAATTGTATTCAGGAAGGGCCGCTCACTGAACTATACAGAAGATCTGAACTCAGTTCCCAGCGTATGTGATTTCAGGTCTGTTTTGTGAAATTAAAATTCTGGGGTGATTTAAATCAGCAAAAAGTTTTGGGGGGTGCAGCAGCAGCGCAGCTGGGTATTGCTATTAATGGTGCCTGTAGGAAAGGATAAGCCCACCCCAATAGTGTAGGACTTGCTCTGTGTGACACGTGTGGGTACAGCCCAGTTTTCTGGGCCATGGTGCAACGCTTTTGTGTCAAATTACTACATGCTCCTAATTAGAAAAATCATGTGGGAAGAAAACAAATTATTACATTTTTCCTTTTGCCATATAGAAAATAGAACATACTTTAAGCTACTGGCCTGAAAGATAGCAGCGCTGCTTGTCCTGCTTCATGTAGTCCCCAAACTGTTGATGTAGGGATAACTTTTTTCCTAAAAGGAAACCAGCTCCCTTCAGAAAGCAGACTGAGAGGCGTATGAGGCTTGTTGTAGTTGGCCTCTCTCCCAAAAACTCTTAAAGCATGTATTTAGGCTTCTTTCCATGGGTTTTTAGATGTGTTAGACTGATCATTCCCAATGTGTTCTTTGGGAATCTCCCACTCTCCAGCACAGCCTTTAACACAGAATCACAGAATTGCAGGGGTTCGAAGGGACCTCGAGAGGTCATCAAGTCCAGCCCCCCTGCCAGAGCAGTTCCCTAGTGCAGGTCACACAGGTGGGCGTCCAGACGGGTCTTGGATACCTGCAGGGAAGGAGACTCCACCCCTCCCTGGGCAGCCTGTGCCAGGGCTCCCCAATGTGAGGCAGGCAGTGCCTGCTTTTGTCTTCCAAGCCATTCCGTCCTTTCAAATACAGCACAACAGTAACTTTGTATCTTGTCACTTTTAGGGGCTTCTTTTTGAAATTTGACACCTCTGCTACATCCAGAGTTGAAATCCTTCTGAAGGTGTTTGCCTGGCTGAGCCTCATTCACCTGAACTTTCCCCAAATCAGGTAATGGGAACATTTGTTTTTAAAGATTAATGGTCAGTGGTCAAATGAATGATCTTCACTGAGCTGCTGCTCATTGAAAACAAGACCATGGCTACATCTGCATTTACAGTACAGCTGTTGTCTCTAGGGAATAATTTCCGTTCTCTAGATAAAACCTGAAGCCGAGGGACAAAAAATGAAAGGAAATGAAGACGGTGGTCTTTTCGTGAACAGTACAGAAATGCTTGGCAGGCTGCTATTTTCTGAGCCGTTCAGGAGCTGCTACTGCTGAGCTGTGTTAGGAACGTGAGCAGCTGCCTCAGCCCTGTCTGGAAAGCAGCAGGAGTGGGCAAACGCTCCGAGACCCGGCCAGCGGGAATTGTGCCAGCGGTGCGTTCAGTGGCCGAGATGTGCTCCTGGGGCTGCTGGTAGTTGTGTCCATTGCTGCAGGGGCAGCAGCAGGTTCTCCTTGTAGCTGCACACAGCATTTCTTGACAAACTCCTTAACTGGGGAGGGAGGGAAGAATCGAATAAAGAATGCAGCCCCAGTCGCTTCAACGGGGTAAGAGTCCTAAATGAGACGGGTTTCCTCAGAAGGTAAAAACAGGACATGAACAGCAGTTTCTGCTTCCAGCTCATGAAGTATAGAAACGAGTTTCCTTTCTTACCAAACAATACAGAAGAGTATGTACACACCTGTGATTTAAGAGCACTTTATTGTTCTTTAAGGCTACTTTTAAGTACAAAAAAAAAAAAAAAAAAGATGGCCTGCCAACCCTTTTTTTTTTTCCAGGTGAAACAAGGCCACAAAAGAATGGTATATTACAGATTTACAAACAGAGAGAATCTTTCAAACTGAACTGTAGATAACCTGGCTCTGTGAAGAAACTTCACCACGTCGTGATGGTGAGTTCAGTTGAGTTTCCTTCCACCTCCCCCCAACCCTTTGGCTTTCATGGCATTATTGTCTTTAATATAGGTTTTACTGGACATATCACATTAAATCTTTATTGCCCTCAAATCCATTTACCTATCTCAGATAAGTAAATGTAACCTTGTAAAACAGCTATTATTGAAAATATTAGCTTTAAAAACATTATCTTATTCGTGTTTACAAAGAAATATAGGAGTCACATTTTCCACAGAGTCCATCTACAGTATTAGTATTTTACTGTTACAATGCTCAGTAGCCTGTAGCAATAACAAACTAGTGGCTATTAATGCTAATGCAGTGTTCTTATAGAATAACTGTGTTCCTGCACTTTTACTGTATTACAGACAAATCTACAACAAAAAAAAAGATCAACTTTTTTCTCCAAACAAAAAAAATGAATGATTACAATAAAGGAAAGGGAAAAATTAAATAGCTACATATCATTAACAAATTAATTGTTCCTCAAAAAATACCTACAAATTTCTCTGTACATTCTTTACGCACAGCGTAACGATGGTCTTAAAGTTACCTATATAAAAAAGTGTTTTTTAACAATCTTCCTACAGAGAGTAGGGTACTGAATGCCAAAGCAGGTAAGCGTTGACTACCCAGTAAGATGGTAGTGAAATGTGTAAAACTGGGGGCTTAGGTTTTTCTTTTTTTTCTTTTTTTTTTTGAATTTTTTAAAGAAAATTGAGCAGCCACCTTCTCAACAAGAGTAAGAGCCAATCTCCTGATCTTTCTACCCTGCACCTTTTCCAAATTAAATAGCTTAACTTTAAAAAAACAAAAAAAATAAAAGCCACAATGGACCCAATACTGTAACACAGTCCATAATACATCACGTGTAGTTCATCTTCCAACTAGTTCTACCTTTTTACACTGAACCGATCATTTCAGGTAACCCAGTATAAAAAAAAAAGCCCTAGTTGCAACAGTACTGGGAAGATGGAATGTATGGGGGAGAGTAGTTATACTTAACAAGAAGAAGAGAAGCTCTTAGTACTAGCACAGCTGGGGGTTTTATGCCTGCCTCTATTGCCTAATTTCTAGTTAGTAGCTATTAATATAGCAAATGATAATAAATGCAGTAATACCTGTATAAAGTTTTCTAATGGAGGAATGTATGCTGCAACTTGGCGTAGCTTTATGAATAAGCTTAAAAAACTAAAGCTCGTATTTCACAAACTGTAACAATCTGTTGTCCAGCCAAGATAGGTCACGGTAGCAGTTCCTGCAGCTAGTTAAGGTGGATTACACAGACTTAGTGTTAGGAAGCACATTCCTACTCAGCAGACAGTGCTGCAGACAGAAACAATTTCTCAGCCATGCGCAAAGCTATAGCATCCTGTACCACGCATCGTGCATTTCTAACCTGCGTCACTTGAGGCCTGTCCTGAGGCTGTCCTCTTTTGCTGGCTGCTGCTAAAGTGAATATCAAATACAAATATCATAGAGTACAACTGTACCAGCAGTAAGTATATCTAGGATTGTTACTGACAAAAATAAACTAATTCTGAAGGAAAGCTAATAAGTATTATGATTCTTACTGTCTATACATTAATAGATACCAGCTATTTTCATAAAACATGCATCGTTAAGCACTATGGAACCCTCCGACCTCAGCTCTATTCTAACAAACTGCAGTGTTTAGGAAAAAATGCCCGTGTTCTGTAAATTATGCAGTCCAGTTGCAAGCACTAAGCACCTGAAATCTAAAGAGAGAAAGACCTATAACCTGTATGAGACTTCCCCTTCCAAAGCTGTTTTGCTCTAAGAAAAATCAATCTGATAGAAATGTCATCCTTAAACCCTTTTTTCAGCAGTTTGCCCTCAAAGTATTAGCATCTTTCCAGAAAGTTGCTATGCAACTTCAGTCCTCCTCCAATAGTGCAAATCATACATGACAGTTCTTTTCAAGTATATACATACAAAATTACTTCACAGAGGGAAAAAAAAAAAAAAAAAGGCAACGTAAGCAAACCAGACAAATTCTAGTCTCAAGAAGCTAGTACAAGCAACAAGCGTTTGGGTCAACCAACTATGTGTGATGGCTTCTGTGGATTAGCGTGCATTTTTTAAGGGGCAGCAGATTTGCATCAGAGGTTTCTTTGGTAATTGAGGCAGGAAAAAGGATGCTACATCATATGAATCTCTATGAAATAGTTCCTGCTATCGTCTTTAAGGGCACCCTTTTACAAATAAAAAGTGAGTACACAAAAAACGTGTTGAAAACTAATCTCCCCTCCCCCAACACTATTTTTTAAGCACTGTTCAAAGCTCAGTCAAACCATGCAAATTCACAAACGTAACGGTCCTCTCTTCATGAGACTACAGAGGGCGAGTGATTATGATTGACCATGTGGGAGGAAGGGGAAGACTGGCCCCGCCGTGAAGCAGACTCAGGACTGCTGGACACGCCGTCCTTCGCAGCTTTAATCTGAAGCCATGTATCCCCAAGTGCTTTGGCAAAGTGGTCATCGACTGATCCTGTGATGGACACAGAGTTTGCCACTGGCTCAGGCTCCTTGTAATTCTTGCCAAGGCTTCGGCGGAAGTGCTCTTCCACCACTGGGTCGCAGGCAGTGGTAGCTGGACCGGGAAAGAAGGCAGACAAGGCATTATGTCAGCGCAGAACGCGGGCACCGGTTACTGCATGCAGAACCCTCATTTTCTTCCCTTTTTCCTATCATGTCAGCACAAAGCAAGAGGACTTCACATCGCTACAGAACTGGTAATGAAGGGAATAGGGAAGAAGATGGAAGGATTTAAAATGGCAAAGAAATGGAACTAAATATTTTGTGTGACCTGTACCAGGTAAGTGTTTTCTACGTAATTATAGCTCTCCCTGCTGTTAGTAGTAGAATTTTTACATAGCTACTGTTCTGATTCTATTTTTGGGAGGGGGTTTCCACAGTCATCTAGAACTTACATTTAGGCTTAAATGGAATTAAAGATGGAAACAGGTCCTTAAAGTCAGTTCCCAAGCCCTCTGATATCAGTCGGTTGTGAGGGAGACACTGCTCCAAGTTACTGCATGCCAAAAGCTGCTTTCAGGGTTTCATCTTACTTGATGACATACTTGTTACAAGTCAGCAAACAGCACGAATCATTACCTCTGCATTAGGTACTCTTGGTATTAAAATGGTGCAATACTATTACAAGAGGAACTAAGAACCTTAAAATTCTGGTTTTGAACAATAATTAATAATTCCTTAAAGAGTTGCAATTCTACAATTTAGAAACAAAACCGGTATCTCGATTTATCTTTCAAAAATATTTTAAAAAGCATGGGATCCATGCCATTGTCCTTCCTGCTGCAGAACAGGTTTGACTGGCCCTATAAGCAAACGTGAGGGCTGTGCACAAAGACCTCTTCAAGTGACACAGGAGAAATAGTTTCTGGAAACATAGCTATTCCAACTCTGATATAAATACAGCTGGGGTCTCAATGAAGAAGCATTCCTTAAACAAGTAACAGTTTCCTAGAAAGCCTCTAACATCTCAGCTCTCTTAACTACTGATTTCTCCCAGAGTATACTTTTATCCTTCAGTTTCTAATTCCAGTTTTCAACAATACTCTGATCTTTAAAAGTAAGTAAAGTGAACCCTTTTGTGGGCTTTTAGGTCCCTAGCTATGGCAGTCTGGTGCTGTTACGCTGACACGTTCTGGCTGATGAAGCACTTTTTTGAAATGCTGTGTGCTAGATGGAGGCATCAACAGGTAAATGGCTAGCTAGGAAAAAAGCTTTACTCTCCCCTAGCCACACAGTGAGAGAAAGCAAGGAGAAATATCCCAAGGTTTCCTAGCAAGTACTGCATGAAAAGATTTCATGAAAAGTACTAATTGCACAGAAAGCTCCTTCCCTGGGTCGCTATAGCAACTGCCCTCCAAGGCTTTTTGTGCTAACCCTGGAGAGAAAGGTGGAGGGTTTGTGCTTTGGAAGAGGATTTGTATCTACAGGAAAAGATTTTGTGGCTGCAGCTGAATCATAAATGCCTACTGGCTACTAAAAGGCTGGGGAACTGCAGCACCCACAGTAAGAGTGTGGTTGGATTTGCTGGTCCTGTCTGCTGTTAGACTAAAGTAAATACAACTTATTTGTCAACACTTGTCACAATAAGAGAAAAGAACACCTCTCTCTACTTCTGGAATGGTACCTTTTACCCTGGCACAGCAGTGACAGTGAGAATTACTGCACAGGGCACCCGTGCTGGTGTGTGCCTCGGGGCAGGCAGGATACAAAACAAGGTGCCTGTTGTTTCACCTTGTTTTGTTCTTGGTAATACACCAAGGCCTACCCCGTTAAAGTTAGCAAGGCAACCTTGTTCTCCTCCAGTTGTGACCAGGCAGAGTGCTGGTAGGTAACTTACTGCTAGAGGGTCTTCTGTAGGCGGGCACTGCCGAACCGCAGCCGCTGTGAGCAATGGGGCAGTGAGAGAGGTTGCAGTTCCGGTTGTTCGCAGAAGCACACGTAATGACGGACGGACGGTTCTAGCATGGGGGAAGAAAGAGAAGTGTCACTCAGAAAGGCAGCCATCACTCAGTGAGGCAGCCAGACAAAGCCATGTCACAGCAATTCATCGCATAAGCATTTGAGATGCACACAAACTGAACTGAATCCCAGCTGTGAAATAACCCATAAAATATTCAGCCCAATAAAGTGTATAAAACCTCCAACTATTCAGCTATTATTTCTTTCTATTCATTAAAAAAAATACATTACATTTCCATAATGGTTTTTAGTTAAGTGGCAAGCTGCCATGCAGAAAACGGACAGCACAAAAGCAAATCATTAAAAGCATTAAGGAGATTTTGCAGGGGCAGTTTCAACTTCACATGCATTGCATATGCAGAACTAAATGCTGGTTTCAGTATATTTCCATATGCTTGTGATTCCAGGGCTCAGAAGGGCTTCCCAAATTTTACAGGTATTCATCTTCTGAGTGTTAATGAAGTTTTAACAGTATCATTTTTCATCGAGAAGCTGGATTTCCCAGCCTAAGCCTGCACTTCAGCCACAAAGCAATTAAGCCCATGAGCTATAAAATATGAAAAGCTCTTGAGCAAGTCTTGACTGTAAGCACTTTCCTGTTGTAATTAATCTGTTTTTCTAGCACTACTTAATAAACATCATCCTTTTTCGTTCTCAACACATTCAAATTCCTCAGAATATATATTCACAAAATTTTAATTCCACAATGTATACAAAGTGTAAACACAAAATGCTCTTACTGTAGTTGTTTACCATATGATGTTACATTGAAACAAGGCCTTAGGAAAAGAAAGGTCCCACTTTCTCCCAGTAGCTAAAGGTATTGAACTGTTCTTGCTTTGCATCTTGGGTATGTTTTACATATAAGAAGTGCATTCTGCTATACTCAATGCAAGTTAACGAAGTGTCCAAAAGATAAACAGAATGAGTGCAATTAACAAAATTTAAATTTCTTATCCATTTTATAAATAAATCCCTGAAGCAAACCCACAAAAATCACTATTTTGCCTGCCACCATAGAAAGTAAACGAAGAAGGGAAAAGTTCTCATTGGTTAGTGCTACTTTAAGTCTAGACAGAGCAAGAACAAAGCAGAGATGAGCTTTCAAGGGCAGGTTTAACACTACTTGTCTAGACACCATCACAACAAATGCCATTCACATCTTACTGCACAGACAGCAAAGTCAAAAAAAGATTTTTCTCTAAGTAGTATTTTGGTTTTTATGTAATGGCAAGGATTCTGTGAAACACTTTGAGAAACGTATACATGCTTCTTTAGACACGCGAGATAATGAGAAGTAGAGAGGAACAGGAGGAGAGCTTGTCCCAGGAAGGCATGCACCAACACCACAAGCAATCCAAGGGATAACCCCCACTATGGTTCTGTGTGTGCAGGTGCGTGGAGCAGACTATACCTGTTTATATAAAAATATTGAGATGAGAGGCTGAGAATGCAATAACAGCGACTACAGCAACTGAATAACTGCACCCTGCCTAAAATACAAAGGTGTTTTACCCTCCTCTCTGTCAGGAATGTGCAGTATGATGAAATCCCATTCAACACACGAAGTTAAAAATAAACAAACTGTATTTTCCATGTACTTTTCTTCTTTGTACGATTTCTACTCTGTGATCGTAGCAATTTCTTACCTCGACATCCTATTTCCTCAATAAAGTAGATCGCAATCTAGCTCAAAATGTCAAAGATTACAAAATAGAGGGGAATCTGCTGATGGGCAGTAGGAACCAGCCCAAGTCAAACACTAAAACAGAAGTGTCAGTGGTGTTAGCTGCCAAGCTGAGGAGCAGCAGTAGTGCTATCAAAGGGCAGCAGCGTCGTCAGTGGAAGCCTGTCCCTTCCTCCTCTGTCATCACTGAACCCTGAGAGCAAAGAAGAGCTGTTCTGCACAGAACAATAACCCTGTCACCTGCGTGCCAAATGATGCAAGATACCAGGGACACTAGTGTAAAGCCAGGCATTTTGGCATCACAAAATGTAGAAAACAAGCATATGTAGCCAACCGTGGTGGAAATGTACGCAGTAGAGATATAAAGTACACACTCCAATAGAAAAAGGCTTTCAACAAATTGCATATGAAAAATCCCAGCCTTGGAAAGATCATCCACTCAACGTGTTTACCCTCTGCATCGTCATAGGGAAGGAAGGAAGGAAGACCCTGGGTACACGGGCCAGGCAAAGTTCTCAACACTGCAGCTCATCGTAACTCAATTATTGTGCTTCCCTTCTCCACTTACTTGTGAGAAGGATAAAAGCGAGTCTGGCACATGAGAAAACCATTTTTGTAAACTTGCACAGAGATGGCTCACCTTCACAGGTCTCAAGGAAAACAAATACAATCTACAAGATGGCAAGAGAAACCAAACAACCCACAACTAACCAGCCACAACCAAGAAAACAAAAAACCCCCAAACACTCCAGCATATGAAAAGATGATCTAGAATTACCAAAAATCATTATTTTGCTTTAGGAAAAGTTATTACAAATAGTGATAGAACACTGGTCTGAAGAACACCGTGAATGCTTATGACTAGCTGAGACAACCAAGATCATTCCAGTTCCTTTCACTTGGAAAATCCTGTGCAAAATTCTATTTGAAGTCTTTTCTGTCTTGCACCTCTTCTTCAGCAGTCCTGGCAGGACAGAGCCGGCACAGGGGAGGGCGGCAATACCAATGGAGCATATATAAATACTCTCTACCTATGAATTGCATCAGTTATTGCCTAACAGGTACCGAAGCTTTGCTCATCCACAGCAGCACAGACTTAGCATTCCCAACTCCAACGCATGCATGCACAAGCTTAGCAAAGCATCAGAAGCGGCAGGATGGCTAAGAAATCTCTGAGAGACGCATTTAAACACCAGGAACTTATTCACATTCGGCACACTGAGCTGTGACATTCATTGTGCTTTTTCAAAGTACACTTTGCCTGAAGAATGGTATCGCCTACCTATTGTAACTCACAATACGTTCTGCTTACGTCTGGGAAGTCCTCATTGTGTCTACAGCAAGGACTTCTACAGCCACCCAGTTTCTGGTCACCCTAGAAGCCAGTACCTGCTGCCGTTCCACAGAAGTCAGCGTAGGTGCGATGCCAACTGTTCGGGTGGCATCCATGCTGTTTTTGGTCAGTGCTAGAGGTTGATCCATGGTCAAGCTTGGGATTGAGGCATACATGTGATTGGCGTGAAGGCTCATGGTCGGGGCAGCAGCCCTCTCTATTGGGCTGCGACTCCTCTCTCTGTGCTCCTTCCGATAATCTCCATTGGCAGTCTTGTTTCTAATACAAGAAAGAGAAAAAAGTCGATTCAACGTACTGGTTTTTACAAGCTATGATGACATATGCAATATTTAAATCCTTTAAGAGATGTGAGGCAGCATTTGCTTGGTTTGTGGGGAGGGGTACCCTGGGCTATCCAGCCACCTCCCAGCAAAGACAAGCAAACGATTCACACTTGCAAACTCTGGCAACCAACATTCACATTTTCAGAATTCTTCAGAATTTCTGGAATTTCTTAAGCAGCTTTTCTAAATGCACTGAGTTAAAGCAACAAGTGATAACTGCTCTGTCCTAAGATCAGACACCTCCTCAGTTCAAATGCTATTAATCGAACTCTGCCTCCTAGCACTGCAGTATTCTCTAAGCACTGCTGAAGCCCAGAAGCTTTTTTAGCCAGAACACATGGGTTGATACCAGGAACATTCTGTGAGTCAAGGCAGGAAGCAGAATGAAAGTAAAGCCAACTACACCGCACATCTCAGAATCGTTTAACTACAATTAATCTTCAAAAGAATAATTTCAAACTACTGCTGAACAGTAAATCTCAGTGGACATAAGCACACAATCAGGCTGCAGTTCATTGCAATTAAAATAGTGCTGATTTTGTACTCACAGGATCTATCTATTTATTTCCCACAGAATCATAGGGGTTGGAAGGGCCCTCTGGCAGCATCCAGTCCAACCCCCTGCTAAAGCAGGCTCCCTAGGAATGCATACTCCGGTGAGAGATGTTTCAGTTCACACCACACTTAAGCGACCTTAAAAAGGGCTCTGGTGGACGTTAGGCAGAGAGAAAAGGAATACACAAATGTTTTTTTCTAATAATGGAAATTAAGGTTACAGCAAGTTACAGCTCCAAGAAAGTACGGCCTATCTCAATGCATGAGAGTCTCAAAAAATGAGAGCTAACAGCTGAAGGGAAAAAAACCTGCCAAGAGAGGGAAATAAGGAACCACAAAGCTTATTAACAAAAATGCTATAGAAAAATCTTGCAGGATTATACAAATGAGATAATTACGTAGATTTATGCAACGGTTACTTGCTTTGTGCTAGTTACACCCAGACAGGAGGCCTGCTGTGCCCTGCCATGGATTCTTCCTGTGCACTGACAGGCAGCTCTGCCCACGTCCCATCACCGCCCACCACAGGCAGGGGCTGGAGCAGCGCTGCCCCGTGCTGCTGTTCTGCCCACCACTGCCCATGTTTCTTTGAGAGCCTGCTGAGACCATGTTAACTGCCAGCCTCACCAGCATCCCATGGTGATGGATTCCACAGCTTAAGCTACATGCTTTATTAAGTACCTTTTCCTCATGGCACTTTTTGTTCATTTCCATTTAACTCACAATCTAATTGCTTGGTCTGCTATTGCTTCAATTCTTACATTAGGAGAGAGGGAAAGCCATCACTCCCTGCTCATCATCTCCATGCTATTCTTGATTATTCTAAATTCTTTCAACAGATTTTTGGCCAGAGTACTACATTCTCCTCAGAACTGTTCCCATACCTGTGGTCCCTTCCATACAAGAGCTAGGATAGCCATCTTTCTCCAGATGAGGGTTCAGACATCTCCTGTATTCAGGAACAGGACTTCTGCTGAAACCAGCCCATCTCCAGTGCTGCTCTCCGGCCTGCTCAGTAATTCCCGATGTGCTTAGGAGGGAACAGTCAATGGAGCAACACTATCACCAGTAACCACCCCGATCCGTGCCCCACTGCCTAGCACTGGCCCCTCTTAACTAACTACAGATCTGTCGTTGCACATGAGCTGAACCAGCCATAACACCCAACCTGTAAGGTTCCACAGCTGGTGCTCAAGATGCTGTCTGAAAACCAAGTGTTTCTTGAACCCTCCTTTGCAGGCCAGACCCCACAAAGCAGCACACACCACCGGGAAATACATTCTCCCAGTGCTACATTTAGGTCTCCTGCCAGCTTTGGTACCCTCTCAATTCACACGTCTACTTCACAGCATCAGCATTCAGAAGAAAGTTTAGGATTGCACTGCTCGGAGCCAATGACTGATGCAAATGTGTGACCTAACGGCAGCATAACAGAGTCCATAGTTGAAGTTCAGTAGCCTCATCTTCAATTAGAGCACAGCAAACATTTACTGAACACAACAAGCTGCAATCCTTCACTGCCCCTCTAGAAGCAGGGATAAAGGCGATGCGGTGTACAGATGGCTCCTTCCTCCTGCAGCATCTCTGGTGTCCTCAAGCCCAAATCTCACTTTTCAACTAAATATTACTTGTCTACTTTGATTTAAATAACAATTTGAAGGCCACAAAACCAAATACAACTACAGTAGATTCCTACTTTTCACTGCTTCAAATTAAAAAAGAAAAATAAATCCCTGTTCAGAATGACTGTACTTCAGTAAGCAGAAGCTGGTTTTCAAAGGAAGAACTTTTGTTTTCTCCACCAAAATACTTGTAAAATAAAACCAAAAATCTAGCTACACTAGTTTTTTTGTGTTTTTTTTTCTTTCCTCCTAGAACTGGGATTTCAACTTCTTTGTGCTACGCTTACAACAGGGGGAAGGCTGTCAAGTGCCAGTGATGAACAAACCTACTGCAATTCCCAAGCAAAATAAATTAATCATTTTACACGACAGTTCACTCCTCACTTAAAACAAGCAGTCACAGCCCTCAACGTGAGTGAACTGGTAGTTTTGCTGCCAAAAAGAATGAACTTCTCTGCAAAGATTTTTGAAGAGGAAGGGATCAAGAAGCTGGGAAATAAGCCAGGAAGTAGAGCAGAGCTTCCCCAAAGATACCTAAAATGAGGGAGTTATCTCAGTGCCCTCAGCAGGCCGCACCCCGGCCCTTTCTGTAGGCAATGACTCCCTCTTCCTAAATTAGAACAGCTCTTCCGGACAGGGAACAATTTCTACTCTGCTCTTCAAAAATCCTCCCGATTCATCTGCCTTAAAACAAATAGTCCTGAGAAAAAATGGAAAATACCCAGCGCTGCTACTTTCACATCAGGTATTATTTTTTGTGAGCTATTATTTTTTTTAGCTCAAAACTACAGCACGACGCAGTAACATGACAGCTCTGCCCGTGTGAAGTCCAGCAGCCCTTCTGAGCCCCTCCTGTTTCAACACAACTAGCAAATCCCACAGCCATCCGGCTCCGCTTCTAACACAATTGCACATAAAATGATGGACGTACACAGTGAATACATAATTCAGTATTATTAAACAATCCAAGTTTAAAATGTAACTTGAAAAATAATCCTACGGTAGAAATGCCCTCATGCATCTGAAAGTTCTCTGTTATTATTATTATTGAGGAAATTAATCTGAAAAATGTAGGAAGTGCAAATGTAACTGTCTATAAAAGATGCAGACACCTTGTAAATTAGAAATAGTTCTGCTCCTGCTAAAAGTTCAGGCAGCGGGAACAGTATGAAAACTATTATTTTATTAACATAGGAGAAAACAGAATTCAGTGTAAATATTTCATTAAGATATTTTGTATATTTTTCTTCAAACTACAGCTGTGAAAATTCTGTTTTGGAAAATTGCTCTGTACTTGTTCTGATATTAGGTGCTTTGTCTGGAGGGGCAATCAAAACTCCTTGTGTTTGAAGATAAGTGTAAAAGCAAACGAGTTTAAACATTCCACATTGCTGAACAAGTACAGAGGTGCATTTCTCAGTCCAAATGTAAGGTTGTAAAATTACACGGGAGGATCCATGTTTGAAAAAGAATTCAAGAATATAGGCTAATCCATATAGATTAATCCAGCTGTCCAAACAGCTTTACCATCCCCTGAGTCCATTTTGTCTTAAAAATCATCACAGGTAACTCTGGACTCTTCAGAGGTGAATATGCCAGTGCATCTCCGGAGGCTAAGAAGTACCTGTTGGTAGCAGAGAAAGCCTGGGTGATGGCAGGCAGTGGGCCGGCACCGCCTCAGCCACACACATCCCCTTACCTCCCTCCTAACAGGGTGTTCAAGCTGCTCGCAGGTTTATTTTAGCAAAACTATACATGACTCCAACCTTAAATTCATTTCTCCAGCACTTGAAAAACAGACATTGTTTTCTGTGTTTCTCCCCAGTGAATCATAACCGAGGCTCCAGCACTTACCAAGCATCATGTGCTCAGATGGATGTCATACCAAAACCACACACATCCTGACTGCTAGCTGAAAGTCTGCTTCAGTTTGGGTCTTAATAATGTTTGTTAATTGAAAGCAATGTTTGGGCAGGAAGTAGTTCAAAGGTATCTAAAATGCATTGTTCTTAAATATCTTTTGTACAACCTTTAAACGCAGCTGTTCTGTTCGCTGGCACAAAGTGGTGGTAATTCACACTCATCCTACAGGAACAGAGGAAGGCTGCCAACTGCTTAAGGAAAAGGAAAAAAAGAGGCCCACCGAAGGGGACAGTTTTGCTTACACTCACTTCCAGCCCTTAGATTCTTAAGGAACTGCTGCCAAAAGCATTACTGTACCTCCAAGTGAAGAAATCACAGACGTTTCACACTCCCTTTGGCAGGAAGAGAGCTCTGACTTGCACTGGTTGTATTGTAGGAGTGCGCTTCACTTGCAGAAAGAACAAGTATCCGCTGAGAGTGCATGTGAGATGTTTTTCCTTGTACAAACACAATGCATGCTATGGCCAACTGCAAACTATTTCATTTATGTAACTTTAATAATATTCATTTTTTGACATTTCTACTGTGCTTATTCACAAACGCTTAAGCTTGAAAGAGGACAGCTGCTTTTGTTACTGCTTCAGGGCTTGTAACCCACTGAGACCAAGCATCTTCCCCACACCATGGGGATCACTTCCTGCAAAAGCATTCTTTACAGGGATTAACTCTTACCGTGAGGTAGCAAAACAAGAATAAAATACTTTCAAAATATGATAGATATCATCCAGAGGGGAAAGATCCTAAGCGGTCCTTACTGAGGATGTTTAAGCAATCTAAATTCCCCTAAAAACAAATAAAACCTGAAAATACCAGTAGTTTGCTCACCAACTGTCAGCCAATTACCTGAAGCATTCATAGCATGAATAAATAGTCCAAACCACCCAAAATGCTCCTCAGGTCTACTCTGAGGGGCTGCCACCTAAACACAGCCCTTTCCCATCCCGTTCCCTTAGCTCTGTGCCTTCCTGTTGCATTGGGCAGCCTTTTCCTTTTATTGCTTAGCACTCCATCCCAAAGGGCTTCCAAGTAGGCAACTGCAAGAGATTATTGCTTTTGCAAGAATCATTTCCTCCACAGAATCTGGACATCTGATACAGTTTCCTGACAAAGGCTAAGAACTCCTCCCCTTTTTTGCCACCGCTGTTATTTAGAAGTTATTTGTACAGCATCCCTGACTCCACAAAAGCTTCTGGGCTACCTAAAACTCTTGTTCTGCCCAACATGCAGACAGAACAGACCATTGCTCTGGGGCATGCTACTCGTGCCCCCCAAGCACCAGGTGGCAGCGAGGTGCCCCTCCTGCTGTGGCTCTGGAGCACACTTTGGGCTGAGGGACTCCTCCAGAGCAGCAGTTCTCCACCCAGCTGCCTACAACGGGCCTGGAACTGAGGCCGGCAGCCGGCAGATCCCACATCTCCCACCACTCAAGCGTGGTGAACAAGGGAAGAAGCAGGTGGCTAAGTTTTCACTCTCCACCTCAGGCTAGAAACAGCTCAGCAAAGGCACCCAGGATTTTAAGCCCTGCCTGGGAGCTTCTCCAGCCACCTGTAGTTAAACATCACTCTTCTCAGGAAAGAGCTTTTGTTGTACTGAATTTTTCAACGTGAGCATCAGGCTCAGGTTGGAGAGTTAAGGGCTGTATTTACACGGGATCTGTAAGAGTCAGAAGGGTGCATGCACCAACCCTACCCATCTTCCCCTGCTCTCTCCACCCTCTACGGATTACAGTCAGAATTCTGCAATTCTCTGCCATAAATAAATTCTGTTAGTTATTTTTTTTTTCCAGCTTAGTGCTACAGCCAGTGGAAAACCCTTTAGGATGAGAAATCAATTCTAAATATAACCACTGAAAACATATTAACAAGGAATAGGATAACCTTACATATAAATATAGCTCAGACTCTCTAAATTTATCCTCACTAAAACAAGACTTCAAGAGTTAAATCTCTGGACTGGATAGTTAGTGCCAAATGTAATCAACCAGGGGAACAAGTTTCTCCGTAAAAGAAAGAAAGTAACAGTAAGCTGTGAAACACATAGAGGAGCATTCCACCACTGCCTGCCTGCAGCAAGCAAACTAGAGAGGTACAGGAGAGCTTCCCTTCCTGAAGGCTTGGCGTGCACAAGTACAAGAGAATGCAAGAGCATGATGTAAGACCTCAGTCAACAGCCAAGCCCACAAAACTGAAACCTAATGTACAGTAAAATCAATTAACACTACCTCAGATCCTACTTACTGTATTTTTCACAGGAATATTTATTTATTTGCGTTTGGGAGTTGCTTTGAAAGGTAGCACTGTTTGCTTTATACTGGGTAACCCCCCCTTACCCCATAAGTCAAACTCTTGCATTTATTAAAATAAAAATGATGTCACTGCTGGAGCACATGCATGCACACACAAGCCAGAAATGACAAATTTACCCTACTAAAGCAGGTATAGTGAGCAAGCTGTCTGTAAAAAAAAAAAAAGCAAAACCTGCAATTCAACATCAAAAAGAGAAGGAAATCAGCCCAGAGTCTCTGCTCACCCGCTAATTGCTCTGCATTTTTGCTCACAACTCCAAAGCTCCTAAATGAAGGTTCTGATGCTACATCCAATTGCTTATCTTGAAGTTTCATAATTTTTAGAGAGCTTTTATGCAAAGTTATACTTGAGATGTGAATAGCAAATTTTAACATATGATAAGCATCTGCAAAAGTTCTAAACTGTTAAGTGATCTCATTCATTCTCTTGAAGTAACAGTAAATATGAACTAGCCTGTTTGTTAGAAAAAATTTTTAAAAAAATCAGTCTGTAAAAGTGGAACAATAGAAGAAACTTCCAGCATTTCAGTATTACCACAATAACAAGTGTCCAAATAGAACAGAACATTGCAGTAATTATTAAAAAAAAAAGTTTCCTAAATTGCACCATTGTGGCTATGATTTCAGGAGCGTAAGCAGAAGCCCATTTCACCTCCTCAAAATTCTGTTAAACTCTGGGATCTAGGTGGAAACCAAGAGCTGACTAAAACTCTCATCAGCTCTGAGTTTTCTGGGATTCAGGATAAAAAAAATATTCAGAAATGCAACAGCCAAAAGAGAAAAAACTTTCAAGTCCTTGAACCTGTAAGGTGACACCCCCAGCTTCCCTGTCCTAATTACGTTGTAACAGTGTCACAGAACAGCGCAGCTCTCAGAAGGGAGATGGGAGAGGTAGGCAGACCTTAAAGCTGTACCTGGTTCAGCCACCTTCCATAGCTCATAACTCAGTAATGGCAAAGTAGCTCCAGTTTCCGCTAACAAACTGCACAATGCTACCAGAAAAATGTGTAAGGGAAGAACTATTTCTGCCAGCTGTGAAAGCCAAAAGACACAAGATGTGAATGCTCCAGAAGCTGAAAAAGGCTCTGCTGAGGATGCAGTCTGTCTTTAGAAGACACAGCCGCAGACAGCAGCAGCAGAACTACAGAACTCATACAGATCAGTGCAGACCTGGAACTTACTGCTAGGGCTGCTGGTCAGGACCCAGAACTAAGGCTTCATTTCTGGCTCAAAAGCGAATTACGCAGAAGTCACCGTAGTACCTGGGTGCTTGAAGGCACAGTAATCTCAGTCTCAGGAGGTCAAACTGAGCCGGTGACTGGGAGGGGAGCCAGCCAACGTTCACATCTGGAGTGCGAGTCAGGCTACTGCATGTGCTGTGATGAACAGAACGTGATTGAGAAAGGAAAGTCACCACCGGAATGGAAACCAGAAGTATCTGTGTTGGAGCCTCAATTGTTTCATGCCCATAAGGAACTCTGAATTGCTTGGAGAGGAAAAACGTCCAGAAAAGCAAATGATAAAAGATGAGGTTACAGAGACCCTCCAAACTTTCCCTACAGTTTCTAACAAGCGGGAAGGAAAATCTGACAGTGTAAGGAAGAGTGAAGAGGCTTCCAGGAAAACAGAGGGGTTACTGCAAAAATTCAGAGAGAGCTGTAAAAGATTACTTTGTACCCAACTGCAGTGCCCACCCAAGAACTTTTGGCAGGCAATTCCTCTTACATTCTACCCATTCATGTGCTGGGTCACGTGCAGCTTTTATAATTCAGCCATCTTAACATCCTTTTGAAGTCAAATTGGCACATGCAACAAACCTTTTATACTGAGTCACTGGAAAATACTGTAAAAACTATTTATGATCACACAGAGAAAACTATGGGCCAATGTCAGGAGAAAGCTTGCATATAAAATACACACGGCAGCGGGTCATGCCCTAGCGCAACGAGATCAGCCACATACATGTGTGCTCAATACTGCCAGGGTACATCAGTCTGTTCTGCAGGCTCGGGGAAAACTTGGTGGTGTTGAAACTCAGTGGTGAAACTGTGCAGAACTGTTAGAGGAAATAAAAAACGGCAGTTAAATTTTCTTACAATACGTTCTGGGTTGCTCCTTACAATATTTTCTACTTTTTGATTTAAAAATTACTTTCATTCATCACTTATCACGAGCCATGCAACTATTTTTGCAGAAGTCAGAACCAGCTTAAATCAATCGAAGAACCCCAAATTAGCAAAAGTTTATGGGATTTGCTTTAGCTCAATCACACAAAAGCCTGCAGCAGGTAGACTCAGCGTAGGGGAACAGATCGATCACTTCCTTCAAACAGATGATGTGCAAAGGAAAAGATGTCAACAACATGAGAATGGAAAATTTATTTAGGAAGAGCTTTAACAACATGAGCCACTCTCTGGAAATGAAGACACAGTACTGGAATTAACTGTGTCAAATTGGCAGGAGACAGGATTACAGAGATTTGCTTTCCAGCTTTAACAATTCTTAAGAGAAAGAAAAGGGCCTGGATCATGAATGCTTAGAAATGACAGTCTCTGTCCATCAGATGCACAATGTAACATTAGCTGATGGGAAGCGGGGAAAGCTGACAAAGTGCATTCATTCACTTTCAGACAGATTTCACAAATACTCACAAGATGGGCTTGAGGCCTTTGCACTAAGAATGGTGCTCAAATAACTGTTTTTTAGAGAAGATTTTCCACTGGCTGTTTTATAAAAAGAATAAACATTTCATTAAAACTTTATTGACACTGTAATTGCTAATAAAATCCGAATTACTGAAATCTGTAGAAGCACTAAGAATACACCAAGAGCTTGGTTTTATTTTGCTTAGCTCTTCACAGCAAGATAGCCTAATGGTTCCTCGACACACTGACGGCACCAGGTGCTTCTGCAGAGCAGCTACAGGGTCAGGTTGTGCCTCAGCCGCACCACCTCGCTCCTGGCTTCAGGGAGACATCAGGTAGGGTAGCACACACCAAGGCAAAGCATTTGGGGGCTTTTGCTCCTCCCCCTCCCTTAGAAGGTTGCTTTATGAACACTGAACGTTACTGATGAGAAGCGGTGACAGCGGCTTGGGAGCATCGCTGCCTGCAGCTGAGACACGGGGCGAGGCTCGGCCGTGCAGGGGCACGTGGACACAGCTGTCAGTGGGCAGGGACAGCACAGCCCCAGCAGCACCCGGACCGACCTTAACCGGGCTGCGATGCGACTGCTCCATTACTTACAGCGCCGTGCATCTGTGCACCATGACGCGAAGCAGCACTCGGGGAGTGCTGAAGCCTCGCCCCAGATGTTCAGGGAAGCTTTTCCCATGGCA
>WBMW01005861.1:465446-507272 GCA_013396635.1 Penelope pileata
GCCCGCTCGGGCAGTGCCGTGTGGGTGAGACCCAGCCCCCGCTCCAGCTCTTTACAGCGCCGGGGGGGTGATGCGAGAGCGCAGAGCACTGCCCGGTGCACGGGGCAGCACGGCCGCGGTACCCATCAGCACGGCAAACGCAGAGCACGGCGGGTCCCAGCAAACCGCTGCGCCGGGGGAAGCGCCCGAACCACGGAGGTCACAGCCCCCGGGCTGCAGCTGCGGCCGGTACTAACCTCGGGGCAGGCATTGCCGGGGCGCACGGAGGCGGCCTCGTCCTCCCGCNGCCTCGTCCTCCCGCACCCGCCCGGGGCCCCACGAACTTGGCGAGGGCTGCGGCGCGGCGCCCCGCCACGATAAGAGTCCCCGCCGGGCCCGCCCCGCACCCACCGCTCGGCCCCGCCGCCGCCTCCAGCGGCACCGCCGCCCGGGGCGGGGGGGGTAAGGGGAAGGGAGGGGGGCGGAGGCGGCTCCGAACAGCCCAGAACGAACGGCGGCACCGGGAGCCGCGCTCGGCACCGCAGCGAAGCGTTAATGGGCGCTTGTGCGGCACAGAGCGGTGGGAGAGAAAATGAAAGGACCTGTCCGGCCCTGCGCTTTCGGTCTGGGGGAAAAAAAAATGTACTTCAACCAGAAATTAACGTAACGCTTTATTCCAAATCTTACCCTTACAGAGTCATTGTCTATAGCAACCGTGTCCATAACACTCTGATTCTCAAGAGCGCAACTTTCTAGTAAATGGCACATCTGTCAAACTGCAGGAAACATCTGGGAAAATGGTTAAATAGCAGGGAGGGAGACCGAACCCTCCCTTCCATATGGGGGGACAGACAGCAAGGGTACATTCGGGGATGTTACTGGCTCTTCTTTTGCCTCTGGTTAGATATCAGACTTCTGGACCAGTGTTGAATTTCCCCCTGGTGCAGATGTATGATAACTTCTGCAATGTGAAGTCTCCCATTAATGAGAAAGGAGAAAGGGCCCTTGGGACCCAGCGCCAGCGCTGCTCCCCTGGGGGCACAGCACAGCCTGCTCCCCGGGGCAGCACATCGCTGGGTGCCAGGTGAGCTCGGCCCCGGGCAGCCTGCACACTGAGCATGCAGGGAAATGGCTGTGGAGGTTTAATGCTGCTTTGCCAAAAGAAGGAAAATCAAAATGGAAGCCGTTCTGCAGAAGCAGGACTGTGGGCCCTGCTAACTGCCCCCTTCAATCTGCAGGCGGAGAGCCCTAGCGCTGCCTGGTTTTGCCAAGTACTTAAACATACAACCACATTTTGACAGATCAGATCTTCGTGTGCAGAATCAACTTGCTCTTCATCAAATTTTAACCCTGAAATTGTCCACAACAACCATTTCACACGTGCTTGGCTACAGCCCTCTGAACTGAAAGGGGCTTCACTATTTCCTGAAATTCCCCCTTAAGACCTTCTGCAAAACTCAGCGTTAAATATTAACTCCAACACCTTTGCTCTTTCAGGTCGGTCTCTGAAGGTTCAGGGTAATATACATTTGTTGGAAACAATTGCAGAAGAATGAATGGAGCAATCTCCATTAATGATTAAGAAAATATATCCAATTGATTTTAGTTTGTTCCATCATTCAAAGAGTGCATTAAGAAACAAACAAACAACAACAACAAAAAAAACAAACAGAAATGCTCTGGAAAAGCAATCTGATACCTGCTATGTAATCCTTTGTCTGCTGTAATCATAGAGAGCCACATTGTACCAACACCACCAGAAGTGCAGAGACTTTGAGCTTCCACAGAACCTCTTGGAAAACACCAGATGAATCCTAACACGCTCCAAAGGCATTTTCATGCCAGGAGAACTGAGCAAAGGTGCCTGCAAGCAAATGTGAGGCACTGGGTGTTCTGAGTTGTGTGTGCTGGTTGGTTTTTTTCAATTCCCATTTGTCACAATAAAATGACAGTGTAAACGTACTTCTTAATGTCCTATGAAGCCCGGAACCAAGAAGAGAGGCAGTTAACAGCAGAAAACTTTCCCGAAAGCTCCCACATTAGCTCTGCAACCCAGTTTTAAGTCTGCAAGCCCTGCCCGGACCTGCAGCCAGCCTCTGCCACCTGATCTTCTGCAGAGCATTTCAACCAAGCATTCTCAGCCTGGGTCAGAGAATAGTAGGGAGGAAAGGGATGGGGTCCTCCTCTAAAAGGAAACACTGTTTATTGACTGCTTCAGATCTTACTCAAATTCCTTACTTTGAGAAACTGCAGGTCTGAAGCGGGCACAGCTGAGCAGGGGTTGGATGAAACGATTTCCTGAGGCCTTACCTGAATTGTTCTATGATTTTCAAATGCAGGTAGCTTTCAGAATGGCTTAAAACACATTGAAAAAAAAAAATAAAAATGGTGCCAAGGTAACTTCTGCTACAGTGTTACTGAAGTGAGCAAACTCCACTGGATATTCATGGTAACAAATTTGACATGTGGAAGCTTCCAAAATCAGGAATCTTGCCTGGCTTTGTGATTTGCCATGGTTCTTCACTGTAACAAAAGTGAAGACACAACCTGTCATCTGAAATACAAGTGTCTGGGTCTGCTTGGTTAGGTCCAAAACTAAACATCACCTTAACTGATGCACATTAAAATAAATTACTCATGTGTGGACCTTTTGGAATAGAACAGGAACAGCTCAGTTGGATGGGACCTTCCAAGACCATCCAACTGTCTGACCACGACAGAGCTAACCAAAAGTTAAAGCACATTATTGAGAGCATTATCCCAATGCCCCTTCCACACTGACAAGCATGGGGCACCAAGCACCCCTTAAGGAAGCCTGTTCCAGTGTGTGACCACCCCCATAGTAAAGAAATTTTTGCTCCTTCCCAGTCTGAACCTCTCCTGGTGCAGCCCAGTGCCATTCCTTTGTGTTCTATCATCATTTTTCTGCTACAAGAAGAAGCCGAATCCTACATCACACAAATCAAGAGATGATTATACCTCAAACATATGCTTAACAGCTGCTAATTTTTGCTGTATGATAATTTTCATACAGAAAGTAACATTCATTGCAATCCTAATGCCACCAAGCCAAACAGGAATTGAGACCAAGAGATGGAGAGGAAAATATGCCATTCATAGGACTGTATTGCTGTACAGCCCCAAACCCAACATGCCAGCTTTCAGCCTCATACTCTACAAACAAAGAAAAAAAATCCTAGCTTCCTTCCAGTAAAAACGCAAACAGCCAGCTTCATCTACAGTTTTACCAGTAACACAAAATCTGAACGATTTTGAAGATGTCCATGCCAAAAATTCTCTTTAACTGTAAAGACAGTGATTTGATACCACAACTTGCTAGCATGCAAGCATGCAAACTATTTTTAAAATCGCCACACCACAGCTATAAACTGTTACCCATAACGGTCCCCTTTCCAAATGCAGTTAAGAGTTATGTACTTTCTAGTTCCTAGTAAAATCAGAGAAGCAAAAACAGCCCAGCGTCATTTCTTTAAAAAAAAAAAAAAAAGTTAAATCAAAAAGGGAGTGTTTTTCTGCTCTTGGCGTTTGTCAATTTTATTTGCTCTCTGGCAAACAAAATGCCATGAGAAGAAACTGCTATCAGCCTTCTCAGTTCCCTGCAAGGACTCTTAAGGCAGAAATGATGCCTGCTGGGAAAAGGCTGATGTCAGCTCTTAAGAGCTCCCTGCAAGGATAAGGAGGCCTTTGTTTTCAGCTGAACTGTGAAAATGAGAAAATGCCTCCAGCCTGACAAACAAGAAACCCACATAACATAGGTCAGGCCTGAGACCTTTACTTAAAGGTACAACACACTTCATTTGCACTCCACTTACATCCCAACGCCCAGATATAGTTAATTTTACACAGGAATTACCACGACATGCGAAACACACCTTGGAAATATAATCAAGAGACTTCAGTTGTTATGAGACTGCTCCAGCTCCAACCGCTTTACTAATCAGGTTCCTAATTACTCTCCTCTAAGTCAAGGTGAATTTAGAGCAGTCACACAAAAACAAAGACTTGTTCCAACCTGAGACTTAAACTCGCTGCTCCTTACAAAACAAGAAAACAAAGTTGAAACAAAGCACATTTTACTTCAGCAACATTATACCTCAGTGAATGCATTTGAAGTAAAGCAATTGAAAGACGTACAAGAAAGTGAGAAATGCAAATAGAAGGATTTCATGTTCCAGTGCCTCTGTTTTAATGTGAGAGGGAAGTATTTCTTTTTCCCAAGTGAGGAGTTTATGGGTGCAGTTTCTACAACAAAAATACAGAAGCTGTATAATACAGTCCAGTACACTGCTGTATAGATTTTTAAAAACATATCTGCAAGGCCTCAAGTATATTTTATTACCTAAAGCTGAGAATCATCTCTGAAAAACAGAGCCTTTCATAAATTTGTTCTTTGCACAGGAATTTTAGAAGCACAAAAGGACTGCCAGGGCGTACGTTTCACTCTACTTGAGAGCGTTCTCCACCCCAGTAGTTGTGTTTTTCCACCATAAAAGCAAACATACCTGAGTACAACTCTGAAAGAACCTAGCCAAAGAAGATATATCTGGGAGTTACATTGGAGCAGGGAATGTCTCAGAGCATTCAATTTCATAAGAAAAGACTGGAATTACTTAATTTCTAATAGAATATCCAAAGCATCTAAATGGTTTCATTCCCATTGATGCACAGTGACTGAAATGCTTGGGTACTGCTACCTAAGAGTTAACATCAAATTGCTAACAAAATTTCTACCCTTTATAATGAACCACAGCTCCCAATTCTTGTCCTGCTTAATTACATTTCCACCCACAATATGCTGGTGTTAAGAGGATGAATATTCAATTGCTTCACAGTTCTACCAAGACGATCACAAAGACCCAGATGTCTGAACAAGAGATGCTTGTGGTCACAAAGACTTCTGCCTTCCACACACTGACTGCCTTCCACACACTGACTGCCTTCCACACACTGACTGCCTTCCACACACTGACTTCCAGACGAACAAAGTCTGTCCACTGAGGACAGTTGGAGTAACTGTTAAACAGTGCTATGTGGCAACAACGTGTAGCCCATAGCCCTGATACTGGCTGAGGCAGCTACACCCAGGAACAGTTTTTCTATCAGCAACAAGCTCCTCCTTTGCATTCAGGGGACCTTGTCCTGAAAAGCTCAAAATACAGATGCTAAACCTCACTCCAGCTCACAAAAATGAATTTGCTGTTGCCAAAGACATCATGCGCTCTTGTCTCCATGTTACCCTGTCTCAGTAACAAGGGCATCTCTCCCAGATTTACTTTTCTAAATGGAATATTATCAAAACTGAACTTCTAGAACCTCCAAGTCACTGCAATATAAACCCCACTAATGTGTTCCGTAAATATTTCTTTCTCCAAATGTTCTGTTTTTTCGCCAGTGCAAACAAATCAAGCTTCTACAGCACATTTCCCTTCTCCAAAATTTTTAGGACAGTTCCATCAAGTTTGATTAATCTACTTTGATTGTTAAATCAGAATGAAAAAACATTCTGAAAAACATTAGAAAAACACAACTGTATTAGTGGTGGTGGTGATAGGGAAATGGGAGTAAAATTCAGAGAACACTGTGATCTTTTCTGATATATCTGAAATATATATTCAGATATATCNTTTGTTTTGTTTTTTTGTAATACTCAGTTGAAGGAGCTGAATATTTTCAGGCAGATCAAGATTACAAAATAACGTAGGAAAAAAGATGGCCTGAATCTATGTTAGTTTGTGATTCACATGCAGTAGAAGCTTTAATTGACATAGATTAAGTCCCATCACATGAATACTAGGCAGACAACCAATGCTTTTCATTAGCAGAAGAAAAGATTTGCATTTCATATACAAAAGAAAGAATCTATTGCATTAAAATGTACCATACTGGAAAAGACTATGCCGCTTTAGTCTATGTCTAAGGGATCACGTGGAGTAACTGCCTGCATCTTTCAGTTTTGAGCCTTGGTTGCACATGAGTCTGTTGATTCAGACTTCATTATTTTTATGGTCTCCACTGTATAAAGTGTTATAACGTACGTAACTGCCAGCTGTGTTTTATTTCATAACTAGCATATGAATTTCTACAAATCACACCTTTCCCCACAAAGTTAGGTAATAATTCAAAAATGCCATAAAATTCTTCAGTTGTGTCATGTATGTATGCCACAGAAATACAGCATATGGTTCTTTCCAGTACCACCATTTTCAGCGCCAAGGAAAGGCTATAAATAGTTAAGTTTTTAGGAGAAAGAAGAAGGTATGTTATAAATGAGAAGTCTCTCTGCTTGTGAGCTTTTATTGTTTTGCATTACTTCAGTGCTGGATTCCTGATTTGTAACAAATTCCAAGACTGCAGACTACAGGCCCAGCCTCTGACTAACACTGTGGTGATTTATTTGAGGATAAATACCTCCGTCCGCATCTTATGACTGAACACAACAGTCCATAGCAGAGTGGAATGCAAGGAATGCAGAGGCTGTTCGAGCTGAGGCAGCAGGGAACAGCGCTCAGCTATCAGGCTGCCCTGGACTGCTGAACCGCTCCGATCACTTCCTCCAGTCAAGAATGAAAGGAATTCTCTAAGCCCGTACTTCATGCCAAGCAGACCTGCATTCCCAGCAACGAGAACACAGCAAGAATGGCATTTGATGATTACCCAACACATGCGCCTAACTCATCAACACCTTACCTGCATGAAAAATTCCACATCTGACTGTCAGAGCTGGAGTGCAATCACGCAAGTAATGTTTAGCAACAACTGCAGCTTGCCCAGTTGTCAAGGCAGACTACAGAGCAGCTGGCTCACAATCTCCTGGCCTCTGAAAAATGCAAACCAATTCTGTTTCTCCTCCTCCTCCTTCCCCACCCCCAGCACAGACTGCTCAGAAACTGAGGAAGTGAAAGGAGCAAATTACAAAGAACAAATGAACAATGCTTTAGAAATTGCAAAGCTAGTACATGTGCTTTGTTATAAAAAGTTAAGCTAATTCCTGTTACTTTGTTGTATGCAAACAATACACATCAAGTCATCATCCATCTAATCACATCAGCTTTTGTGCAGAGCTTCCAAACAATATGGAACAAAGGAAAAATCTAGCACAAAGATTTAGACACAGCATGATTTTAGCACATCCAAAGATGAAGCGGATAGCACTAGATTCTGTGAAACAGAGGTAATAAAAATAAGACACTTACAGATGTGGATTGAACATTCGACTCATTTTAGAAACGTGTTCATTTTCACAGTCTAGCTCATCATCCCCTTGGTCCATGCTGAGCTTTCTCTTGTTGGGGCTGATAGGAGGAGGGCCTGTTCGATGGTTGGTTAGAGCAGAGGATACTGGAAGAGACTGCATTCTGGGCTCACCTCTTAAAGCTGCTTCACCTACAGGAAAAAGGCAAGTGAAGATGAGCACAACAGGGAAAACAGAGGTGAAACAGAGTGTTTTTTGAAAAAAATCTCACAGAAAAATTTCACAAACAGATGTCAGGTGTGCACAGGCATATGTAAAACATGGCTGCAAGATAAACAAGGCATCATAAGCCATACGTTAGCACTTCTTGCTGGAACAAAGCAACAGTGACACAAGAGGGGTCAGCTCACCCCAGAGGATTTGAAAGATTGAGCTAACACATCTTTCTAACAGTGTTTTTATTCAGAAGCATTCCTTCTTACAAGCTGCCATTCCAACATTGAACTTTCATTACCTCATTCTGCAAAGCATGACTATTTGCAATGAAATATGCTTTGTTCCTTTTCTTATGGTTGTGGTATAAATTCCAGAACTACAGTTCACATTTACGCCAAATATTCAGGATCTAAAGCTGACTAAAATGTTCAAATTCTCAAATTATTCTTTTTATAAAAAGCTGTCCAAAACAAGCTTTTCTGGTATATAACTATGCAAGGTAAAAATTAGGGGAAAAAAATGGAACTTGCTGATGCAAGTGTAAATTTGCCTGTAAATATCCTTCTCTACACTTCTAAACTACATTTGGTGTAATATATAATAAAGCACACTCTTTCAACAGAAGAATCATAAAATTTCAACACTAAGAAAGCCATTTTTCCATGAGGCAGACTGGTGGCAGAGTACTCAGGAGTTTATAATTTTTATATATTTTCTGATAACAGAAAATGCCATTCACAGCATGTGGGAGTTATGTATAAACAATTCCAGAAATGATACAATTAGCTTGCATATAAACACATTCACACAACGTTACTAAGCATACATTAAAATGTGACCACAGTGCTTTTCCCATTTCCATTAAATGTCTCACTAAACACATAGCCTAAAGCACAGTGCTGCGTTTTGTGGACAATTACAGACTGTACTGGAACTCACATCCGTACAGCCACAGGTCATACTGGGACCTCCTGGGGATTTAAAGACGTTAGAAAATGCTTTTGAGGCTTTGAAAGGGGCTCGATGATGAGCTCCATCTATCAGTGTTACCTATTCTGGTAACGTCCCCGAGACAGCTACTTTTGCTATGGTGTAAAATTTGTATTTTTCCTACACTACCAGAAGCATTTTGTTTTCTACGTGGCCATAATTCCCAAAACTAAAATTAGGATAAAGTTAACTTCATCTACAGTCATGAAGTACCTGAGAATAGAAATCTTTGTGTGCCACCGCACATTTTCACATCATCGCTGAGGCAGGCGATTTATAAAACATTGACCTAATTCCACACACAACAAACACTATTTTGTTGGAAAAAGAACGAGTGAGGAGAAAACCTCCTGAATGTTTACCAGTAAAAATAAGCATTTTGCCAATTTAGTCAGCATAACATAAACTAGCAAATATACACTGACCTATAATACACCACAAGTCATGATTTCTATAAAAGACTCTGGCACCAGATCTAAATTGGAACTTTCCATCCCAGCCCTGAATAGTAAAACTGTGCCCTGCTGCAGATGCTCTAGGACAGACATCCAGACCCTCTCCTGTCTGCAACAACCAAAGCCTTCATGGGGAAGCACCCACGCCCCCAGGCCACTGTCATGCCACAGAGACCTCTCACTTGAAATAATCTCCCTAGCAGTACCATTCCTTTATTTTTTCTTCAGCCCTCACACTTTGCATGGATAGTGATCCTATTCTGACACAAACTTACTCGACTTTAGAAGTAAACCACATCACACTGGTTACTCTTGGTGAGGAATCTCTCTTTTATCTTTGATAAAAAGCTTAATACCGGTGTCAAAGATAAAACTTTCATCAATTAAGGTTTGTGATACTTCCATCCCACCCCTAAGCAATCATTCTTCTCTCTGCAGTATCTCAGATCACTTCTGAAGACTCGAGCACCAAATCGCATTAGAGAAGCCGCAAATTCCAGGTCTGCACCGAACTCCCACTGACTTCTGAGCAACTCCTGGCAAGAACAAGGCCAGCCTGAATGCCCCTGTGAAGCTGACTGCTGTTTACAAAAGACAATTTCTAGACGTTGTCCCATCCATTATGTTAGAAACTTTTCCCTTCTCTCAATCAGCAGCTAGGTGCCTGATATTACCCAATTACCTCTATGTTTTTTCTTTAAAAATATATCATTTTATTATATGTATGCTAACAGCAGTATTTACAGATTAACAGTCATTTAAGTACAAAATCTGGTAAAAATGCTGTTGCTGCCTCATGCTGGAAACAGAGACCCATTTTAAAGAAATTCAGCAAAGCAAGGACTGGCTTCTAATTAATGCCTGTTGAATTTGGTAGTGCATTTTCCTGATCATGAACTAACATGGTCTTCAGGCAGTAATTGACATTTGTGGTACGTTCAGCAGCAGTACCGCAGGGCCATTCAGCCAACACTCAGCAGATGAACAAAGCTCCAGCTTCACGAGGACAGGCGGCAGTGATGAGCACTGAGGGCAGTAAGAGCTCCTCGGTCTCTGCAGGAGTGGCTGGGAGACACGGGGCATCTGCTCCCAGCGCCAGGCAGAGGGGTCCAGATAACAATGCAAGATCAAGAGGAAGAATATCCCTACGTTGTACATAGGGATAAATTGCATACACACGGCCTGTAATTTTGATTAGGCTAAAAGTGCTTTATATTTAAATAAAAGGTGACTTCTTTCCCTACTTTCCTCCTTCCCAGACCTGAATTTAAACCAGAGAGGGAGAAACCACAGCAGAGCCTGTGACACAGAATGCTGCTCTGCTGACTGGGTTTGTCTCCCCCAGCTGACCACACTCCATGGTAACCAGACTCACATCACACAACTGGCAAGACAACACACTGATAAAACAACTGTGTCTTATAAAATTCCCCAAGTCTAAACTCCAGTCTTCAAAATTCATTACTGTGAAGGCTTGTGTCTGCACTGCGACTGAAAGCACAGATAGCAAACACATTTATTGTGCCTCTCATAATGCTTCTCTTTGTTCCAGCAAGCAGCTGGTGTAAGGCACTCAAGATCTGCTGCTTTCAGATAGTTCTGTGTACAACTGTTCATACCAGCCTCTTTTTCTTTCTCCCTTCTCCCCCCACGTTTTTTTTTTTTTTTTTTTTTTTTTTTATTAAAACTGTTAGGCTACCAGATAAAACACAGACAAGCACAACGCAGATAACGATGTGACGTAGTGTCTGCCTGTACCCCAGCATGGCAGCAGCATGCTCACTTCACAGAAGTTAACGCAGCCAGCAAGAGTGTTCTTTGCTTTAACCACTTAGGAGCCTGAACTGAAAGTGATTCAAACTAACACATGCAAACTAAACATTTGTAAAAACAGCATGTCTCTTCTCGGACATAAGCACCACCAAGATAGTTGGATCTTTAACGTTATTTTTGTTTCTCTTGCAGTTCAGTCAGCAGTATCTGAGTCCCTACTGAAACGTCCACACAATGCAAACATCATGACAGCAAAAGTCATGTTTTCACAAGTGTGGATCTGACAGCAAGACACCAGAGAAGTCTTAAAATATGCTTGAGAACTCCAGGAGTTACCAAAGATTGGAAAAAAAGTATACACATTATTTTGGCAGCTAACTTCCTCTCTGACCTAGCAACTCCGCTCTAAGACATGGCTACTGCATCCTATCCCCCCTCCCCGTTTCCTCTCTCCCGCTGGCTACCATTAATCCATGAAATCTGAGCATTAATTACAATCCAGAAATGAAAGGCTTCATCCTTCCAGCTGAAGATTGACATGATACAGACCTTAAAGCAGATTGAAATAAGACTCCTTGGAAGAAGTCCTTGCCCATTTTACTTTTCTGTTCTGCATCTGACAAACAGATTTGTCCATGAGAATACGTCCCTGACACACTTACAGCTTCACGAAAAAGCCTTCAGTTGTGTATCTACAGGGTCTTTACCTTTAAGAACTTGAAGTGAATTACCATGACCTCAGGCCACTCTTAGTTTATAAAATCATGGGCATGAGTGTTTAGCAGACTTTAATTAATGTCCATTACACCTTTAATTACTTTTCCCCTTATCTTCATGCACGCAAACTCTCATTAGTAAAAGGCCTTGCCTCAAGTTCTTAAGGTCAGGCATTCCCAGGAATCAACAGCACACAAAGGTCTCGAGGCCCAGTTTTATTAACCGATCCAAGACCAGAACGTAGCCCTCATCACATATGAAATACCTCTGCTGAAGAGCCAGGGCATTCACAAAAGCATACATATACGTGAAGAGGATACTACAGATGATGAAACAAGTTTCATTTTATTCCTATAACCATGATAAGATTAAATTGAAAATCAACCGGAATGATTTTATAACCTGCGGCACGTTTCCTTCCGCTACCTCAAACACAAGAGTTAGCCTGTGTCAATGTGAATAGAGACAAATGACACCACAATTCCAAATCAGAGACGAACATCACTCAATTTGAGATGCGAGATGTCAAGCAGTGAAGTCACTGCAGATTGCTCAACTCAATCAGTTATCAAAAGAAGTTAGCAGAACCACTAAGAATCGCTACACAGTACCAGCAAATCAACATGCTGCTGTTGTAAACTGCCTAGTTGAGGTACCACTTCACAGCATATGAGAAGTGGTGTCTCTGAACTTGTGAAATTTGCCAGAAATTCAATCTGTGTGAAATATTTAGGCTGCACTCTTAAAAGATTCTAACTTAAGGCACGTTTACTTCATCATCATGACCACAGAAAATGAATGGATCCCTTCAGACATCTTGGTAGTAGATCTTTGTTTCATGATAAAAGATAACCTAAAAGCAGTCACAAATGATATTATTTATTTAACTGCTGGCCATTTCTATAACCCTATGCAAACAAAGAAGCCTTTATGTAAAAACATAATTTTGTATCACGACATTATTTCTGGATTGCAGTTTTGATAAAAGATGATTTAGCTTAAATAAGAATTCATTAGGGGAAGTACACTGCCAAATGCTGTAAACAAGTAACAGTGGTTCTTATTTGCTTTGTAGTATATAAAACCAGGCCTACCTGGAGAGCATAATGGAACAGCAAACTACAGGAACAACAAAAAATCAAGAATTAATGAGAACAGCCTCATCGTAAAACACTGCTATGAAACCAGACCTTGGAAATGTTTTTTATTACAGCTGATAGATCTCTTTCAGCAGCAAACTTACTAATTCACATATCTGACACACATTTTACTGACTTTCTTGCAAGATGACAAAAAGCTGATTTAGGAAACCAAAAAAAAAATCACATACACATTTACAGAACAATTGGCTAAAGCCTGCTCTCATCAGCTTACAAAACATATGAAAAGCACTTACTCCTGGAACCGCGCTCTGGCTACCACTATGCAGAGATACGAACGCCAGAAAACCCACGGCCAAAAACAAATACAGTGATTAAACTGACTGTTCTGTTCTGGCTCCTCCATCTGACCATGCCTGCCAATGAAGGACACATTATGCTTGACGTTGCGAGCAAGAACATAAAATTGTGACCTCTGCATTCAATCACCTCCACCCACTTTTTCCTCCTCTCTCATCCAAAAGACTGCACCGAGAAAGAGCCAGAATTCAGGTACAGTGAGACCACTTGTGCAGCACAAGAATGGTTGCTTGAGGGTTCTTTATAAAAACATATCTTTGTTCACAGACTAAAGAAGATTTCAACTTAACAGGCCTTGAAAATGCTGCATTACATACAAAACAATAAATGGTGACAGAATGGCAAAATAGACCCCCCCAAAATCTAACTGTAATCATTCCTTCAAATGTACTGATTACACCATCCTACATTCTCTCTCATGACCTTGTAATAGCATAGCTATAGGAAATAGCACAGACATACTCTCTGTACATAAAGACTTACATAGATAGCTGATTCAATTCTACAAACTAATACATAAAAAGAAGTAAACAGTCTCTGCTGACCACTCAAACTAAGGTGGAAACAAATTCTCTTCACTTTGCTAACCAGGTGCCTACTGTAAGAGTCACTTTATAACACATTTTTGGCTGTAAGTGAAAAAAAAATAACTGTAAGAATGTATCTTGGGAAGTCGGCAGTAAGTTGATGGCATGGAAAGGAGAAGAATAGATATGCCATAAAGAAGGCAGGCTGAAGCAAATTTTAATGCTCCAGTCTGACAGAGCTCCCTAATGTCATAAAAACTAATCCTCAAATATGCCTTTTTCCTCTGTCAAATTTCAATTTTTACACCTTAGCAATTGTGGCTGTGGGGCTGTGTTGAGTTCCAACCCAACAATGAACTCGCTCAGACTTAGGTCTAATTGTAGAGCATGAGACAACTTGAGAAGTTTGAAGATCACCCTTTAAGACAGAGGCCCAGCTAGCAAACTGCAGCACCTCTCTGAGCCAGCAGTTCAAGAGATCTTCCTTCCTTTTGCTTACAGCACCTGAATTCCTGTAAACTATGGCTAAAGAAAGATTCCAATTATCTGGTAGACAAGACTGAAACACAATCAATGCTGAATTACACTGCTCTCCAAATAAATAGTACCAATGATGTCGTCTTACCAACAATTTCAAAAAAGGATTTCCCTTGTTTTGACTGAATTATTGTGTTTTTGGCTCAGAAAACAAGGCTGTTCCCAAAGAAAACTTCTTTCCTGGCTTTTTTGCCAGCTCTCCTGGAAAAAAACGGTATCAATCATTTAAAGTCGATTAAGAACACTAAAAGTTAACACACGTTATCATTTTATGTTTGCTCAATGCATTACAGGGGCTCATGGATAAAAGAAAGGTAAGCTGCCTTGCTAAGCAGAGCCACCCCAGTAAGACCAAGCACTTGCCTTCATATGGCACGGTACTTGAGCCAGCCAGGCCTGCTCAACAGCACTGGCCTTGGTACAAAAGCAAGAAGAAACAAGGGAGGGAATAAAAAGGAAAGGAAGACAAAGGGAGAAGTATCATTTACATTTTCAGCGGAAAGCAGCACATTTCACCTTCTGTATTTGCTTAAATAACATTAGATTAGTATTTACTGGTCAGCAAAAAGATGCATGATCCAACCTGGAAAAACACACTGCATCATAAGCGCTTCAGGAAGTTCTGGTGTATCCCCACTACATATTCTATGTACAGTAATACTGAAATTCAGTCATTCAAGTTACTTCAATGCTTGGTAACATTTTCTCCTCCCTGTAGTTCAAGTCCCTGATGATTCGTGGTCAGTTCCTCTGGGCTAGATACAGAGGGAGAGGTGAACTTTCCCAGGCCTTGGTGGCTCAAGGTAGGACATAGTCATTTTCACCATGCACCCTCTCTGTTAACGCCTACTGAGGCATGTGTGCTTGAAAACGCGAGAAACACAGCCCATGCTGATAGGCACAGTAACTCCTAATAAAGAAAACAAATCCAGAATATGTAATTAAAACTGCCACCAAGCAAAGTTTAAATAATAAAGACATCATCAGAATTCAGTTTCTTTAATCTATTTGAAAAACTGTTACAGGGCATTCTCTGACATTTCTGATGACAGATTTCAAAAGGTCCCTGATAAAAAGACTTCGAGTGTTGAAGTATTGTTTTATTAAAATAGTGCATAACATTTCAATACAGAATTGTGAATGAGCTAGAAGTGTACACCAACACGTTGAAGGTGCTGCCTGCCGATATGACGGTTAGTTTCCAGATCTAGGTGTTCTTTCTTTTGTCCCTCAGCTAAATGACTTACTCTGTAACATAAAAGTCAGGAAAGCTGAACAGATCAAAGACTAGCCTGTCTTTCAGCAGAAACAATCAAAGCTAGAAGACCTGCCATCTATTTCAAACGTAAATCAAAGTCACAGCAAGATCACAGCAGGAAAAAAAGATGAGATGCTTAAGAAGTATTTCAACATGCTAAATGGTGCCTTTTAACTTCGTATCTGCACACAGTGGCAGAGAGTCAAACAGAAAAGTCAGTCTGTGAAAGCACAGATTTCAATAATTCCTGGTAGGTAGATACAAAATATTTGTTAACCTTTCCCCTCAACACACATCTTTTCTTTTCTTAGATACTGTTTCTGCTAGTGGACAGCAATGTAGACACTCGGGTCTGAAGCAACACATTTTGCTCTGCATATTTTAGACTGACATATCATCTACATGTGTACATACTCTGCCTAACAGTTCATTTTTCTCAGGCATAGCACATATGAAGTTTCTAACCATTCTGCCCTACTTAAAATACGTGAATTGATTAAATATATCCGAGAACAGAATGGCTTCTCAACAGATCACGCACCTTTGTTTTCATGAAACTCCTTACCAGTGCTAAGATGGATATGATCTTGTAACATAAACTCCAGAGTATTGCATTGGGCATCTCTTCTGGACGTAAGCACTGTCAGGAAATATATTCAAAGTATGTTACTAAGAGATGCATGCACGGGTGGCTCCCTCCAGAAAAGATATGGAGAAAAGCAGGGTCACTGCTTAGAATGCTGTATTGTGCGCAGCTCCCTCAAAGCCAAGTTCCCAGACTGGATTCCCATTTGTAACACACAAGCAACCTTGGAATGGAAAGAAAAAGAAAAAAAAAGCCATAAAAAGGAAAGAAGTCTTGGCTACTACATTTTTCCCATATGGCATGTGGCCAAACAACCAAATGCCAGAAGCTGCTCCTGCCACAGGACAGAGGAGATGGGACTGGAGGGATGCCTTACTCACATGTACATGGACAGACACATGACCAGGAACTGCTCCTGTCTCAAGGTCACCAAGGTGATCTTCTTTTCCTAACTGACATGACATAACTGAGGGAAACTAAACTTCAATTTCAATTTTGGTTTTCTGCTACGATTGCAGCCTGCCTGCAATGGGCTCAACATACTTAAGGAACACAGAGCCCCTTCAACCAAGCTGGATGGAATACTGCAGACTGTAATCCACAGCATCAGAACAATTCCAACTCATCTCTACAAAGAATTCATTGTACGGAACAAAATCCCCTTGTCCTTCAAAACGGGCTCCAAAATCCCTTCTACAGAGGGAAAGAAAGAAATGACAACTGCAGGGCAGTTAAGCACTCTGAATCCAACTGCAAACTACATGAGCCATTCAGATAAAAAGAGATACAGTCTTCTGTTCATGCTTAAAAAAAGAGGAGGACGTGTCATTTTGCCAATTCCCTGTGTGCAATTTTACTGTAACTGATGGCAGTCCCCTCAGCAGGCTGAGCTATGCCACAGCCTGTGTCTCTGTCTGCAAAAGGGAATGAATTTAAATTAATTATAATCTTGAATAATATAGATCTTCAACCCATTGGTTTTGTGTTATTCTGAGAAACAATGCAATAGTTTTATGCAGATGTTGGTCATGTGGTGTTTTAATAGCCAAAACCTTGAAAAGGCTTCATCTTCTGGAGGAGCTCAGAGGGCAGCGTGACTCACGAGATGGAGAGGAACAGAAGCCAAGAAGGTCTCTGGGAGTAGCAGGGATGGTGTAAAGAAACATACCTAAAAAACGCCACATATTACCATTCTTTCTTAAAGGATTGCTCTCCAAAAGAAACAAACCCACACACCCTGCCACGAAGGAAAAAGAGAGTACAAGAGTTTGAAAACTGCTGTTCCACTAGAAGACTCAGTTGTCCAAAACCTGGTAGCAGAGAACATGATTATTTCATTTGCCATTTGCTTCTCAAAAGGACTTAGGAAACAGGACCTGAGTTAATGCCTCCTATCCATTCCAATAGCCAGCACTATTACACGGTGACCAAGGTCAATAGAGATGGTCATATTCAGAGAGACAGAAGAGAAGACAGCTCTGTGGCACTAAGGAATAGATAGGAGCACAACCTAAATCGTAACAACCTGTTTGTTTCACAACAAGTAGGATAGTTTATGGGGCCAAGTTGAAGGGTTATTTATAATAAACATTCTCTCCAAGGGGAAGGTGGAGGCAGAGATTGCAATTGCTACCAAGAAATTACATGCTGACTGGACAGCCTTTCTCACAGACCACCGGGCGCTGAAAGTTAGTTTTCCAGGACTCTTGGAAAAGCGGGGTACAAGCATAAATTCACATTTTTGAAGTTATCTTTACAGTCATGAGACTGGAACAGGTGGTGAGTACCAAAGTTACACTGTACTTCTCAAAGGTCTCTAATTAGGACTTCATCTTCTTTCCCCTAAAAGTACATCGGTTCCTCTGAAAGTAATGCCTCCTTTTTATTTCCATGGAAACTACAGCTGATACAAAGAGCACAGTAACACGAGTTGATTGAGCAAATTCTCAACTACACAACACTCTTTTTCAACATAGTCACCACCATTAGCTATGCATTTTCACCAACAAGGAACAAGAGCCTGCATGTTGTGACTGTCAAAATCTGCACCAGTGGAGGAGCCCCACTATCGCTGTCGCCACTGCTGTAACGCACCATCACCCCTCGCTGTGCTCACAGCCACTGTTCCGTCTCCATAAATGTTCAGCAAGTGTCAGTGAATGGCAGTGGGTGCCATTTCTTCCACATGGAGGAAGAAATTCCACCCCTTTGCTCCATCCACCCTTCCATGTCAGATGCCATTGTGTCAGAGTGCCCCTCTGCTGCCATCTGTCACATGGCAACAACATGGAATGGGACATCAGTGGGAAGGTTCAGTCTCTGCTGCTATCCCACCAACATCTGCCTCTGATGTCATAAGCCAACATAATAAAATAGGAAGCATTACTTTCAGAGCAGCCCTTGTACCTGTCTTTAGCTGAATCTCCCTTTTTATTAATTTAACTCCAGACTCCTTGTTTATTCATTTCAAGCTGCAGAAGACAATTCATTCCTGACAAAACAGAAAAAAATAAGAGTGCAGATGGGCTGATAAAAGAAGGTAAAAAACTGTCAGCGTTCCACCATTCATACGGTGCTAGCTCCACAGGATCCAGAAATTAAATCTCTCAGTACATGACTATCACTCCCCAGTTAATTACCTAATAAATCCTTCCCCGTTTACTTGAATGATGTACATCCTAAACATTTCCTGCAAATTTCTACCCTCCATCACACATTAAAGATGTTCCACCCCATAATTAAGTATGCACTCTATTAAATGCCACTGTGACAATTTTCAATGAAACCAAACAGCCACTACAGGGGCAGTGAGATAGCATATTAATTATAAAGGTTTGGAAGGGATGCTTTAGGTCACAAATGGGTTATCAGTCTGCCATTTGCTGGGCCTTGCATTCCATGGCCACAGTTAACTGAAGTTTCTTAGCTCACCTTGTGAAGAGAACACAAAACTAACTGCCAGCATCAGTGGACACTTTGCTTTTATGCATCTCAACAGGCCTCAAATACAAAAGAAGAGACCTGGAGAGGCTCCATGGCTCAAATAAGGGAAACTTATCTTCTAGGGCACAATGCTTGGTAGGAGCTCACTCCCTGTAACAGCTAAAAAGACACAACTGCTTTCTCTGAATCAGCTTTCATTACCTCACTTTGGAGGGGGTCTGCAATAGATGAACCACAGTCATAGTAGATTTTAGCCCAAAATCTCCTGTTCCCTCCATGACTGTTAATCAGAAAACAAGCATTTAGTCTATATATCATCAGTCCAAGTTTCAAAGATCTGAAATTTTCTGTTTGACTGATTAATTATATATTTTTTCCTGTAAACTACTGAAAAACAAACTACTGAAAGCATTACTAGATTACTAACACTGTGAATGTTGCTGTCAGCTTTATCCCTGACTTACATGAATTTAACCAATTACAGCTCCTCTGGCCCTGTAATTAAGGACAGTGCTCACTATTGCAGGGGGTAGCTGAAGGCTGAATGAGACCCCTGCGAGGAGGATTCTTTAGGGAGGATTTAGAAAAAAAAAAGTACAATACATTGCAACAAGTATTAAAATGTTTGTTATCACACTTACTTCTAAAGTGGACTCATTGAGAAATACAAGAAACCGAACAGCGTAGTGTTCCATTTACTGTACTACAAAGAACAACACCGTACATCCACAGAGGAGCTTTTAAAGCAAACATACCATACCTCTAAGTAATTAATACTAATTTCTAAGACTGTAACTAAGTATTAAGTATATTTGAAGGAAGAGAACTTAAAAGTTTTTGCTGATAAGCTAAATTGAATTTGTTACCAAAAATCCTGTTAAGAGAAGCTTTTTCTCAGAGACAGAAACCAGTGGAGAATCGCTAAGCATCACTGCTAATGCTGGAATTCCTGGTTGTGACACCTTTGGTAAATAGCTCAGCATGATGCCTAGAGCAAGACAAGAGCAAAGTGCTCACCTCCTTAACTGCAGCCACCGGTTTTCAAGCATTCAGCAGGAAAAGTGTGCACGTCAGCATTCTCCCAGCTGGCTCTAGGAGATTTAATTCATGCCGACCACAGAGTGACTGCGATAGCTCTCCAAGATGCCACAGCACGAAAACTGAAGGGGGTTAAACAAGCAGCAATGCACACCAGATGTCTGAGGAGGACATCTAAAAGATCTAGAGCACAAGGAAGCATGTTTTTAAAAAATCCCCTTCGATGCCATAAATATTTATACTAAATCCAAGAAACTGGCTGAGTTTGAACTTGTCCTATATGAGTCATACAGCACTTCCCTTCCATCTTCATTTAATGTGTTCTGTATAAAACCACAACAAAGGAGGTGTCATAGTTATGTCAACTTTATATATATATATATATATATACATACACACTAAGAGTATTTTTTGCAAAGCTTCTGCTTTTGAACAGATTACTTTCCAAAGAATACAAACAAAACAACTAAATAGTCTTATTTTACTTGGCTAGCCCTTGTGTGGTATTTACTGGTCTTCCTAGCTAATTTGGATTCATAGAAATAGCTTCCTTTTGACTAGACAATTCTAATTTTCTTCATATGGCCATATAATTACAATTAGGGATACACCACACAAGACAATTTCAATTGTGTAATCTGGAACCAAGAAACAATCGTTTTCTGAAAGGTTGTGCCCTAAAAGTGTCACAACCTGCTTATTTTAGAGATGTATAAATCTGCTTTCAGAAGCAAGACATACTAAACATTAACAATTTGGTAACGAAAGGAGAAGTCACAATACCATCTCTACAGCGCAACCAGAGTGCACTGGTGCCATTTTAATATGAGTAAATACTCATTCCCAAAACCACATCAGCTATTTAAAAAGCTCCAACAACTTAGCAGCTTTTGTTTTCACTTTTCTTATGCAAAGGATTGCTGGGCTGGGCATTCAGAAGACAGGAAGTGCAAAGGCTATCACCAGCCTGTGGTTCTGTGATTTCTGGTTAAAATAAAACAAAATTTCATGACTGGCTTATTTCCCCTACTGCAATGTCATTCATATCCTGGTGGGCAAAAACACTGGTTGATCTACTTATTTCTAGCTACAGTTCATGTTTAAAGACCAAAAAACCTATTTTTGCATGCAGAAGAATAAATATCAAGCCTTGTAAACCTGGGAAGTGTAATGCTGAGTGGTTTCCATGCCTGCCTTGTCAAGTGGGTTTCCAGGAAAAACTACTGTTTTTTAAACACAACTAGTTCCAAACTTTTCCTGGGAGAGCAAAGATATTTCCTGGAACCTGCTAGCAATGTTTGGAAGAATGGGAGGAAAGTTACACACTATAGTGCTCGATTCTCACACTTGACAAGGACATATTCCATAATGATGAGGAGTGAAAAAGAATGTCTTAAAATAATCAAAGATAGGCTCTTGCCACAATGTGTATCATGAAAAGCCAGGAGCAATGTTTTCTGTGAAGGAACTAAGTTAGCACCTATCTATTACGAAAGCATAATTTTTCCCTCCTCCTTTGCCACAAAAGCTGTGTCAGCCTTCCACTTTATCCTGAATGTTATTTACCATCAATGTGTACTACATCATAGACGTTCTTTTCCTCCAAAGACAAATTAGGCACAGTGCCACATGAAATTTTTGGAGGGAAAAGCTGGACTTCATCATGAAATACGTTTAACAAGTTCTTCTGTTTTACACTAACAAGGACAAAGTTAAAAAACAAAGATGAAAATAAAATGGTGTTAATTTAAAAAATCTGATGGCAAGCAGAACCATAAAATTGACGTAGAACAAGCGTTCTAAACTTCATTTCACACTTTTCCCCCCTGCACACTCGTATTACTCTTTATCATGAGATTTTCAGAAGTTAAAATTCCTGTGAGGTACCCAAATATCTCCGATGAAGACTCATCAACTCATTGAGTTTCGGGATGACTTCTTCTTTACCTAGAACAAACACTGTGGTGGCCCCAGAAATATCATTGCTTTGATTTCACCAAGCTATACAAAAAAAAGCTGTGTGGAGTTGTTCTCTAACAGAATGCTTCAAGCTTGCCTTTTCTTAGAATCAGTGCCAAACTATTACCAATGTTAGGAATAAAATTCTTCCGAGCCCATCTACCCATAACACGAAGTTTACAAGTTGACAGAGATAATCCTAATTAAGACCTCAACTGCCTGTTCAAGACTGCACTTATACTAGTTGATGTATGGGCTTTCTATCCTTCGCAACAATGCTCCTCAAGGCACCCTACCCTACACACACCATTGCATCTACTTGCAGAGATGGGCATGAGAACGCTGGCTCTTTTTTGAAAAAATTGTTAGATGGAGCACCAAGGGAAATCTGCCTGCAGGAAATAAAAACTGCATCGTGGCTCTTGTGGTGTCTTACTGCACACACAGTCTTGGCATAGTGCTTATACAACAACATCTAGCAGTGCTTTATCACACAGTCAATTATCTTCCAAAGTGCATGGCTTTCACTGAAAGGGAAAGGAAACAATGACTCTTTGTGTGTCAAGCAATGGTTCCATGCTGAATTGTAAAGTAATTTTGAGGGAGATGATACGGACTGCATGATGATGAAAAAATTGGCTGGCTTTAAACAAATATTAAAAACAAAAGCACTCGTGATTCTTAAACACTGAAAAAGTATAATACAATTTTTGTAAACACTCCTCCAGAAACTTGTATTCATCACTACCTTGTGCTATTACCAGTGAAGAATTATAGGCTCTGTCCTGCTGGATTATTGTTAGTGTAAACAACTTTGCTAAATAGCTTGGCACCCTGTCTGCATGCAGCATGTTAAAGCTCTGTAGTCTATTCAGCCAAAATCAAATATAAAGGCCCATCTGTATTAATCCTCAAGAAGAAATTAATAGACTACTATTTTCATGCAAATCAGATATTTAAAAAAGGCAAAACCAATACATATGGATGAACTTTTTCATTCATAATTTTAGATGCTGCACAATGAAGACTGTTGTTTAAGCTTTTAGTTTTTCTCCAACAGTTCTCCATACAATACAGCACATTGTGCAAACTTTGGAGCTATTTAAGCTTTTTCAATGTCTCCTGAAATCCCTGGATTTATATCCAAAGAGACCTGGCACTGTAACAAATTTGACTTGTGAGTAACAAGTTACAGCCTTTAAGCAAATTGCTCATTAACAGAGAATTCAACTTACTGCTATAAACTTCACTACCTTTTATCTCAGAAAAAAAGGTATGTGCTGCCTATCTTATCCGCTTCAAAGTTGTGGGATAAGGCTATTATGTTGGTTTTCTGATTTCCTTGTTTGAGTTCTCAGTACACATGCTGAACTAGCACCATGGGTGAGAACAACAGAATTCCAGGGTAAAAAAATGCTTAAATATGACCTAAATCTATCTTGCCTTTGCTGAATGAGGAAAGTAAACTCAATTCATACGTCAGTACTGAAAAGGATATTCCGAAATTCATGCTAGGGGGCAATGAGTAAGAAAAGCCCAACTGTGAAGTTGGAGGTCTTTGGTTTTTCCTAAAGATAAAAGCCACCAAAAAAGAAAGACTCACAGGATGTTCTATAAATGGGGGACAGTTGGTAGGTGCATCTTAATTTACATGACTTTGAACAGAGATCTTACACTCCATTACAAAAAAGAACATCTAACTCACTGTGAGACAGATTTCTAGCCCAGTTATTATTTCACTAATTCTTAACAGAAGGATAGTGTTAAAGTAATTTTATATATTTAGAAACTAAACTTCAGAGTTAATAGAAGAAACTGATGTTACAATACCAGAGTAAAATGCAAGGTCAGCAAAGAAAACTGATGGAAACTATTCTTTAGAACTTAAGAAAGCAAGTTATATTTCATTAAAAAGCAAACGAAGCTAGCAGAAACTGTTTCAGGCTCCACATTTGATATCAAACATCTACAGTGACCTCTCTGGGAAGATATACATATATTCAGAATGACTTGCAGTGCCCTAAGAAAATACATAGCTATGCCAGTTCAATTTTGTAGCCAACTAATGCTTCATTGTTACAGGAAGTCAGTGAAATAATTATGTAATATGCCACTAACTAATGTAAGCTGTCTTGAAACCAGAAAGGGGTGTTTTTCTATAAATCTGGATCCAATTTTCTTCATTAAAAAAAATCCAGTCTTCTGGACTGTCCAGAGAACCCTGTATAACTATTTCAAGTGCTCCAAGTCTCATAACATGCCTGGGGGATTTCTTAGCATCTTATTGCATTTCTTTATACCTTTCCCAGCACAGCCGTTCAAGCCTTGAGAATGCAGTAATAACACAAAGCATTTCAAAACGAGAGAGAGAGGAAGGAAGACAGAAATCTGCCTTCCAACACACAACCATCTGTACAGTCCCTCAGATAAACAACAAAATGAAACAAATCTTTTACTTGGAGACTGCACCTTCTCATACGTACTCTATTTGAAACAGGGAGCCAAAACTGGCTAGAGTGCCCCTGGATTAGTCAAAGAGCACAATCACCTGTGATTTGTTTTTGTTTAACCCAGAGCCCTCCTGCCATTACCTCACACGCAAGGCTTTCAGAGAAAGAATATTAAGCTAAAGTTAAGTGAGTTTCCATTGCAAAACAAGATGCAGATGTTCTGCCTCTGAATACATGCCCGGATCAAGTGCTCGTCATTTGATATGAAGCACTGGGAATGCCAGACTGGTACAGAATGGTTCTGCTTCATGGCCTCTTCACCTCAGCGAGGACAACACTCTCCCAAGAGTTTTCTGATGTCTCTGAGCTCATTAGGAAGAGAACAGCGATATGAAAGCGCTACTCATTAAATTGGCCATTGCTGGTGAGTGGCAGCAAGTGTTTAGCAACAGGATGTAAGATGTATTCACAGTAAAAATCAGCATCAAGATGCTGAGTCAACAAGCCTCTGTAAGATTTCTTTTCTATTGCATAAATACATTACAATAAGTTGCTTGAAATGCTAATAGTATTGTCACTTTTCCATTGTTGAGAACTAAACAGTCTCATTTGACTGGTTTAGAAATTTTCACTTTCACTGGTAAAGGAGAGAAAACTCAAATGTTCTTTTTTTTATGGAACTTGTTAAAAAGGCCATGTTCTTAAAGTTAAGGTTGTCCTCCAAAAGCATCACTTAGAGCTGAGATTTTATCACAAGGCATCGTGAGAAGCTCAAAACTAGTAATAATATTGAGAGAAAACTCAAAAGGACACGAGTTAGCAGCATAAAACTAACCACCCTCAGGAAAGGAAATGACGTATTCTGTGGTTCAGAGTTATGGACTCCCAGTCAAAAACTCTCTCATCTCTCTCATCCTTGGTTTTCATCTTCATGCTGACTGGGATTGTCTTAATTATACACGTGAGCAAAGCTTTCCATCATATTATAGAATCAGAGCTGAGGCTGGAAGGCACATCTGGAGATTGTCTAGTCCAAACCTCCTACTCAAAACCAGGGTCAACTAGGACAGGATGCTCAGGGCCATGTCTTGTTGGGTTTTGGGTTATCTCCAAAGACAGATTTCCACAACCTCTCTGGACAACCTGTGTCAGTGTTTGACCACTCTCGCAGTTAAAAGAAATATATTAAAAATAAATAAAATCTTTCTTATGTTTGAGAGACCTGTCAACTCCAGTTAGGGTTCCGCACTACAAATCACTCTTAGAGAAACCTTGACTCCTACTTTGGGGTTAATTGGAGAATTTCCAGATCTCCCATTATGCTCCCAAGCTCACAAAAGGCCAATGTTCTGTCCATAAAGCAGATCCCATCTATATTAGTCATCATTTTGCCCTCTTTCCATAAGCCTCCACTGAGTAAGGCAAAATGAAAAATTTGTTTTATGAACTGAACAGCACTCCGAATAAATGTTCTCATACTCACTGGAGCACGATCCTGACACTACTTCTTGGGAGTGGAATGAGATTAAGACAAATTTGAGGCTTCTTGCATCTACCAGTCAAAGACGATTAACGAAGTGCTGACATTAACTCAGTACCCTGAAGCTTGCAGACAGCATATTGCTATCTGTAACTCTTGCTGGGCAAAACCAAGGAGGACTCCTCACACTATACAAACTAAGCACTTCTACTCCACGTTGAACTAAAGAACTGTCAAAGACACATGATGGAAGAGTTTTACCAATTTCTTCAGTACCAGCACATCTCTTACCCATAAGCTGCAGCAAAAAATCAATGGCACATTGTTCCAGTGGTTTGTGACCGAGGTAAAAGATTAAAATAGTAGTAAACCTGGTAAAATGATAATGGCACAATGCAATAGCAAACAAATTCTCTCAATAAGGAAAAGCAAGTGCTTCGGGAGAGAATTTAAAGGAATAAGGAAGTCATCTCATGTATTTCCTGTAGGATATAGGTCCATTATTCTTTCTGCTGAAATTTCAAACCTATTTTCACATCGTACAATACATTTGTGTCTATATCTGCAAACATAGTTTTCAGGAAGACAACTATTTATAAGTAGTTCAAGTATGATCTTCAATAAATCCTAATTAATTGAGTTTGAAAGGGCACTTTGTTCTCAATATACTTAGTACCACAGCAGTGTCCTTGAAAAGACAAGATCCATCACAGCTGACACAACTCTTATAAAATAAATACCATGGCAAAGGCATGGAAGATCTGTAGGCATCTCTAAAACACCCTTAGAGCTCAGTGCAGATGTTGTCAGTGTTTATACTTTTTAAACCACTGGGATATAAACACCTCACTATAAACACCACCGAGGTTTTGTTTCTTTTTTTTCCCTCTTCATTTTTTGTGTGTTTATTTTAGTGTTAAAAATGTTAACTTCCATATTAAGGAAAATAGCAACAGATGTTTAAGCTAAACAAAGACTGCTATACTAGAGCGTATTCCTTAAGCTGCTTTTGAACTATTAAAGCTAAGATCTGTTCAAATAACAATTAATGGAGAAAAGAGTGGGAAAAGGGGTCTGGAAAGAATCAACTTAATATTAGGCATAATTTTAATGAGTTGAACTAGTGAGTCAAAACTAGATTTTCTGCCTCAGTCAACAAAACATTCAGGAACATGTACTACATAAGTAGAATTTTAAGCAAAACTTCATGGTCTTCATCAGAAGCTGTCACTTGCTTCCAAAGCGCTGGATACTGCAGAGAGCAATGAAAAAGTTAAAGGATCTTTTGAGCTGTCTTTCTTTAGCTAGTCCTCTTACTATAATGAAGAAAGCATGGGTAGGAAAGAGCTTGAAAGTTCAACTAGTCTCGCCCTACCTCAGCTCTGTATTACTCAGTACTGACAGGCAAGCTCAAACTTCTGTAAAACAGCTTTACTCAAGCAACTATCTCCGTATTTGTGCAGGAAAGAAAAAGAAAGACCAAAAAAAAAATGAATCAGATATGAGCAGTTCTACAGGGAGTCCCTCCATTTCCCAAAGGCAGGAAATGTAGCTATTCTGATTTAATGGTAAAAAAGATGTTATTTTCCAAAGTGAGGTTCAGCTCCCAGACTTCTGGCCTAATCCTTTTGCTGAACATACAAATAGAGAGCTCCTATTCCTGTGTGTACTCCTTATTGTTTCTTCCCTAACAACTGCACCAAGTTTATTTTCCAAATGAACATGGAAAATGTTCTTGCTGAATCAGAAGAAAGATTTCTGCAAGGCTTGTGTGTGGCTACAGCAAAAACAGTTCTACTGCCAAGCCGAATTAGCTCAGTGGTGCCTTTCTTTCCAGTCAAAGCCAAGCCATAACCACTTCTTCAAACTGCACGTAGATAAAACTCCACTAAGATTAAGAAACTTATTTTACCCTATTACCTCAGGCAACTTCAAAACAGGACTATTAATGCTTACAAAATGAAGAGCAAATGCCAAACTACATTAGCTGAAGACGACATAGGTAAAATTCAGAGTCCAGCAGAGAGAAAAAAATTACGTTTTCCAACTAGTTGTGTAATTCTTTCCACAGGGGACTGGAGCGTGGGGTGGTTCTTGGGAAAGGAGGGGTGTGCACGATGGAGGAGGGGGAGGCATCTCGCAGCCAGGGCTTTCTCTGAGCTGTGCAGGAAATGAGAAGGCAAACAATGGGCCACTCTGTGCTCTGCAGCTCGGCGCCTCTGCGCGCCCCATGGCTGCGCGCTCAAACTCCGCATTGTTCGCCACCCGGCTGCAGAATCGATACAAAAATTATTTCAAGTCATGCCGTATGAAGGCGTCTCTCCCATCTATAAGCGGCGGTGCCTGACTGCCAGGCAGGATTACGGGCAGAATGTAAATTAACACTTACACCCATGTTACAAACTACTTCCTTCACAGATGCAGAAATGACCGACAAAAGCTCTACCTGGCAGTCACAGAAGCAATGCAGTCCTTTAAACTAATCTAACTAATGTTATCTTTAGGAAAAAAATAAGATTCAAGAATACCAGAAACACTTTTTGTAAAAAAAAAAAAAAAAAAAAAGAAAAAAGCAAAAAAACGCCCTTCCCTTAAACAAAGCCTTAGCAACAATACAGACTGCAAGGTATCTTAAAGCCAACGGTACAGATCTCCTTTCAGGAGGAAAATTCCATGCTCACAGACAACACAAAACACACCCAACAAAAGACGCTTTGTGAAATGAAAGCATTACCTTCGTAGCACAGAATGCCAATATTGTTGTTCATCTTGTCCAAGTATTGGTAGTTCAACAGGTCCATCTTCATAAATAGCATTTATCGGGCTAGCAAAAAAGACCAGCTTGTTTGCTTTCGCCCAGATTCAGGGAGAAGGAAGCCAGGCAAATGGTGCCGAGGACGCTCCTGGCCCCCTGAACTTCACTAGCGCAAGGCCCAGCCTTCGGCTAATCAAAACAAAGTATATTAAAGGAAAGTTGGAGGGATTAAAACACACACAATCCCTTCCAAACTTCTGCAAACTAAAAGTATTTTGCGTCCTTCAGTACAAAGAAAACTGTCTGAAAACTTTTCAAGTCTTTTTCCAAATTTAAAAAAAAAAAAAAAGAACCAAAAAAAAAAAAAGAAAGCAAACAGAAACAAGGGAAGTTTCCTAGGACAAAGACACACCAGTTCTCCTCACAGCCCGCTGCAAGTTAACTGCACTGACATGCAGGCTATGCTTGGTATGACTCGTATGTAAACCAGCTTCCTCTATCAGGCGGGGAGCACTGAGCATGCTCAGTGAATCCCTGGAGCTCTTCAAATGTCAGGGATATTTTCTGCACAAGATCAGGCTCTAAATGCACTAAGTGTTTGAAAAAAGGAGGAGGAGGTGGAGAGCCTGCACAGAAGGGGCCTGTGCGGCAGGGCCATGCCAGAGCCGCCCTGACAGGAAGCGGTGCTGCCACTGTGCGCGGGCAGGGCGGCGGCCGGGCTGCTGAGGCCTCAGAGTGGGCAGCGGGACTGGGGCCGGGCCGCGGCCATCTCTTCAAATTCATCAGCTCTCAAAGTTTTACTTCATTTCCCAGCATGGCCTCAGACGTTGCCCAGTAGTGTTGCAGTGAAAAATAATGCTGTTTAAGGGTGGCAGAGCAGAGCAGCAGCTCTGCTATGATGCAGACACTTAGGGAAATGAGATACAGCGGATTCACCTGTGTGCACAGGTACTGGGCGCTCATGCACTGCTACAACTCAATCCGTATACCCTTACATTAGAATATTAGAATATTTAGAATATTAGCTGTTAAAAACTGCATTTTGGAGTTTTAGCAATTGCTATAGCTCCAGCTGAAGCGACACGAATGATGGAGATTGTCATGGCAGCTGCTCTCATCCCAGGATGCGATCTGCCCTTCTGCAGTTCCAGCCCTGATCACAAATGCCTGGGCTGAGTGCAGATGTGTGCAACTCATCAGGAGAGGGCAGAACATCTGCGTGGATGGAAGCGTGTGCTAACTGAGCAGGCATCGCTGCACGTTTCCTGTGGCTAATCAACACCTGAAGTTTGATTTGACAGAAAAAGAGAAATACATTCCAGGGAAGTTTGGTCTAAGACAAACAAAAAAGCTAATGGAGTCCTAATCTTGCCTCTGCCTCTCTCTCTTTGAATTGGACCATAATTCTTCTCTGCCTTCCCGGGAAGGAGAATTTTAATGGTACATGAGAGAATACGCTCAGTGAGAATCAATAACAAACTTTCATTTCTGCTTTCGGAACTCCTCTGCTTTGTTAAGACAAGAAGTTAGTACGCTACAGAGGCACTCACGGAGTGGCATTGTGTCAAAGCATTTTGAAAAGTACCGCACTGACAATTTCAGTGAGACTAGGTAATTGAAATGAAGTTAAGAATAATAGGAACAAGAAATTAATAGACAAGGGAGATTCTATGGAACCCAAATGTGGTTTCTCTTCCTGTCAAATAGAAAAAGTGGTCCTGTGCACTATCTACCTATACATATACACACTACATTTGAAGGAGAACGTCCACTGAAGAATGCTGAATTTAATACGGCAGGAAATAAACTACTTAAATTCTGCATTACTGAGAACATGAAGGTCTGCAAGTCTGCCATTATTTATATGCAAAAAGGGTGCTCTTCTTACTTGAAGTACTGTTAATCTTTAAGACTTAAATATGGTGTAAAAGCTTAATGCTGAAATAACAATATATTTCTTGGATAGCATATAATAAAAAAGTTGCTGTTGTTTTTTTTCCCCCTCAATGGATTTGTAACTGTTTAAGGTGCAATCACTCATCTCCAAACCAAAGTATTATGGTACTTTCTAGAAAGGGAAACATTTCTAATAAAGAAAAGAACATAAACATTTTCAAGCATGAGGACCAGAAGTTTAAGTAGCAGATCATGTTGTGCATATACAAAATCCTAAGTTACTGTACATCAACGTTACAGATTAAAACAGTCACTTAATAAGGGCTTCAAGAGAAGTGTTAATGCTTTACAAGACAAACTGAGATAAAAATCTATACCTACAACATTAACCAAAAAAAAGAGGCAAGTTTCTTCAGCATGAAATGCAAGTTTCTTATGTAAGCATGCCAATGCTTTTGGGGAAAATATTTGTGCTATGTATGGTTTTTAACATAGACAGCATCCCTGAATTTGCATTGCTACAGTAAATTTTATGGATCTTTAGGAATGCTAAGAAGAGATAAGCATGTAATTTTTCCTGTTTAAGATATTTAAATTTTTACAGGAAGTACAGGTAAAGAAGAAGAAAAGAAAGTAATATTTCAAACTTCAGAGCAGTGGTCTGCGCATCATGTGTTAGCTATACAAAAACAATATAGTTCCAAATCCAATATAAATTCCCTTCTGTATCTGAAGATACATTTTTCAAATTGTTTGGAAAAGTAGTATTGGGTATTGTCTACAAATCACTGACTGCTCAGTATTGTTGTCCATTCACCTGTACCACCGATGTGCAGGTTTTCAGACAATGATGATCATTTTATATCAATTATGTCAGTATACGCTATGATTAACACTTGTCAAATGTCACAGAGTTAACTTAGATGCTTCATATTAAATAATAGTGAACTGATACCAAACACTTAAGTTTTATGAATTTCTAAATGAAAATACTGAAAGCAAAGAAATGCCTGGTGAAATAATAGAAAACAGAAATTATCAACATAAATCTATCTCAAGTATTCCAAAATCAAAACGCACTCACGAAAGCTTTTTTTGAAAGAAAACTTACATCTTTCAAATCTCAACCACCTCAAGTTCAGCAAACATTAAATACTGACAGGTTTCCTGTAAAGCACTCAGTCTGTTTTTGAAAGCACAGAAGTACCAACTGCTCTGTTAAAACTGCTGTTCATCAACCACTTCACGGGTTTGAGATACCTTCCACTGAATTGAAATCAATCAACGCATCAGCAGGTTAGATGCAACATACATGGAAAAACAAGCTGTTAACATCACCCCAGGATAGTTCTTACCTGTTATTCCATACAGTGACAGTTGCCAACACAATTATGTGCCGTACTATCTCTGTTTTACATTATCTAGAGTACTTCCCATAGTATTACACACACTTTTGTAAGGCAGATAAATACCCAAATCTATATAGAAAATGCTTAATGCACTGGAACTTTTAACACAACAGCATCCCCTAGAGGTAACTGAAAATCCATGTCTTTCTGAGCCACTCTGGACTTCACATCAAAGTGTATCAAATTTGACTCTAAATGGCCCACAGAGGCAGAAAAGATAGTTCAACCTCTTACTAATCTTCAGATTCACTTTAACAGAGAAAGCAAATTCAGTCTTCAGCCAGGAATGCCTTACCATAGAAGTATTCTGAGGCAAGGAAAGCAAAACCAAAGTGGTTCTAATAAGCAGGTAAATCACCATTGTCAGAAATACGGGACTAAATACAAACTCTGACAGCTAGCATCTGCATTAAGGTGGAGTTTGACAAGATTTCTGTACTGCCTTTCTACAATTCCCACAGTAAGAAAATAAAAAAAGCTCTCCCTCTTGAGAATACAGTGAGTGGTACATCTACAGAAGTTATGTGAAGCAACTGGTGCAGTGGACTCAGCATCTAAACTCCATATGCTTTCTCTGGCCTAGCTTATGTTTGGTCAGATGGACCAATGCCCCTTAGCAGCTGGAGCACACTAGGGGCACTCTTGGTGAACCTCCTTCAGCTTCTTCTCATTTGAACATAATCTAGCCTATGGCCAAGACCATTCTGGGATGCAGACCAAAGAAGGACAATCAGGAGATCCCCTGTGAAGGTAAACATTTGACACAATGAAAACACTGGTGCCAATGTTAACTGCTGTGACTAGCTGATGAGCAGAACAGAGCATTTTTCAGATTAAAAAATCTTGTCAAACTTGCCCTTTCAAAGAGTTACAGTGTACATTACAAATGTAGTACATCATTGTGTCACTTACTGGTTCCATCCACTGATGGAACTCTTCTTATATACAGATATAGATATATAGATATAATACAAACCTGGCTTATTTAAGCAATAATAGGAATCTAATTTAAAAGCAAATATTTATACTTGTGTATTGATTGAACTTCTATAGGAAAAATTGGCAATTTCTGGATATACCACGTCCACAATACCAAATTTAACAGTGAAAGTTTATGTGATTTTTACAGCATTTTAAAATATAGAGCTGCTTCAGAACAAACTGTTTCAAGCAAGCTACAATGAAGCACTCTTATCTGCCATCTCTCTGATGCCCTCAAGCTTGACCAGTCTTCCACCTCTCTGCCCGTGGTCCTCAACTCCTTCCTTACTCTTTTCTCTCATTTCTGCCACTGCCTTAGGCCTTAGCACTGAAGACCCTACAAAAATGATTTGGTGTAGTTTGACTAGCTTGGTCCACACTCCATGCCACACACCACAATTCAACCGAAAAATTGCAGTATTCACCGAGAATCAACACTGTAGAAAAAGATCTGCAGTCCACTCACATGGACATGACTTAAATATTTTTCTTGATGATCATCGGTACAGAGAACCATTTCAACAGTGACCAATTTTTCAACTAAGAGAAAAAATACAGTCTTTATAGAAGTGTAACCAACTGATGTAGAACATCACACAGCATTACCCCATATAACTCTCATTTCTGAATGGACAGCAATATCTGCTACAGCTCCTGAGGTCTAGCAGGCATTTATGATCTAGCTGATATGTCAACACCCTTAATGAAAGAGGTGGAGGAGTAAAGCAAAAGTACTTCAGATGCAGGTTCTACCTTTCACCTTCAAATGAAAAAGACAGTAAATTTTTGTTAGCAGCTGCTAGGTGGCGATGTGCCTGAAGGAAAAATACTGCTTGATACTCAACTGCAGAGTTGAGTTGCTGCACTTATCAGTACCATTTTTTTTTTTTTAATTTCAGTTAGAATACATTTCACAGAAAAAAAAAAAAAGTAAATACAAATTCTCATTTAAACAAGATGGAGTGTCTCCTTTTAAATACACTCGGATATGATAAGGAGATAGAGCTAACATGTATGAAGCATGCAGGAAATTCAGAGATACATGATAAGAAAGATCATGTTTAATGTTTTCTGCAAACATATCTCCTACCCCAGAATAAACTCACCCTACAATTGTGCCATAGATCAAAGCAAGGAAAAGGTTAGAGGACAGAGAAGGTGGGCATAAACGCAGGCAGATGACAACCCTTCACAGTCAACTCTCACTTTATTTCCAAGAAGCACCTAGTTCTCTGAGTCAAAATAGAAAATGGGCACAGAAGGTACTATATGCCTCTGGCAGCAACTGCTGCTTCAGCAGGTACCTCCTATCTCCAGGAAAAAGCAGCTGGCAATTCAGGTAGCAATCTACTTCGCTTCCACCTGCCGGATTGTGCTGACCCAGGACTTCAGCTGCACCTTCTGTGATCTGTTCTCTGACTGTGGCACAAAAGCTGCAATGTTTGCTTGTTTCAAAGCTTAGGAGGTTTTTAAAATGATTTTTTAGTGAATAGGAAGCAGAAGCATGGAAAGCACACATTCTGCTGATGTTTCTAAACCAAAGTAACTATTTCATGGTTGTGGAAAACTGCAGGGCAGTGGAGGCAGTGAACCAGGTGATCACTTCCGTGTTCTACAAGGCAAAATACAAGTTAGAAGAGCATTCACTAGCATCTGATTTAGCTTGACTTCATTCTTTGACTACTTGCTCAAACAGGACAACAGACAATGGAGATCAGATATACCAAAAATATTATTCATTTCACAGTAATGCCTTGCAATTCACTATTTGCTGGTATTTTTCTCTTTTTTTTCCCCTCAAGCTCGGTTAGAAACACTTTAAAATGCAGCTAGAATACATAACAGATAAACCTTGTTTATCTAGGTAGGAAAATTGTTATTTGCTAGTTAAAATCTTGATAATCTTTCCTGTTATTTGCATACTAATTTAAATTTCTGAAGGGTTGATGATAATCAGAAACATAATTTATCTTGAGCTACAAGGAATCTCATAACCCATCAAGCCTCCAGATGCACACGAGTGTTTCATTTGCCGTGCCCTAAAAGTTAAAATATGAAGTGATGGAGGGGAGAGGAGGAAGACTGAGAAGAGTGCATTAAAAAAGAAAAGCCAGTCCTAAGTCAGCTTGATGTGAACAGCTCAGGCACCCAAAACACTTTCTACTTAGAAAAGTTAGGAGCCAGACCATGTTTAGAGGCTAGATTTCAAAATTACTGTGCATATCCCTCATCTTTGGGAAGAAGCAAATCCAGTTTCCAGAAACCACTAATTACAGGGTCTGAAATAAAGCAAAGGGTGCTAAGATTGCTGAAGTCTTTGAAAAGATTTCCCCTTTATTGCTAGCTTGGCGAGACATCAGATACACTTGCAGGGCCTAACTCAACTTACATGTCAATGTATGTAAATCTACTGAAGTGTGTGCATTTGACCTTGTTTGCACAAAGACTGAATACTTTACAGGCAACACAAGTAATAGCTTCATAAGATAAAAAAAAAAAATAAGAAAAAAAAAAGAATTCCAATGCTATCTTGCTAAGAACCATGCAGTACAATCAATTACAACTTCTGTCACAAAACAAATTAATTTTGGCTTTTACACATCACAGTAATTACTTATCCTAGACTCTAGAATGAAAATGTTAATAAGCATTTATTACAGGATCCAATTATATAACTTGCAAGCTATTATTACTTCATTACATTAAAAAGAAATTTCATTCAAGTTTTAAGACTATTTTTCCAATTAAGGGTCTTGTTCTCTACTATTAGAAAAAGTATTTAATCTTAAGAAATAGTTTTACTGTAATTAAAAAAAAAAAAAGACAAAAAACACAAAAAAACCCCATATACTCATCCCAAACTGTAGTGTTCACAAAAGCAAACCAGCTACCCAGGGAACAGTGCCTTTACTCAAGATGCTGATGGATCTATTGCTCTCTGGATCAAGCAGAAGAAAGTAGGAAAAAAGAACCACTGCATACAGCTATCCATGTTGTACTTTCATTATTCAAAGTAATGATACAATAAAATGTTTTAGTTGTTTATGTACATTATATATACACACATACAGACATATGCACGTAGTACTATGTATTACATGGAGAATGTCAAAAAAAAACACATTAATTCCTCTAGCTACTACAGAGGATGTTCTTGTTGTCCATAAGTACAACTTTACAGGGCTCAGAAGTACAGAAATAACACTGCCAACAACTCTTTATAAGGGAAAATATTCCAGAAGTAGTCTGACATTCCTGTTCCAAAATATTTTATCAGTTCCAAAAGTTCATGGTCTCAAGCCTTTTCAAGTGCTAACAGTGAATGATGTAACATTATCAAGAAGCTTATATCCTCCTTTTTCAATGGATCAGAATTATCATTTCCAGTCCTCAAGTACACAAGGTAAGATATTTTCCCTTCTAGAAAGACCATTTTCATTCAAACACAGAGATTGCTGAAAACTCTTCATCTCTATTTTTCAATGGAAAAACAGAACTTTTTTTCTTACTTTGCTTTTGCACACCCCCAACCCTCTAGAAAGGGAAACAAGAGCTTTGAGATAAAAGTTTTCACATTTTACATTAAATAAAAGACACTTGGTTAAACTGTTTCCAGCTTTCTAACAAATCACCAATTTACATGCATCTCCCATCACTTCTCTGCACAGTTGGCACTGGCCCTTTCTTACAGCACACAGTGGTCACAACTATCACTCATCATTTTTTATGGAAGAGGCCACTGTACAGCAGGGAAAGTACAACAACAACATGGGCCTTTCAAACTGCAATGCTAAAAATCACATTTTTAAACCAAATGCCTGCATTTGATTTATCACAGAGAAGTCAAAATTTCCCTTTGATGAATCCTGCTCATGTAAAATCCTTCTGATTGTACTCAATACTATGTAGAATTCTAGTCAAATGCTTCTGAAATTTGAGAGTGAACACAACCATGGCACAAAGCTTTGTCATGTTTTTATCACTTATTTGTTTTGAAACCAGTTTTCAAGGAAAATGTTCATTACACAACCATATGCCCTATCGCTCTCCTTACACCAGCTCTGAGATGGGGAGCAAGTTTCAATCATACTTGCAGAGAGCTACAGTCCTACGGATAACTGCAGTCCTGCCCTGTCCATGACAACAATTGGCAGGGAGAGAAGGCTGACCACAGTTAATGTCACTGCTCAGGGAAAAGCAAGAACTCAGTTGTCCATTCTGGACTGTCCGCAGGAAGAAGGAGGCTAGCCCTGAGGAGGAACAAGAGAGGCAGAGAGGAAAGGATCAGAACAACCAAACTTTAGCAACAAACGTGGGCATGTCAGGTCACCTTGTGCTCGACTAAAGGTCCTGGTCAGTGTCTGCCTGTCACCACACTAAGGCGTCACTTGCAGATGCAAAGCTGAAACTAATACTCCGTGCTAATTCCAGTTCCCTTCCAAAAAGTGCTTTTGAACGACAGAAACCCTTTCCCTCCTTTCACTTCCACGGGCTTATGCTTCAACAATCCTAGTTCGTACTGTTTCCCCAAAAATCATATCCACTACCTTTTGAATTCCTGAAATTCAGTGCTTCCCAAACAAGAAAAACATTCCCAAATGACACCAAAGTTTCCTCCGATTTTTGAAGTTTCTCATCACCCTTTCTCACTTATCTCTCTTCCCTTCCAACTCTTCCAAACGCTCTCTCAGGACATGTTCTCCAGCTGCTCTGAGATCCACTCCCTTCTTCCTGCCCTAAGCACCTCCTTGTCTCACCACCCTCAACTTACCTGTCATCTCAGAGCCTCCTATGCTCTCTCACACCACAACTTTCCAGACCTTCTTAATTCAAGTGTAATACTCCTCATTAAGCCTTAAAACTCACTGTGACTTTTCACCTCTATAGCAGCTAGGCTTCTCTAGTTTTAGGTGCTGTCGGTCGCTTAGCGACAGGACAGGCCAGAGAACACACAGTACCAAAAAGATACGAGGTGCTGATATCCCAAATATGAAAACGCAGATCATGCTTTCAGCTTGATACCACTTTATCCCTCTCTGCCTTGGTGAACTGCCTCCTGACCTCTTATTGCCTTTCTCTGAGGCACAGGTCCTCTCAGCTACAGGAACAGAGACTTAAGATACATGACACTTGCTTCTCTTAACCCAGTAATACATTATCTTCTTCCCAAAGTGCTTGAAACAGGCAGAGTCATCCTGGCTATAACAGAGTCTAAATACTCCTCCTTCAAGAGGAGAGGGTAAAAGAGACATTATTTTGCAATAGGACTGGTGGCTAAGGAGGAAGGGGTCCTAAAAGTCCCAGCATTTCCTTCTGATAGACTCCACTGTAGAGAAAATTCCCTTTGAGATGGATCCCAGTTACCAAGCAAAAAAAAACAGCCGTAGAAGGTGAGCTGAGGGCAACAGAGAGTAACTGTCAGCTAAGCCCATCTAGCCCTTGCACATTTCTTGCTCAATAGTCTGAATATCACAACGTACATCTTTGGTTTTGGTATCATGAAACCAAACGGTTATTTCCCATTATGACTGCTGCTATTTGATTTACTCTCCTCAACTGCCACCCAACAGGCCACACATATGGTTTGCCCTACAGAAATAAGCCCAGCACACCATCTCAGGGATTTAAAAAATACAGGCAGAAGCCATATTTGTCAACAATCTGCATTACATTGTCCCTTGAATGACAAATGGAGAAAAAAAAAAAAAAAAAAAAGGCAGCAGTTCTAGGTCAAGGGCAGTTAAGAATACAATGTATCACTCCAGCATGCACTCTGTTATTCACAGAGAGTAGAGAGCAAACTTCCTTCACTTTTCCCTTTTTTTCTAATTATAGCGCACTAATGCTAAATGAGGATCCTAATACCACTGATGCTGCTGTACCGTAAACCTTATTAGCAAAATTTAAATAAGAACATGAATGTATTAAAGTCTAGGTAATCACCATACGCTAGTGCAGAACTGGAATTAAATTGTCCAGATATCCACTGCACAGAGTTCACTTCACTCTGCCCTTTCACAGACCTGGAACTTGGCAGGACAGAAGGAACATTGTACTTAACTCTTCAGTTTAGCCTTCCACCCACAACATAAAATTATGCCTCACGCTTACAGTATCAAATTCCATTTTGGGACATGGTTAGAAATAAAAACAATCCAATCTCATTGTGAAATAAGGCAGTAGAGAAATACTAAGCTTTAAAATGGAGGCTAAATTATTGCTAGGCCATATTTCAGCAGAATGCAAACGTGACACCATTAAATACAGCAAGCATACATAAGAATATAATATGCAAGCTAATTTACTATACAAAGTACTACTTGCCTACAAACAACTATCTGAAAAAGATAAGACAATAGCATCATAGAACATCTGAAATTGGAAAGGACGCAGAAGGACCATTGAGTCCTGGCTCCACACACAACCACCCCAAATCAAACCATATTTCTGAGAGTGCTGTCCAAACATGCCTTGAACTCCAGCAGCCTGGGGCCATGACCACTGCCCTGGGGAGCAGTTCCAAGGCCCAACTACCCTCCTTGGTAAAGAACCTTTTCCTAATACCCAATCTCAACCTCAACTTTTTAATCAACCCATTTTAATATTGCCAATATGATAATTCTCAAGAACGCCATTTACTTACCCTTAAATAATATTAAGAAAATCACTAGAAGTGGTTTGTCCATCTAGAGGAGCAGCAGTCTTCTCCTGAAGCAACGCTCGTCAGGCAGGGCAGAGAACCGCATTTAAGCGAGATTCCTGCAGTTCCAAGACAGACTACACTTTCAGCTGTTCACAAGTTGATTTTTTCAGAGGGAAATGATAGGGCAGAAACTTAATTACATAAGTCATATTATTGCCAAAAAGTCTGGGCTTGCTGCTTCCAGAAGTTAGAGAAATTGAACCGTCACATGGAAGTGATTGCTCGGGCTGGGTAAGAACAATTAAATAAGGAGTCGTTTCATTGGTCTGAATTACTGATTTGTTGAAACGATGACAAATGAAGAGACAAACAGACTCAACATGCACTAACAAAAGCATCTTAACCACGCATGAAAGTATGCTTTATATCCTGAAAATCAAAGGCTCTCAGTTTACAGCCTTAATATTCAACATAACTGAGTTTATGTCAGCCTTGGTAATCAGTCCAGAAGCAATACTCCAACACGTGTGAGCAGCCCTGACTAAGCTGCTCTGCAAGCTCCATGGCAGTGAAATGCACATACCAGAGCTAAGTCTGGCTTTGCTAGTATTGTTAGCTGTGCGGGTTTTCTTTGCTTTTGTTTTTAAAGATAGAAGTAGCATAAAGGTTATTAAACTTAATTCATTAAAAAAGCCAAAAATCCTGAGCTGGATACATTGTATACTTTCCATTACACTTCTTAGGAAGCTGTTTTCAGGATAACTGCTGTTATATGTAATTTTTAAACACACGGAAATGTTTAAAGAATCTTACAATGACTGAACATCAAACACTTGCGAGTTTAAGAAGTGCCAGGAAAAGGATTTTTGGGGATATCCCCAATTTGCCAACCTTACGCAGTCATGCTGTATAATTGCATTTGATTTTCACTATATTCCCACAGGACCTCACCTCATTTAGTGTAAAGAACGACTTACTGGCTCTGGTCCTGCATAATGATTGAATTGAATCATATCAAAGTGTTGTAAAGGTTAATTAAAGGTTTATGAAGCTTTGTGACAGTACAGCAGTAAGTGTCATACAAAAACCTACAAGGAATTGAATAATCCTGCCTGTTGAGCCTTGTTTGAATAGTGGGTAGAAAAAAAAGTTTTGGCTCCACACCAAGCAATGCAGAAAAAAAAAATCAAATAGTTCTTGCAGTAGAGGCACTATCCCTCTCACTAAACAAGACTAAGGCCTCACAGAATAATAGCTTATGATAGGGAATGCTCTATAACATGCATTCTTAACATGGAAGCTGAATTTAATTGCCATCTTCCAAATGTCTTTCCAACACAATGTTTGTGTACACATGATTTTCCTAACAGGACACGTGCAAAAACGAAAGTACAGCCCCTGAGCACTATCCTCACCGTTCCACAGTACCAGTCCCCACCAGAATTAACAGTGAGGCTGAAATCTACACCCACCAAACAGGCAAAATGCTTTGCTCTTTTCCCCTTTCCAATTGATCACATTGCCCTTTCTCGTACCTGACCTCCTATGCCAGTCTCACCCCTTGTGTAGCCACTCCTTCCTGTTATCTGAGTCCCAGACCCCCATGTTCGTTCCCAATTCCCTTTTACTAGTACCTACTTGTACAAACTGTTGCCCAACCAGTCCCAATTCCCATATTCTCCTGTCAAAATCCATTCCTGCTTCCCAAACCACGCCTTCCTCCTCAGACACCTCACCTCGGTCCGCTTTCCCCACTCGCTGTCTCTGCTCTCACACCCGAAGACTTCAGAGCTGGAGACATCCAAAGCAGGCAGCTCTCTCTTCTGCCCTGCCAGGCCCTGGGCCTGGAGCAACGCTGCCAGTTCTCCCTCTTCCCTGCACACCAGCAGCCCAGACAGCTCCCCTCATCATAAACACTATATTCAAAAACATTCAAATACTTAGGTGATAACACCTTTGAGTTTCTTGTTACCTTATTTTAAAGGGATCAAAACCCTCCTCTAGAACAGAAGCTCACTAAAAGCAATGTTCTTAACTTGGAAACAATAATGCATTATTTCCTGTCTTAACTTTGCTTTTGAAAACACACAATTCATTCTGAAGCTACAAAAAAGAATTAGTTGTTTTGTGGCTTCTTTCTTTGGTTGAGCTTTTTTTTTTTTCGGTTGTTGTTATTTCTTTTTGTTTTTAATCAAAAGGTTTAATCAAAAAAAAAAATCTTATTTAGACCATTATCATGGTAAATCACATCCCAGGCTGTTAAAATACAATTGAATATACAATTAAATTAAATAAGGATTTTAAGAAGCATCTAGCCAAGAGAATAATCAGTGCTACCTATTCTATCTGTACATATGTGTCTGTGTGTGCATCAACAATGATTTCTGGAAAAAAAAAAGGCTTATTTTTCTTTATAAGATCATTGCCACAGATCACTAAAACAGAACTGATGTGCACTCCATTTTGCCATGCATGCTATTGATTTAATTATAAAAAGAAAAGAAACAGCTTAGCTATAGAGAGTAGATGACCTATTTTCCTTTTCATTTTTTTTGGGGGGG
>WBMW01005861.1:507302-532899 GCA_013396635.1 Penelope pileata
GGGGAGGAGGGGGGGCGGGGGGAGGATGTTTCATTTTATTTATCACATACTTCATTGAAGTAGATACTTTGCCAATTAATTCCAGGAATATTTAAAGTTACATTTTGGATAATGCCACTCAGTGGTATAAAAACAGGACAATATGTCAAAACTGCTTAAATTAAGAAAAAAATTATTCTGCTTTTCCATCTTCTGATCTAAATATCTATAAATCAAACTCTCCATGAAATGATGCTAAGATTCTTTATCAAATAAAGCAAAAGTAAATATTGCCACTAAAATTAATCCTACAGGGTACAGTGGAAGAGGATTAGTGAAACAATTCACTGCATCTCTTGTAAATCGGAACGCATTTGTCATGCCAGGTAATGAAATGCTGTCATGTCTACGTGCCCGTGTTATAGCCTACAAAGTACGACGACAGCTATGTGCAATTAGGAGAGACATGCAACAAAATCAGTAAACGCAGCTGTCATTTCCCAGCATTTTATCTGAGCCCTTCCTGTGGTAGTCATTTAGGTTGTGAATTTATACACCTAAATGGTGAAACTGTTTCCAGAGGAAAAAAAGAAAAAAGTAAAATAAAATAATCTCTATAGATAAAGACAAACTGTGTTTCAGCTTTCCTCTGCTTAGCTACATAACCAGCCCAAATTTCAACTCCCAACATGTTTTCATTGGCTTGTATGTTGCTCTGCCAAACCGAATTGACAGCAGCACTTACCAAACAACCTTCAGGGCAGGGCGAGAGAGCTTCTCTACAGCTGGAGAGAGCAGTTAAACCGTTCTCCTCTATGGTGATATCACACACTCTTGTCCACACTTGCAGTCACATGAAATGCAAATCACAAGATATGTGGATGAATAACTAACAATTCAAACCCATGGCGCTGGAACTGAAGGAGGATAGGGCCCAGGACAGAAAGCATTTCCAAGTGTTTCATATATGTCTCAAGAAAAATTAAATATTGCAGAGATATGACAGTGCTGGGGTCAACAGAAAAAATCCTGATGTGCCTGCACTAGTATTTATGTTTCGTATTTCCAGCTATGATCACAGACTGTGTAAAGTAAATGAAATAAGGAGAGTCCACTTCTGAAAAACTAGAACCTAGCAGCGACCTTGCCCCTTTTCCCCCATGTTCTTTATGTTGCAACTCCATAACGCCGCAAAGTTTTGCAACGCTTATATTTTTTCTTACAGCTTCTTTTCTCCCAAGGGCATCTGAAGAAATTACACACAATTGTACCTTTTAAGCTTTTAATTCTATAGAGTAAACAAAGCATGTTGTAAATTATAGCCCAAATTGAGTCCAAGAGCTCCAAACTAGAAAGTAGTGAATACTTTTCAACTGAAAAATTCTGAAGGTCAGTTCTGAAGTGCTAAAACGCTTGGGTTTGGCAGAGCACAAAATTTTTAATACTATTTATTCATCTACATTGTTTTTAAGCTTTCTTCTTACGTGTCTCATTCACCAAATGCACTCAGTTGTTTACATACCCTCTTCTGTGTCAGGACGAGTTCACTATCGTGAGCTTTCTCCGAAGTCAGATATTCAGGAATCTCGTAACACAAAACTGAAGAAATTATCATATGGAAATATTTACAACAGACATCCTGAGAGGAAGTTTTTCAGTTATTTTCCATGAAGAGAAGAATGCAGCTAAACCAAACTGAAGCCATGTGATCAATGTTCTTATTAAAATGTTTATTAAAAAGTTTAATTTTCTAAAATAGAAATATTATATGCGTAACACTTTCTGTCTCCAAGGAACCTAGCAAACATGAATATATTCAGTTTCCTCCTGAGGCAAGTATCACACCTACATCACAGCTGGAGAAATCAAGGCAGGAAGATGAGATTTACCTGGAGGCACAGGAGCTAGTCAGTTCCTGACTCTCTACACTGGGCCAAAGACCACACCTTGCTTTCATCCACTCTAGTAATTAAAAATAAAAGAATTCTTGGTCTGTGTATTCTTTTCAGGCAGAACCTGTCTGACCTGCTAATTTACTGACAACGTATTTAAAAAGTCACAGGACAGCCAGCTGGTGGGGAGTCTTGATTAAAGGAATCCTGGCACTACTTTTTTCTTGTAGAATATCTACCTCCTTTTCCTTACTCTGGACCGTGTTCACTCTGCATATCACTCTCTGCAAAAAGTATCTTTTAAGATGATGCAGGACATAAATTACACCAAGGTTCCTGTTCTAGAGAGGGAATGCCTTCTCTAAACATCAAGTAATTCAGTCATAAAGAAAAAGACAAATAAATATGGTGCTATCTTTCTCTTTTTTCAGATCAAGGCAGAACAAAATGCCTAAAAACAAACTGCAAAGTGGTAGAAATTTACAGCAACTATGCTGGTGGAGCTGACATGCCTCCTGGGACCACGAAGGAGAAGACTTGATCTCCTCCCAAGAAAGCACAGCATGCATGTACACTCTGCAAAGTCAACTGCTTTCACAGAAGTGAGTGAAGGCAGCTAATTCTTGCCTCTAAGTCCTGATTTGCAGGCCTAGCATTGCATTAACTGAAATGTTGCTGTGGACAGCCCTTGGACAGCTGCTTGAATTGCATGTCACACTTGAATTCTTGTAAGCCTACACACAGCCAGGGGAGCATAATCTAATTCTTAACTTTAAACAGAAAAAATATAGTCTGTCTTTGGTCGGAGAAAGACTTCCTTTCAGACTTTGTTTGCATTTACATTGGGATATGGCTGACTCCACCAGAATCAAATACACAAAAGCTAATCAAAATGAGGACTTCATATCCACATATATTACATTAATTAGAATTTCACAATACTGTTCATGGGAATAAGCATTGGAAAGATTGGAGTCTTGGTATAAAATCTGCAGTACAGATGATCCCAAGATCAAAGTTCACCTTACAGACTTAGCAGAGGCAGAGTTCAGCTACAAAGAGAAACATACCATCGGAATTATATCACATATCCATACCAACATAGATCTCCACGTGTACACATCATTTCCTGGGACGGCCTAAAGAATGTAAACAGGGTGCTGAAGCCGTGCCTGTAAATTTTCCTAAATGAATAATTCTGCCCAACTCCAAGCCAGTAGGTGCTTTATATTTCATTAGACTGCAACAGAAACACAACAATAACATCATAAATACTACAGCAAACCAACCAAGCTGCCTGTGCAGCACAACACACATTATTCTCTGTCGAAACTGCTGTCTGATTTTTATTTCTTTTAAATTCTGTGCCTCCAAGACAATCTTGGAGAACCATATACCTTCTTTACACTCCTCTGTTTTTCTCTGAACACAAGCATGTACACGTGGAACATGAATTTTCCAAGGCTAGCACAATTTTTTACAGACCATTTACTGGCACTACAGTCACTAATCTCCTATCATTCTTACCTACAAACAGGCAGGGATTGTTTTCTTCTCACACATCACTTTCTCCTACAGTTTTCCACATACTTGAAAACTGAAAGCTCCTATGGTTTCAGAAGCTTGTGAGCTATCTATCCTGATTGAAACTTCTCTCCAGGTGGACTAATGGCAGGGATAGCCATCACATTGTATCTGAGCAGTGTCTGTCTCACATAACTTGTGCCAATCTATGCTTCATTCTGTACTAATGGACAGGCCAACCAACTTGGGTTTATAGCCTACTTGATTAAAGTTTTCTTTACTTGCTAGAAGATAGAATTTTCATTAGGAACGTGTGCAAAGACAATCCTAAGGAAAACAATCAGCCAGCCAGCAGCACCAGCAGCCAGCCCGGCAGCTGGCCTGAGGTTAAATATAAAGAATGCTATCTGGGGACTGTCAGAGATTATCATATATCAGATAATTTACTACATTTAGAAGAAAAAAATGATTATCAAAAAATTATAGGATTCAGTGAACTGTGCTGCATAATAAACATTCAAAATAAATTCTATATCTTTGGATGTCACTGCAAAAACTTGGGTAATATCATTTACCATACACTCAGCAAGACAGTGATTCCAGATAAACAGCTGTAACTGCAGAATGTCAGTGGATGACAGTGAGACCTCCCAACTGAAATAACCACATGCAAAATTAATAGAAACATCAAGTTCTTGTCTTCACACACTGACATGTAACACTCTCCCCCCTACGCACACATTCCAATTAAAAAGTTTGTTCTTAGACTTACTTGGTTGAGCTGCAGTAAGCTCTACAAAGACCTGAGTCAATTTAAATGGTTTTATACTGATACAGTGCGTGTTAATTGTAAGAATAAACACTGAATTGATCCTATTTTGTTATCACAAGGGTCTGCACCAGTTCCACTAAGTTGGTTCTTTGCATTAGTTTTCAAGTTGCTATAACTTCTGTCTGTACACAGGATAAACAATCTGAAAAGGGATATGAAACAAGTATCTGACTGTTTAAATAAATAAATTCTGATGCCTTGGCAGTTGTGGAGAGTTCTGCTTTATAGTACTCAATGTGTGGAAATAAAAAAAAATAATAATAACAACATGCTCAGCAGAAATACTGACTTGGTTTCAGAGACTAAATTGCAGAAAACTCCTCAGTAGCATCTCTGGGAACCAGTGAAAGGCAAACATCTCTGACCCACATGGGAAAGAGCCTAACTGGTCCAGGTGCCAGGCAGCGATTCCCGTGCTGGCAGAAAATCAGAGGAATAGGGAGGTACAATTCCTCGATCATTTTCCACAGAGGTAAAACAGCAAATCTACTGAACTTCACCCTCAACACTCGGCTCCTGCAGATTTCTGGACTCAGCAGGAACTGGACCTCATATGGAAGCATTCTGCTCAGAAGCAGGAAGGCAGAGCACACTGAGCATCATCCATAACGTCTTTGGGAAGAGCGGAAAGGGAGCTTCCACTGAAACATCTTTCAAATGAAGAAACGTACTCATCTACCACGCAAATGGTGACTAACAGATGTCTGAAGTTCAGACTAAGGTCCTTGGTCACTTGGGAAATTCTTGTTAAAAGTGCAATTATACTGTAGAACCACGCAGGAAAACCTTAACTAAATTAAGTCAGGAATGAAGTCTGACATTCTAGTTACATGTGCATCATGTACACAGTATTACATGGCTTCAAGAGAACTGTGATGGCTCTTAAATAGAACCAGCCATCAGATCAAAACTATCTGTAGTCTGACAATCTATAAAGCAAGGAAATCTCTCGCTCAGTCTATCTCAGAGGAGACTGAAACGGTTACCATTTTGCGCTGTTAACACTATTCCTCATATTTCTTTAACATTAAAGCTAGAGACTCTCGCCACTGATTTAAATCATAACAGATGCAATGCCTTCTTCACAGTACAGTGACAAAACCAAACCCTACAGTCTGAAAAAATCATTATCAACAACAATATGATTGCAATAGACTTTAAGAATTAACTCTGCAGCTTCTAAAGGATCTTTTAAGTCATCAATTCCTTCCTCCCCAACCTCCAGTTTAATTCCCAACAGAACTGCCTCTGCTTTTTCAGTTTACTTTTCATAAAATTGCTTCAGAATGACCTGGATATTATGGACTATAATAATATTTATATGCCCCAACTCTTAGGAGTTGTAGACTAAAACAGCCCCTCGATAATTCACACCACTGCAAAGAAATTGTGCTAAACATGTACTAACACAGCGCAGCCTATCTCATCACTCTCCACGGCTATTTTGCCACACCTCTCGCCACATCTTTCACTCACTGTTAGCAATATACCTTCAAAGGGGCAAATCTCAAATCCCAGTGAGGTACCTTTTAATTAAAGCCGATGGCCCAAACCTCTCTGTCACACTGTTCTACACATGCACTCTCACCTGAAACAAGTATCTTCAAATTATTACTTCCTATTTCAGCAAAAGTCTAAAGAAACTCACAATAAAAAAGATTGGCATATTACTTAATGGATAAAAGCATCTAATATTTTAAATATTTCATTATACTAATATAAATAATTTCAGTGCAATTTCTTGAAATTAAAATAATCTGTTACTTTAGAAATGACATTAAGTGGATTTCCTCACAGACATAGAAGCACTAAAAGCATGAAGACACCAATTCACAATTAACATTTAATTAGTTAGCCCAAGGAACTTAATTCCGACAATAAGTTGTACATTCATTTTCAGCCTGCAACCTATTACTCGTATACAAAGAGCAAAGAACTACAGAATAATCACACAGCACAGCCTCCACAATAGCAGGTAAGAGACAAACTAAATACCTCCGAGAACGCAGAGGACTAATTTTGAAAAAGGAATAGGTATACTTATCACAAATACCAGAACTTATTTGCATGCTCTGGAGGGCGTAACACAATTGTTGTAGGGATTAGGAATGAATGCAGCTCTCTCACACATGCACACCTCATGTGGAGAATGATGCAAAAATTACCAAAATGCGTGCAACCTCCAGCACGTGGCTGCCTTCTGCAGCTGCCAGGGCACGGGGTTATCAGCAGCAAAGCTGGTGGCCAGCTTGGGATCCTCAGATATCCTTTTGGTGCTTACATATATACACACTACTACACGTCTCCGGTCCCTCTCAGGATTAAAGCTGTTATAAGTCATTTATCAATATTGACTCATTTTTCTGTACTTGCAACAATTCTAATTTTGAAAGAGCTGTCAGTTGCCCCTAAATACAAGGGTTCAACCATTTTTTTTTTTTTGACAATCTCAGTCTGAATGCACATGTATATTTGACTGTTTTTACACAGACAAGTACTCTGTAAAAGCTGTTTGTGGGTCATAAATAAGTCCTTTTTGCTCTGTTTTATCTTTTCTTTGTTTTAAATGAATGCATGTGCGTAACTATTTTCCTTCATATGTTTGCTCTTAAGCACTGGCTTAAAAAGCAAGAAATAAAACAGCTCAAAGCAAAAATCTGCTCCCACGAACATAAGTGCGAATACATAGAGAAAACCAATTACAGTTTGAATGGTCAAGATCAAAACTTAGACATAACAAATCCTAGGGAAAAAAACAAAAAAAAGGATCAACATATACTCTTTCTAAATCTCCTGTATCTGCCATTTCTTTTCATAAAATAATGGTTAGAGAAATTACAAGGAAAGGTCTGAAAATTTGTAATCTTCTTTGAAATCCTATTAGTGCCATTGGAAAATATGATCTCACGTGAGTGCATATGATGCTACCCCTATATTCACAATTATTACAGAGAGGTTCATTGCTGCAGTCCAGTGTCTATTACCTCCTACCTTGCTGGTACATCAATCTCCAGCTTCTCATAATCATCAAAAATCTAGCACAGCTCCCAGAACATCTCACTTCACATTTCAGCCAGAAGACCTGGGCCTCCATTTCTGAGCTGCACACACCGATGTCTCCAGGCAGGCCTCACAAATGTTACATCCTGCTAGGCATCCCCTAAGTGCCCCTTGCTCTGTTCTACCAGAAAGTCCCTCTATGACACTCCTTAAAAATTTATTCTGGTTTGCAACATTCATCCCCTGCTGGACTCTTACTCTCATCACATCCTTAGAGACACAGCACTGCAAGGCAGCAAGCATACACCTACACTGTTTTAAAAGTGACTTAGAAAGACTTGAGTGCTACCAGAAACAAAAGTACACTGCTGTTATTGATAACTGAAATGCATAGGGAAGGAGAGCATAAATGCATACATTTGAAGACCACCACATTGCTAGGAGTGAAGAGCCAAAACTGGTAGCGAAAACCTCCATTCTTCTATTGTCATAATCTTCCTCTCATTGCTATTAACATTTGGGCATGATCAGAAACAGAAAGCAGCACTAATGTCTCTGTGTTAAGGCCAGTGGAACAGCACGCACTACCACTAACACCATATTTCTCAGAAGTAAAAAGAATTTTAAAATAGATCTGCAAGGTTATCAACAGATCAGACAGACATATACATGCAAACATAAACAGATCACCATTAAAAAGACCGAGGCCAGAGAAGAAGATTAACACTGAAAGCGTGCAAGAGTAAAGACAGCTGAATAAGATTCAAGTTATTATTTCACCATGGAACTGTAGCTGTTATGTGGACACACCGATTTGTTTGGTACTTCTCTATCTATGGAAATGGAGATGTTAAAATTTCAAGAGCAAATTAAACGAAGAAATATGGCAACTTTTCCCCTTCCTGTAAAAAGGAGAATTCTTGGAGTTCTTGGAATAGCGGTAAAATACTGGAATTTCCGCACAGTGGATTGACAAAACATATGCACATATGCCAAACAATGTTCTAAGTTACATCATGGAGTAAAAAGTCACATTACTGAGCATCATAATAAGCACAGGAATAATTCACGTATGCAGATCTGCTACATGCTCTTTCCCATAATTCATGGCCAATCTATGAAATGAAGTCACAAAATACTTGCAAGAATCCCAACACAGATTCAACACCCATATTACATTCCAGCACAGTTACATTACAGGCTGAAGTGACATGCTTGGGGTGTGAGCCAACAAGAAACTGTTCGTAGCTGAGAAAAAACTTCCTTTCACCAACCTGCTGCAGACTCCTGCCAGTCCCAAGACATACAGCTCTGACATACATGTAGTAAAACACCTTCTATTCCAACCAAGCAGCAAATTATGACTCTCCCTAAAACTACATTAGGGTACTATTGTTTCTAATTTTAAAAGGTAACGGTTTATTGTAAGTGCTCCCTGTTGAGAGCTCATAATTTACTCATTCCTTCCTCTGCCCTGATCTTCTGTGGGGCAACTTCTCACCACTTCCACTTTCAAGAATAGTGTTTGATTTCACTAATTGTCCAGTTTTGTGGGTTGTTTCTTGTTCTTGTTCTGTTTGTTTTGTTTTAGTATCATACATGGATAAGCACAGCATACATTTTAGATGAGAATTTAATTATACGCATTTTTCAATACCCAGCACAACCATGGTCCCATATACTACTGTAATACAAATAAACATTACTAAAATGTACTACTTAGAACCTCAGTGTTTTCTGCCTTAAAACAATGAAACATGTTTTAATTCTTCACACAATCTTTTTCTTCTGACATTGTATTTGCCTCTTAAAACATGCTCTGACAGTTATTATGAAAGAGGTTATCATGTGAGACGTGGTTGAATAACTAAGGAAGTTAGAAAGAAATTCATGAAATTTCATTCCTGATGTCAAACTACATTCCAGTTCTTAACTATGTTGGCATGCTCTGGGAAGCAAAGGAGCTAGTCTGTTCAGAAAGTTAAACTGACCTTTAAAGGCAAAACATCTGTTGAGAGTCATGAGAAGTTCAGTCAAATGGATTAAGGCAGCTGACCCACTGCCTCACGGAACCACAAGACATGACTGTAACCAGTTACTGCTATTCAGTTGGATGAAGTCCGTCAAGTACTAGAGTCAGGAAGAGTCAGACAGTTCAGAGGTTTCCATTGAGATCAGTTAACTACCTACTTCAAAAAGAAAGTCTAGATTCCTATTAAAAGGATAGATTGAAAATTTGAAAACTGTTTTATTCTTTACCCAGAAAAAGTGTAAAACCATTACTTTCTTTCATATTCAAACCAAGAAATAACAACATTAAGTTTTTCTCAAACTTAGGAGAACAATATTGTTATTATCAGTTTCTAACAACTTTGTTAAGGACTACTACAGATGTTAATACAGCAATTTTAAAGCTAACTAACTATTCAGCTATACTTCTAATAATAGAGCTCACGATTCTCATATATAAGAATAGTAGTTAGGTAAATATGACATAACGAAAGAACATATGGTAAGTGCCAGCATTATGCAATAAACGTGTTCTGAAATTCTCGCCCTTGCACAGCGAGATCATGGATTTCCATCAGAGGCCAACACAGCTGAACTTGAACATATTCAAGAGTGGAGTGCTGGTGGAATGATGATGTCTACTGACAAGATATCTCTAAGGATTACAACTACTGAAAGAGGTTCTCCATATATATGGTAATTTGGAGGTAAGTTCAGAGGAAGAAATAAAATTTTTGCATGGCTACATATGCAAATTCTTTTCAGGTCAGGCTAAGTATGAGGTACATTAAGGTAAAGCAAAACAATAAAAAACATTGGAAGAGGGGACAGATGGAGCCATAGATGAACTGCCGCTCATTTGCTGTTATAAGCCAGATATATCCTGGTTCTAAAGAAAGCAAATAAAGGCCACAGATTTCTAGTCATAAAGTTATAACTGTAACACACAGATGTTCTCACACGAACCAAGCAGACAGCAGGGGCATGACCCAGAAAACAAAAGCAGCTACTGCTACTGCCACAGCTTCAGGAAAATTAAGGCTAGTGCATGGGATAAAGTGAATCAATTTTAAAACAAGAACATCTGAACACACAAAAGACTATTTCTGTCCAGCTACCCTTTAGAATTTCTCTTTCTTACAAAACAATAAATATATGTAAAGCAAATTTAATTCCTGGGTTATCAAGGTATTATCATCTAATACAATATTGTTGTAGCAGATGGACAAGAATACTCTTTGTAATATGGTTTAGGGTTTTTTTGTGACAGATTTTAATTAATGTGTCATTAAGTTTAAAATCAGAGCAGAAGTAAAAACAAAAAAAACAACAGAGACTAATAAGTCACTTCACAATTTCCTAAATAATTTCTCCTTTTAAGCTTATGGGTGATAGATATTTCTTTGGTGGCGTTGTTTATAGCTACATTGAAGATTTGTAGTAAGAGTTACACTTACATAAGTAAATTGATTTTCGTTTCAACAGCAAAAAAGGGAAATTTATATGCAAGTAATTTTGATGTTTGCTTCTTGGGGGAGAAATACATTCTCTTTAGCCTGAAGCCAATTATTGCGTTTGTTCGTTTGTTTGTTTTAATGTAACAACAAAAGGAATGAGTTAGTAAAGTAGAGTGGGATAGCTGACTCTATCCCCCTTTTATTTCATTAGCCATTAACTAGGACACTCATCTGGGACTGAGAAAGCCTGTGTTTAGATCCCTTCTCCTTCAGGTCAGAATCTCAATGGCAAACCATAAATAAAGTCTGTGCGCCCAACAGGGGAAAAGAAAATACCAAACATATGCTCATTAAGAACGTACAGATTTCTGTTTACAACAGAACTGTAAATGCTCTATAATCATTTCACTCAAGATTGTACAACAGAAAGAAGGAGTCAGGGTTGTATAAGACCACCTCAATTTTAACACTGCAGTGCTTCTAAAGGAATTGACTTCACAACTTTAATACTGTTTTAACATATTGTTTGTGTATAAAAACAACACAAATAAAATCAGCCTTTGATAACGTCTTTAAATCAAAACTGAACACAAAGCTTTCTGAACCCTCCTTTAAGTATAGCCTTTTAATTTGCCTACAGGAAAAGGTACTTCCTTATTTGCCCGCCTGCATAAACAAAATGAAGAATAGTTACATTGCACCAAAGACATTCTCTTTCCCAAGAAGTCTTGCTTTGCCATCTGGAAAATGAGTTCCAGCCACTCCAGAACGTATGGCATCTGGTGGATAGAACCCGGGCAAGGGGAGGGCCGGCCTGCCTGTTGGGGAGAGCCAAGGAGGAAGTTGTAAAGCACTGCTAACGTTTCCAGACACATGGGTACAATGTTGCAATAACGACCAAAACAATCAAATAAGGGAAAGGATTGACAACAGACAGTAGACCAAATTCAGAGTGTTTCTGAAGCATTCTAATTCCTTTCTCTCTAATTCTGCCCTAAATGAGGGTGCTCCAGCTTTTCACCTGTGACACAGATTCCCAAGTGTGTCGTGATTGTCCTTGTTCTTACAGGTGTGGAAAGGACACCCTGCACTTCACAAGTCAGCCTGCAGTACCTCTAAGGAAGAACTTTGTTATTTTTTTAGTGAAATAACACAAAGAATACTCACTACATTTAGAATAGCCAGATTTTCACATGCTAGTTGTAAAAAACCCTCTATTCGTGTACTTTCAATCACCCACAATAAAACAGAAAAAAAAACCAGTAACTGAATAGTTTTCCCCATATTTTCCCCCAAAATGCAGACTACAGCAAATATGCATTTCCGTAGAATGCACCAAACAGCACAAAGTCCCAGGTATCGTGTTGCAGAGACTACAACCATTTGGAAGCATGTGCATGGCCAAGCTCCACACGGCTGTGTGTGCCACCACGCCTAACAATACGGCATTCAGTCAGCTGCAGTTTTCAGAGCAGTGGTTGGTATCTGATGACAAATTCCATTCTAGTAAGAAGATTCTTTTCCCTCCCCGTGCCAAACAACATTTAAAGAGATAGTGTTTCAGTAAACATAATTTCCTTGGAGGTAATGCCACCATTCACTGCAAACATTTTATCACCAATTAGGTAGAAGGGATTCCAAAAGAAAAGATACATTGTCTGGCTGGCACTGCTCGGAGCTGTGAGCAGCCTGCTTCTGCCCAAGCTGCACCAGCTCAGAAAACATCTGCTGTGCTGAAGGAGGCTACAACGTGTTTACAAACTGTAGGCAGATAACGTCTTGGGAATGTTTTTTAAAATTAATTTGAAAAAATATATTTAGACACTGTTCTTGAAGGCATTACCACCACTCCACTGATTATGCTAATGGCGTTCTGCTGCTATTAAAATACATGGAGGCGCCAAGCAGACAATAGCCCATTTTCCAGCCTATTTAACAAGCTGGAAACACAATGCTATTCATTCTTTATTTCCTTGCTACAATAAACTCTGAGGGGGGAAAAAAAGGGTGACGTTTCCTGGAGGTAAGAGTTTTGGGTGGGAGAGCACACCAAGCAACAAGATTTCCCTTTTAACACTCCTACTTCCAAGAAAATTCTAAAACTGATTAAATAGCCCTGATCCCAAAGTTCCTCTTTTAAAGTATTGAGTAGTGAGAACAGCTGAGGTGTTTCTGAAAAACAAAGAGCAGAAGGTCAGGAATTCAGCCGAGTATTTTATAAAAAAAAAAAAAAAAAAAAAAATTGATATTAGTATTTTCCTAGTCTATAAACCATATAAATCTAAAAGCAGAATACTATGCATGTCATTACTGTTTTATTATTTAAGGCTTTTGGCATTCATGCAGCAACAGCAGATGACTCAGGCTGCATTTCAATGACTGAACCACACATGTTTTTCCATCACGCTATTACCAAACCGAACCATCACAGTGCCATACTTTTCCTCCTTTCAGTACTACCAGATGAGTTATGCCACAAATTCTCCTCCAAAACTAATGGGAATCCTCTTTCTTCCCTATCATCGATTAACCATTAAGTAATGACAGCTGACAAATCTAGCTCTTACACCTCTAACAGCCATTGAGGGATTACAAACATAAATACTGTTGCTTAGGAATCAGATTTTCCTGCAGAAAGCTCAAGTTTCTGTTCTGCTAAACATCACAAATAAGCTCTGACCACAAGCACAGTTCATAAAAGTTATTGATCAATTAATTGCTTGCTGATTTCTGTAATTAAAGATTTCATTATATTAAACTCAGTTGCAGAACACTGACATCTAACCTTCCATCTTATTTTCATGATCTAATTCCTTGTCTTTATCAAGTATCTGCCTCTTCTCTGAACTAGCAGAAAAAAATTCATCCCATCATCTATCTGGCAGAAAGATTAAAAAAAATCATTTTAATTTATCATTAAAGAGGAAATAACCATTCATATGGAGATTTCTCTTACTTTCATAGAAGAAATAATCATGAAGCTCTCCCATTTTCCCTTCTTTCACCCCCTGTCTTCTGAAGAAGCCAAGCTCTAAATGAAAAATTGTGCTAGGTTGGTTAGTAAGAGACACCTAAGAAGAGCTGACAAATCCTGACTAAAGAATCCTCAAAGTTTGAAAGCAGTGAAGAGCAACACGCATGTAAAATAACGTGAAATCTACTTACAGGACGCAAAAGAAATACCCAGAGCACTTTGCACACAAATAGAACTCAGGATTTAAAAGAAGTCGGGGTATTAGCAGCATAGTGAATAAAGTGCTACAACTAGGAATCAGGAAATGCCATTTTCCATCTCTGCCTCTGACTCGCTGCTTAATCAGAAGCGGCCCCACGGCAGCGCTCTGCTTCCCACCCCTGGTGGTCTCCAGAGCAGGGACAATCTCTTCCCCTGTATTTGTACAGCACCAAGTACCACAAATAACATTAGCATTCTCAACATTGTTACTACAGAAATAATGGCAAAATAATAAAGACAAAACATAAAACTGGTGATGTACTAAACTATGAGAGTATTACACCAATTACTGAGAACATGAAATGAAGAATTTTAACATGAGAGCAAAATAGTGTGCCATCAATATGATGGCATAATTAATTCTCATCTATATGAGAATTAAGGTTTGAAGAACTCAACATATGCTCTAGGTTGCCCATATTGAATCAATTTGATTTCCTTCCACCCCTAAAACAACTGTTCTATAAATGAAAAGTGGTAGTGAGATGTCTCTGAACTATACCATACAGCTATGACTTTTTCCATTTCTTTCTTTCTACAGGATTTGCTTTGGACATATGCACACAAGTGAAAATACAAAAAACAAGCCACATTGCAAGAATATGCTCTACTGGATATTTTCAATCTTGTATCAAATCATACAGTGCTGTAGAATATTTATCATCCTTACAGCAAACATGCATTATTCCCCCCAGTTCTACCAGAAATGAGCCAAATCTGTGAACAGAAAATAAACAAGGAATGTGACCTGATGCCATAATTTCATTTTTATGTAAAAATACTATCACTGTTTCCCATTTTTCTAAAGCAGATAAATCTCTTCAGCACAAAAATAAGTAAATAACCGAGACTGATCCTTGTACTAATTACATTCACACAGAAAATTCCATGCAATTTCTCACTTCTGGTTAGCCACAAAACTTTCAGATCTCGAAGATCTGAAGTGCTGACTTTAGTATTCACACAGTAGGATGGAAACTACTTAAACTTCTGCAAAACTTGCTTTGAAATTTGCCCTTAGGCTCACTGCCCTTCATTTGCTATAGATTTACAAAACGAAGTGAAGATCATGTGAAGAATGCTTGTGATGCTAGCAGTGTGTTGTCATCAATATATTCAGCACAAATAGCAATATTCAAGTCTAAACATTGGGGTTTTTTGTATTTAAAAATAATAAGCTTACAGTCACCAACTTCAACAGTGTTAAAAAATATTCTGATCCCAACCTGAAAGCAGTAGCTTTTTTAGGATCAGCTTCCCAAAACAACTAATTACTGTATATTAATTAAGAAATGGCAGCAAGCACAAAACTCTCTTAACTAAACAGACTGATCTGAATGAAGTAAAAAAACTGATTTGTAGGTCTTGTCTACATGAGGAATTTATTGCAACATAGAACAGGGCAGGAATTTTAAAGCACAATGATTCTAGTTGGTACTAGAAATAACAACTGTATGGTCCAGCTTAATTATTTGAAGTGGATTATACTAAGCCACAAAAAAGGAACTACTGCCAAAGAATTAGTGTCATCACAGGCAAGAAATGCAGAATAGCAATTTCAGGCTTACATGTATAAAAAGATGCCACGTGTATGTTCAATACATTCAAGTAAGGCTTGATCAAAAAATCGCCTTTTTTTTTTTTTTTTTAAACACAGTCTTCTGTCACAGGGTTTCCAAATGTAAATGAAGACTCAACTGGTATGGATTTGGTGCAATGTATTAGAATGCAAAGCTATTACCCTGGACTTTGTTGTGCCATTTATTAGCTGTTTCCAAAACTTTCATTTCCTTGTGGAAGCATATTGTCTTCTGTTTGCCAAAACCAGACTTTTCACTATATTATCCCTGAGAGGGTAAGAAACAGCATGTTTTCTTCTCATCCATTCCCACATTCACAAACTGGAATTGCATATTAGAGGGAAGTATAAATGAAACATTACAGGACGAGGATGCAGTGCTTTCAATGCATTCTGCAAGCGCAAGCTCTCATTAGCAGTTCTCAAAATCCTCATTTTTCTATAAGAAAAATACAAAATGATAATAGTTCCCGGTGTTTGAGTATCTGCTGCCTGACACAATGAGGGAAAAAAATGTATTTCCGGTAATTAGTTGACTTTACTGAAATATTATCATCTTAAACTGTGGTCTTCTAAAAATAGCCAACTTAAATCCTGAAAAAATGAAAAATCAATACAATTCCAGTAAGAATGGTTTAGGGAGAAAAAAAAAAAGGAAAGAAAGACTTAAACTTATAATAATGGTAATATTACTCCTCAGTATATACTTAGACTAACAAGAATAAAATGAAATGCCTAGCAGTTTCAGGAAATAAACCTTGCTTTTACCAGGAACCTGTATTTGCACTGCTTGCATTCAGTAAATGCGCTTGAGAGCTGCTGATTTATGCAAGTTAGTTCAAAGTTGAGGTTGAGATTGGATTAAAGCATATCAGAGTGCAAAAGTTTGTCATTTGTCTGCAAGAGGATCAGTGCCTTGTATACAATACTAACACTTCCAAGAAATGAAGTAATGAAAATTCACGATATTCATAAATAAGAGACCAATAACAACTTAAGCTAGTTTTATGCTTTATGAAGGAACATACATAGCTGAACTTCAAAAATATTTTGTGTGCATAATGCATGTACTTACTCCCTACTAGATGACAGAAGCATTAAGAAGAAACTACTCCAGGTCATGACTGGAATATTAGGAACTATGTAGAATTCAATATGGGATATACAAAGAAGAACCACTGCTAAAATTGCAGGATGCCAGGCACTTTACTAGAAAGCACAAGGATAATTGCTGAATTTGAGAGTCAGACTAGCTTCAACCTCTAGGTATCCATTCTGCAGCACACAGTGAAGTGCACTTGTGGGCACAGCTTCCACAAGAGTCAACATACAAAAAAGTGTAAGTTCAGTGACCAGTCTGGACTACTTATTTCTCTGTTTTAGCAGCTTTTCATACAATAGCACGATTGGTGTGCAATGTGCACAGCAACAGCACAAACTCCGAGACAATGTAAGTTAGAAGCTGCAGAGTGGCATAAATCTAATTAAATCTAAGTGGTAAAACTAAAGGAATGTAAATTAGAACCAGATACATATCAGCTTCCACACACTGAAGTTGTGCTGAACCAGACTTTCTCCGGGTTCTCTAAACCCTGCCCAACGCTGTCATGGAACACACACTAGAGTACTTAGGCAGCAGCTAACAAAAAATACGCATTTCAAACTTAAGAAAAATAACAATGCATTCTAAATATATATATGTGTGTGTAAATGGCATCAAAGGAAAACAGGCTAAGCTTTTGTCCTTTCTACAAATATGCAAGTTAGTTTACAAGATAAACTGCCCAAGCCAAAATCACAGAATATTTTCCTTAAGGACTTTCACTGCTGTTCATTTTACCAGCAACAGCAAACAACTGTAATATTAAATTAAATCATCCCACTATAGCAGGATCAGTACAAACTTGGTCCTTATCTAGCAGAAAGATGAACGCAAAGGTGAACAACAAAAGCAATATTCATTATAAAATTAGAGACAATAATACAGAAGAGCTTGTCAGAGTATGACACCTTCACTTTGCACATTTCTTAAATAGTGAGCTACTGTTATCTTGAGTACTTGGACAGATACAAAAATTATGAGAATTGATCTCCAAACATGCAGTGTTTGTTTACTATTGCAATTACTTTATTAAGTTGATTAGCAGCAGTAGTAAATAAATTCTTTTATTCAACATCCAAAACCTTCACTTTTCAAAAATCGTACACAGAATAAAAGAGGAAAGACAAGAAAAGTGGAATTAATCTTAAAAGGTGATGATGCACAAAAGCTGCACATAAAAGCAGTTTAACATCCAGAATAGCATTTTTCTAGTTAGCATCTATTGAGGCTGATAGCCAAGATGCATGCACTACTCAGAAAAAAACTGAGAAACAAAGTTATTACTAACATCTCATTCTACAAAGTAGCACTGCAATTTGGCAGAAGTGAAAACATTCTGCTGACAGTGACTAACACATCTTAGACTTTTACTGTGAATGCTAAAAGAAGTAAAAAATAATACCCAAAGGAATGGCAACATGATACTCCAGAATTGCAACTGGCAACATTTACGATGTTAACATCCTGTACTCACCTTTTACTGCAATTCAAAGGAAAATGAAGCGCTCATCACCAATTGTAACATCTACCTCATAGTTTTTATGAGCTGGAATCTTTGCTCATCCATCCATGCACACCCAGGTGTGAGTTCTTACAAGAGAACAGGCCTAACTAACAATAATTAGGGAGTGTAAGCTCTCAAATCCTCCCTAGTCTGGCAGCAGCTCCCCTACAATTTTTTGTCTAACAAGGCAAAAGTAATTGGGAAAAGAGGGGCACCTTCCTATGAATTGCTAAGTACATTTTAAAAGTAACAAGAATTATTGTCTTGCATACTAAGCAATTTAAATGCTATGTATTGTTTTTGCACCTGAGGAAAACAATCTTTTAAGGGCTTCTGAAGACATCTTCCGACATGTCTTAGATTCATTAAACAGCAAAAACGAATAATGCCAGCATCTCAGCTAGTATGTAGTGCAAACAAACATCTGGATCCAACAAACAGAGAACTAAGTTTCAGACTTACGTTTCTCGTCATCAGCGTGTACTAGAGATGCTGCTCTTGATAAAACATCCAATGGAGTCTCCATTCCTCTCTGGATCCTGGAAAATTCAGAGAGGAAATCTTGAGTTTTCCAATGTTTTAATAGCACACAGTTATTTGGTCATTAAATTACAAATGCTAGAAATCCTATCATCTCGCCTGAAAATGCTACAGGGTCATCTTTCTTTACACAGTGTATCTCCTTTTGCACTGAAACATTTCAGTATTAGAGAAATGATTTGTTCTGTCAACCTTTTTTCCATCAGTAATCTTGCCTTCCACTCTTCTCAAAGAGCGGACTCACAGCGTCATTGCCAAAACGCACAAGGTAGTGTGTCACTCACTCACAGTGTACACACACTAGGTACTACAGAGAAAGAAGGAGAAAACAACAAGAACATGACTAAAGAAAGAATAAAAAATCCAACTTTCTGCTCTTCCCTTGTTATAACAACACAGGATTTGTTAAAATCAAGTCATGGCTAAAAACAAGAGAACATTAAATATCAGCTTTCTCACCAACCACCTGTGCAAAACAAGTCAGAAGATCAAATTCTCAAGTACTTAATGGAAACTGATGACCACTGCTTACGCATATTGCAACAGGCTTTTCTGCTGTATGGTTTAAGGTTTTCTTCCATCCCACATGCCTTCCTTCCATCTAGACAGCTGCTTGAGACAATATCCAAAGATGCAACTCATCTGAAGTGAAGAAGACGGCTGGCCTAACTACCCACATCAGCTTAAGATTGCTTTTGACCCATAATCTTCAACAAATTTGCACTCTATATTCTCATATGCACAAAGTGGAATCATCTAAAGTACGTAAGCCATTAAGACATCTTCTTACTCATGAATGTACGTATGGCCAAGCCCCCAGCATGTGTCTTTATGACACAGACAGAAAACCATAATTGGTACAGTCATTGTCACACTTCAGTAGCTTCTTGTCCCTGTTTTTTCCCCTACAACTCATTATTCCTGTACAGAAAAAAAATTAACCTCATCATATAACAGTGTGCATTTCAGGAATATACGAAGCAACAATCTCTCCCACAAAAAAAACTATAAATAGTTATTACAGCTTACATAAACCTATCATAAGTGCCACATAAATGGCTTCTAAACTGAAAAGAACTTTATTCATAGGGGGGTATGAAAGTGAAAATAAGGAAGAGAGTAGTACATTGTCAAGATGCTTTCACTGAAAGGCCAACAACTTGTATCTGTTTTAAAATACGACAACAGCATGGACAGAACTGCTAAGAAACCAAATAAAGGAAGACAGAAAACCCTGGAATAACAACAATTTCTGTTGTTTCTTTTTTTTTCTGCCCCCCAAAAACTTGTATGCTATTCTGTCATAAGAACTGCTCACTCTAGCTGTCTTTTTTTTTTTTCCCGAGTCATACTGGAAAGTAAGAAAAAAAAGGGGGAGGGGGAACGTAATGGCAACTACAGAAATCTCAAACATGTATATAGACTTAATAACAAGCATGTGTTTGGGAAGCAATTTCCTTGGCTTTGCACCATGAACAGTAAACCTTACTATCCTCCCTCCCTCTTCCTAGATAAAGTCAAAGACTCTAAAATCAAAGATTTTAAAGCATAAGATAAAAAATTTTCAAGTACTTTCACGTTTCCATATATTTTTTCAATATAGAATTAAATCCAGTCTTGTTTCCATAGAACTGAAGGAAGAACAGAGATACTTGCAATACCTCAGCCCAGCACTCGAGGATAACGGCACACGGTCTGCCTGCCTGTCAGAATCGGCTTCTGCTAAAGAGCAGTACTTGGCTGGATAAAGACTAGTTAACTTGTTTATTTAAAGACAGGATAGACAGGTAGCACATTTTAGAAAACAAAATCTTAGACTCTTATTTTACTAAGTCTGCCTTCACTAAATATTTTTCTATCACGTTCGGCCCCCCTTTCTCTCTCCCCCACACCAAAGCAAATAGCATTCACTAAAGTCTTCATCGTTCTACTCTGATCCCTTAGAACGCAACCCTTGGTTCTCTTCTGCTTTTTGTTTTCTTGGAGGTTAAAATAGTGCCACTTTTTTCCCTCCAACTGTTGATTACTGACCCACTCACAAACTCTCCTAACAAAGCAAAAAGCCCAGCTGGAAGCCAAGATGACAACACCCCTGATCAGATGAGGCAGCTGCACCAAACTGACGCTATCTCATGATTTAGTACTAACCAGCTTTGTCCTAATTTTCAAAGCAATGCCAAGCTTATCAGTCAACTCTTTAGAAAAGCTCTTTTGAAAAAAATAATGCAAAGGATATTATGATCTGTCCTTTACTGAAAACAAATTTTCTATTTGCTGTTTTCCTTAAGTTTTACAGTAATTTTTGAATAATGGGAGCTTTCCGGAACACGCTCCTAGTAAGGGAATTAGCTGGTGACAGAAGTCCACATTGAGAGAAGGAAACAGGAACCAAGTCTTAATTCTATTCAGGAAATTAGACACTTTAAAAACAACTTCAGTAAAATTGTCCTCAATATAGTTTTGAGGCTTTGCGTGTTCTTGAAGTTTACATCACGGGAGAGCTGCAGAAGTGTTTTGCTAACAGTTAATGCCCCGTGAAGAATGTTCTGTCTGTTCAAGAGCTTCTTTGAAGGGATGCCGTTAACACAGGGATCTGCAAATGCCAGGGTGTGACTCCATGTATGCCGTGATTTTTCAAAGATGCTGCTGTTACAGCAACTACCTCAAAGGAGCTATAAACTGCCAGGTTATTTTTCAAACAGTAGAAATATCCCTCCATCCCTAAATTAAGCTAACAAGTCAGGGGTAGGAGCTCAGAAAAGAATCAAAGGTCGCCTATGAGAATGAAAGGAGGAATCTCCTCTTGGATGGTTTAAAAGCTTAAAATCCTACTTTATCTCAGAAAGAAAAGCAACTGCTACATCTACTCCCAGACAGCCTTCAGAGAACAGCCCAATCATTCTCATAAGAAGTCACATTTCAGAACTGAAAGTTCGATTTCCAGGGTTGTGGTAAAAGTAAATTAATTCTTTGTATTACACCAGCACTTATCTCAGCAGTAGAAACAAAACTAAGCCAAAATTGAACTTTTATAAGGAAAAAGAAAAAATCCCATCAAAAAAAACGCAATACTTTTGCCTATGTGCAAAAAGCGTTCTATTTCCAGGCCCCAAAAGAGAAAATAGGGGACTGGCAAAATCTAAGTACACAAATGTAACTTTCTCTGGCTAGACTTGATTTAACCACTATGGAAACAGTTTAGTAAGTCTCTTACTTGTTACAAAATCTTAATTGCTTAAAGCAACACAAGCTAAAAGTACTTCTGCAAGAGTTTAAGACATTTTTATCTGCAGTAATTTCAATTGCTGGTTATCAGTTACTGCTTCTACTCACTATTTCCCTAGTCTGCCATCTCACCTGCACAGCAGCAGAGAAACATTCTGAGAAATAGTGAAGATAGAATGTAAAATCGTATTTGAGAGGGTGTCTGAACAGCCCATAAGTTACTGAGCATCCCAATGACACTGACTCACCAGCAGGTTTTTATGCAACATCTGCAATTCAAGAACATAACACCTCTCAGTTTAATGAACCAATGTATTATTTTGCCCCTTCTTTTCAAGCTGCTCCAAATGCCATGCACACGTGGAGTATGCTCAGCTTAGCAAATGCCTGATAACGTTTTTTGAAGAGTACAGCAATAGAGAAATCTTTTGAAAACGAACAGTTAAGTGTTTTCATGGATTTATACAGTACCTTCAGGGAAAGAACACAGAGAAAAAGACTAAATTTGCTCGTTTGAAACTTAAATAAACAGGCAGTAGGGAAACTGATACCAAAGACTACCTGCAGAGTGGACAACAAGACATGCATTCAGTCCCACAAAGTTATTACTTACAGCAGGGCATGCCAGCAAAGATTTCAAATAAGAGACAAAATTGATATTTGATTAAAGAAAAAGAGAATAGTGAAGGAACAGGAAAGAAAGAGAAATACGAATGATAATGTTTGCAGCACGAATCGGCGTGGAACTATGATTGCTTTTGTCTAGAAGAGATCTTAGCTAGTAACCAAAGTAACAAGGTACACAACAGAAAAAAGGAATACATTGGGTGATGGGAACAAAAGGCCTGCACAAAGACATACTGTGTGGACAAAAAAATAAATAGGGTTTAGACAGAGTTTGGACATGAAGATTTAAGGAGAGGTCACTGTCATAAGGACAGCTGGATCACAGGTCTGACTGACATTCAGAATAGCAGAGCAGCCAACTGTTACTGCAAATAAGTTAATAAAAAACGTCTGAAAGCAGACAATACTAAGAGGTCTCTTAAACTTGCTGAGTGTGAACTACAGACATCTACACAGTGCCAAGTAGAGAGAAAGGCTGAACTTTTCAACGATGTAGAGAAAAATCTGGTACTTGAATTCATGTGTCTGGTGAAATTACAGAGATAAAGTTGGAGGGAGAGAAGTAGATTAATAAGCAAAGCCCATTGTAACAGTGAAAAAGTGAGACAAGAACTACAAGACACTCCAGAAACACTCCGAGTGTGAGGAGTCTAAGTGTAGATAAACAGAAATGTAAGGAAAACGAGTTTAATTGAAAAGCACGGAAAAGAGGTCAAAAGCACAGGACATCAAGGAAGATGGTGGCAAAGTGCTCACTGGTCAAATGTCAGAACCCAAAGTCGCTAGAGAAAGAGGAGTACTTCAGCTGATTCCAATGGAAGAAAGTGAAACCGAAGTGGAAATCCAGACATGACTTATCAGCACAATCAGTAAGGCTGCAGAGGAAAGCAATAACTTGATGAAAACCAGGTCAAGAGCTTATAATTTTTCAGACAGGAGAGAGTAAAGTACATTTGCGCTATGAACGAGAATAATGATAAGCATGCTGTATTCAATATCCATCCTCAAAAGCCACAGCATGTTTAAATTCCTTCAACTGCACCTACACCACAGCTTCTATTTGTGGATGCATAAGTCCTGCGTTGAGATACCCAGATGAAATGTTAACTGTTAAGTGTTCAGTTCAGATCACCATCACCAAGGAGCGCTGATATTCCTTCTGCATTTGCGATAGTAAAACCTTCACAGTGAGCTTATGATACTTGATCAAAAAAATCAAAGTACAACTTATTTCTCATGTATTTTTTCAGTATCTTGGGTTTTTACTGTGCTTGTTTTGTATGTGGAAATGGTGTTTGAACAGATAAATCGCCAAATAGAAACAACTCAGGGATTTAACTTATCACATATAAAATTATAAGCTCAAAGGAGAACTGTGGCATTTAACCTCAAGTTCTTGTTTTCTTGTTGCACAAATCCTCTTTAACAGGGAAACGTTCCAAGAAGAAAGCTATAAACAACAGTATTTGAATTGAAAGCTAACAAATATAAGAAATTAAATGCAGAGAAATCTGATCTGACCATGTCTTGTACCTAAAAGACCATTCAGTAACCATTCAGTCACACATTCTGAAACAAAACCAGCATCCAACATCTAAACATAACATAAGGAACCAAACAGAACCTTTTGCAACAGAAAACTTTCAAACACGGCTGAAAACAGATCAACCTTCTCAGTGTCTCCAAACTGTATTAGTCACCAAAGCTATATATATATATTTCCTGTCACTTTATACTGCTTCTTCAGTTAACAAGCCCCAGAGGTCTATGCCAGCTATTTTCCACCACGTTCAACCACAAGCCATCTTTCACACCACAAGGCTGTCAGATACCTCCCAGCAGCACCTCTGGGTGCTCACCACTCACAGAACTGCCCAGCTCCTGCTCTGAGGTGGGTGGAAAGCTCGGCGGCAGCACTCAGACACCAGGTCAGGACCAAGCAGGGACAGGGAAGGAGCACCCTAAGCCCAAACGCCCTGTGCCCACTCCCCACAACGCATAGCTGGGTACTGGGATCCAGCAACTGTTTCAGCCCAATGGTCTGCCTCAAAACAAAAACAACAAAAACCACAAAAACAATATAAATGTACAGTGCAGACACACCTAAATTCTGCCAAGCACCTAACAGACCAGATCTGTGTTTTATTTATGAGTTAAAGCAGTTTTTGTAGATCCAGTCTGACCTCCACCATCGTGATGGTAACTCCACTATCAGCCAGAAGAAACAGAAATGTAAAGGGTTTAAGCACAGCAACACCTACATCAGATATACCCTTACAAGGAGGCATACAGGAAAACACAAAGAACAAGAAGTTTTAGGAAAGCCTTTAAAAGGTTTAATTACTAAGGCAGGAGGGGCAGATTCCTGCCAGATTTTATGCAGTTTGAGATTGAAGGGTTTCTAACATTGCTGCACAGAGAACGTTACTGGGATTTCACTACCTGCAGCTTGCTCCTCTGCAAGGAGTGCTCTTCAAACTCCCTGTTCGAAAACATGAGAAAATCTGATCAGAAAAGTTACACCCGAGGAGAAGCCCTACAGCACTCCATCAGTTACCTGTCTTTGGCTTTATCAAAAAGTCCCCATCGCTTCCCACTCCTGACAGCCCTGCAGCAGCGCGAAGGGAAGCGAGCTGGCTCTGCGCTCCCGTGTCAGCAGAAATGGCTGTTCAACCCCATCTGTTGCACTGTCAGAGAAGAGGTGCACTGGTGTCATGTGCAGTCAGTCTGACTCCGAAAATACTCCCTTCTGCTTGCACCTGGGGAACCCCAACCCAGCCTGACTGAGAGACTGGGTCTGCGCTGCTAGCAGCCACCGCTACAGACCGACAGGCTGCGTGCAGAGCAAAAGCTTTAACAGTGCCCTCAGGACTCGTTCTCGGAGATTTTCACCACAGGACCCTCTGCTACCGGTGGAATTCCAGAGGCTTTCTCCATTCTGCACTCTATTGCAGCCGAGGTGTGAGTTTAAGATGGCAGTCACAGCACTCCTTGCTCTCACTGCTCCGAAGTTTCCTGACAGACACTCGGGCGGCTCAGCTCCCGGCAGTCACCTCCAGCACCTTTCGTCGTGCCCCGGGCCCTAAGGCGG
>WBMW01005861.1:532913-614481 GCA_013396635.1 Penelope pileata
CCGTTGTTTACTCCCGGGCCGGGGCGGGAGCCCGGGAGCGGAGCGGAGCAGGCGCCGCTGGCCCCGGCGCCGCTCGCTGCACGGGCCCGGGGAGGAATCCCAGGAATGATGGAATTCTGCTGCTAGCAGGTGGGGAGCGCGGGGCGGCCCCATTGGCCGGGCTGCGCCATGAGGTCAGCATAATTAGGGTAATGAGGCGCTGACATCACATCCTCACAGGTACGGAGCGCGCGGCGCGAGGAGGAAGCGGGGCCGCGGCCCGCCCCGCCCGCACGGAGCGGCGCCTCCCGGGCTCCACAGAGCGGGGGGAACGGCCCGGCCGCTCCGGAGAACAAAGCACAGCAGCAATGGGAACAGCTCCAGCGCACGCCTCGAGAGTTAAAAGGCATTGTCGTACGGCATGCGGGAAAGTGGCTCGCCGGGTGCACCGACACACAGCTCTGCCAGGGTACAGCAGCACGCGGCCCCGGGTGCCACGCACAGGTCCTCACACATGTCCTGGGGATGGCTTGTTATTCCTGAAGTGTGGTGGGAAACGAAAGCTGAGCTATCGCCCCGCTCGCCAAGGAGCTCTCCTCCCCTACTTGCAGGGCAGCAGCACAGAGTTATGGCTCCAGGGACCCCCACTGGCCCACAGCAGCACAGTCCCCTGGAGCAGCCCTGGAGTGCAGTGGAAGCAACCACTGAAGGGCCATGAATGCCATTGCCCCATGGCTCCATCCCCTCCTGCAGCATCCCCACTGACCCGCAGGAACGCTCATTCCAAAGTCAAGATTCTCAAGACACTGCGTGTAGAGCAGTGCCTGTTTTCAGTCATTCCACAAAATGGAACTGTCAAACTTGTACATATGGAAAAACCTGTTCTCGTTAAGACTATAGACTTTTATGAAGGATGAAAGGGAGCATAAGCACACTAATTGAAGACCTTGCCTGATAAAACAATTAGAGATAAGAAAATCACCAGAAAGGTTTTGTACCAGAGCCACTAGGGGTACTGGGGACCCCAGGCCACCTATCTCCTGACCCTGGGACACCCCAACAGGGCAGCATTCTGCACAGCGTCCCAGTGCAGTTCTCTTGCATGAATGAAGTACAGAGGGAGGAGGCATAGAAAGGCACTGCACCCATGGTCTCTTGCCCATTGGGAACATCAGCGCTCTCCTAAGGAGTAAGAAACAATAATGCTATATTTTTACCTTTACAAATGCTGGAAAGAACCAATATTTCTTCAGATGGCTCTTGGAGTCCCCAGCAAAGGGGAAGCAAAGACAACAGGTCAACCCAAGGCCCACCAGGGAACACTTGGAGCTGCAAATCTGTGGGATAAACTCCAAAGAGCACAGGGCAGCAGAAATACAGAACATCTCAGTACAGTTCTGCTCACGATATTTCTCCTACTCAGCTCCTCCTCGTGATAAACATTTCTAAAACATGCATCAGCATATAAAAGGCAGCACAGCTGTCTTTCTTTACTGAAGAAAGAAAGCACTAAGACTCAGCAAGGTTTATTTTAGCTTCTGAAGCTGGGATTTATGCACGAAGGAGGGGAGGGAGTGCAGCTCCCACGTTTACACGGCACCCCGGCCAAGTGCACGGGGCTGCATGGCAAGGAGCGGTTGGGGCGAACCCTGCACCCTGCACTCCGATTCCTGCAAAGATTCGGAGCCCATGGCAGGTCTGTGCTTGCTGGTTCCAATTCAAAAAAACTATCAAAATCATGCCAGAATAGCTGATATTGTTTTCACATCCTTGCAAGGACAGGTCATGAGATCTCAGGGCCATCAAGCAAGCCAGAAGCGTGTTCCAAACACTAAATGAGCTCCAGATTCAGACTCAGCACACTTACTGTATCTAACAGACTGATTTCAGTTGCTAACAAAGAGAAAAGGAAGAAGTCTAACAATATAATCAAACATTTTATCCATTTCTTAAACTGTTTATATAATATTTATGATATTTATAACATCATAGGGTAAGATTTGTAGGTTTTTTTTTGTTGTTGTTGTTGTTGCTGTTTTTTAAGCTGACATTCTAATAATGAACTGGAAAGTATTTTCATTACCAGGAAAAACAGGAATTTGATAATTTAATATTTGGAAAAATGGTACTCAAAATAGTAATGTAAAAATTATTGTAGGAAAAAAAATTAAAAATACCCAAACAAGAAAAATACTTTGAACTAGGGAAAACAAAACCACAGGCACTGAGAGAAGACCTGAAATAGACACTGGTAAGTACCACGACGATGAATTGGTGCAGACTAATTACAAACCTTTTTAATATGCATCTTCAAGAAAAAAAAGAATGCCACTCCTGTTTACAACTGCTGGAGGGGAAGAGGTAGGAAAGGTTTCTTTGTTAAGGAGACAGCTCCTGGGATGAGGAGGAGCCTTAAAAGTAAAGGTCAAAACAGCTTTTGATCCTTGGATATGCCATTACAGCTCCCAGCAGAAGTTTCAGAACGGAGTATTTATTAAACATGTAAGCAGTCTGAGGGAACATCAGCCTTCTGGGAAGGATGACCCTACGCATTCCTGTACAAACACTGCTGGTACAGGCAGACTTCACCACTGAAGTTAGGCATCCGCGTTTGTTGAAACAAACACAAAAAAACCCTGTAAATTGCCAAATGCTGGAAATCACCAAGAAGTCTTAACAGCTATCAAACCGTAAGGAAACCTTGTTGAAGGCACTGAACTCAACACATGCTAATGTTTAGCCAAGCTGTTTAAAAGGCAAATTCACAGATTAGTAAATCAAGAACAATCTCAATTGATGAGCAATATTTTGGCTTGCTTGGGTGTTAAAATTTGTTTTTCATTTTGCACATACTTTACAGCTAAACGCTATCAAAGACTCTTTGCTGACTAGATGCCAGCAAAACCCGTACTTTGCTGAAACACAAAAATTGACCGAGATGGTTGACAGTTTGTACCTGAACAAGACTTCAGCCCAGATTTGGGCACCCAGAAGAGCCTAAGGTGTGACTCAAATTCTGGAACAGCCCCCAGCTGAATGGACACCTGTTCTATGTGTGTTTTAATCACTGAAAAGTGATTAGGGGGCAAGGGGAGGGTGTGAAATTCCAGTGCAATGACACCCAGTATTACTTTTACACTCCATAAAGCATAGCCAATGCAACAGAAGACTTACCTCTGCCTGGGGAGCCAGGGCAGTGAATGAGGTCTGTAAACAGGCAGCTGAAGCATGATGCTACGGTACACCTGTGGGCTGGGAAGAATCAGCAGACAAGAACAACACAGGTTTTGAGTCCAGAGCTATGACTGTGCATTCCAGCTGTAGCACTATTGCCTAAATTTTCTGCTGTGGAGAATGCTTGTCAACCAAAGATTTGCTACCCTGAACTTGCGTATCAGCCCACAGTCCCTGCGCCCACTGAACACACAGAATCAGCTCTGTTTCACAGGAAGACACCGGTATTTCATGAGCAACACATCCTGCTAGCTCAGTGCTAAGTACGATTTGAGAAGTTTCTTGGAACAGTTTCCACTGTTTCATAACTTTTTTTTTTTCTTTTTTTTTTTAGATCAAGGAGGGAAAGAACCTGAAAGCAGCAGAGAAAAAAAGAAGGTGATTATAATCAAGTGCAGTTGCAGTCAATAGGGAGATCTGATGGCCTAGTTCTGCAGACTGTCATTAATCTTGTAATTATTATTGAAATTAAGCCTGACATCTGTTCCATGACCAACTGAGAAAATAAAACATTTCCACTATAATAACAGTTGGTTAAAAATGCCTTGGGCAAGCACTTCCCTACATGTGGGCCACAGCAGTGATATGCCTTACTATTGTGAATGACATCAGTTTTAACTAGACAGGGATACTCAATGTGGAATGAGGCTCAAACCTGTTTTGTTAAACTATTTTCAAGTGATTCCAGCTTGTAATACTAGCAGCAGGGGGCACATGTTGTGTGTTGCTTCAATCAACAACTCTAAAGGTACAAAGAGATGGTGCTTTTTTCTTTAGGTGCCCATAGAATGCAGCAATTTGCCAGCTGGCATTCACTGCATGTGAAAGACAAATTACTTGAGTTCTTCCAGTTTCTTGCTGCAATTTCACTTCTGCTTTTTCAAACAGCAGCAATAAAGACGCTTCTCTAACACCACACAGAAACACATGAAATTACCTTAAGTCTAAATGGAAATGTAACATACACTGATAGAAACTCTGCACGAAGATGATTAGGTTTGTGCCACAAAGCAAGCACTTTTTCCAAAGCCATCACATAACACAATTATGTATACCACAGGCTTAATAAGGTACAACACAGTATCTGTCAGTACAGTTAGAATGCATACCTCCATCTATTTACACCTTCTTTTAATGAAACGTTAATTTTACAAATGACAGCAGCTTTTAAAACCATTTCAAAATACATTTTATCAAAAAAATTTACATAGCCTCACAAGCAAACATTCTTTCTTCAATGCTAACACTGCTTAACTTTGAATTTAAAACTCTTCTCTGTAAAAATCTAGATTCATTTGTACTGCACCTCAAAAGCTACCTTATATAAAAACACACCCAAATTCAAAACGATGTACCATGTAAGATTTAAAAAGACACTTTTTTTTTTGAAGATATTTTATTATTTCATTAGACCATAGTGTGTTAAATAGTAGTAATTCCAGACAGACAAGTTGATCCAAACAGTAAGTTGATGGAGTTGGTTATTTATTACCTGCTTCAAGACAAAGCTTGCCCTCTTCATTATTGTCTGCCCCATCATCCAAAGGAAGATTAAAAGAGGCTGTGTAATTTCAGTTGGAGCAGGGTCAGAACAGAAACATAATCTTCAAGCAAACAGCAAGATACTTTCAGAGCTGAACATAAATACGAACACCCCTAGCTCTGTTGTTTCAGAACATTTAACCACAGGTACTTTTGCTTGCTTTGTTCTAGAGAAAAGGAAGATTCTACCCCATGGTGATTCCCATAAGATGAAAAAAGGTGAGATAGCTAAGCAAAAATAGGAGTGTCAGATTAACAAGTTAAAAGCACCCTTCAGCATTAACCTTTAATTTGTAGAAGTTTTGTTGAAGTTCACTAACAACGATAAGGTGACCACAACTGGTTGACTGAAAAACCCTAAACGACAAACTCGAGTGTAAAAGAAAGGTCAGCACAATCAGTGATACACAGATGTAGTTAAATATTCAGAATAACATGTTATATACATTTTTCCCTGATTCTAGATTTCACTCATCTAATAGATTTAACTTCCTATTAGGTTTCTATCCTAACTTTCACATATGGAAAAAAATAATTCAGTGTAACTGGGATCATTACAATAATAAGCAGGCTGCATTTCATGATCAGATGCAAAATTACTTTGAGTTACGTACTAACTCAGTGTAAACCACATAACTTGCATACATTTCAAAGCTGAAAAAAAGTTATTTAGTCAACAGAATTGTTTCTAAACCAAAGACACCAGCAGAAAATCACTGGACAAGTAACATGCTATTGGAAAGACTCCGGCTGAAGTTCCTAGAAAGCTAGACAAGGAACAGAGGAGATGCATTTTTTAAGTGATAAAACCAAAGACGAGGGTCAGAGTTAGCCATGAGTGTGCAGAATGTGCAAAATCTCCTCATCTAGGATGTATGCGCCTCGATACCAGACTTGCGAGGCAATGAAGGGAACAAGATCAACCAGACTTCAGTATGAAAATAGTTCTATTTTAAAAAGCTGAAGCACTGCAAGAGAGTCATGAGACAGACACTGGGAGGCTGCTTTAATCAGCTCTTCCCCCCCTCTCCTGCACCACTTCTCAAGGCATTCAAAGCTACTGACTTCTTGGCTCTCAGTCTTGTCTTCTACGGGGAGCAAGCCAGACATTTCATCACTGCGTTAAGAGCAAGATAATTTGAGGATGGCAACATTAAAAAAAAACACAACACCACACACTGAATGCCTCCTTCTCATGTTTCACTACTAATTTTAAAATAGGAGGTTTGGAGAAACTTTGGCAGGAGACAGAGATTAAAAAAAAACCCTCTGTGGGAACACAACCTTCCAAATTTACCAAGTATACCAATAGAGCTAGAAGACTCCATGTAAGAATACAAATTAATTCAATACAGCTAAAATGAGACATTTAACTAAACTATTTACATAGTTCAATGGAATATAGGAGAAATGTTAAACATGAGGCTCAAGTCTTTCCAAGAAGGCCTCATGGCACAGTAAAGGTAAGCAAAGGAACAACAAGACAGAGCCCATTTATTTATTTATTTTTAAAGACAATCCTTTATGGTTGCAACTGCCAAGAACCAAATTCTATTCAAATTTACAAGCAGGAAGAACCCTCTATATGGCCATTACATTTGCATGAAGCTTCAGACACTTCAAAATATTGGTCTTTGCAGCTGCATGACCTTCATTTTCTCAGAAAAATAGGTATAACTGTCCAAATAGCCATCCCCCACTGATGAAAAGATTGTGGCAGAACACTGGATTTTGAAGGTAAAAACAAAACACAAGTTCTTAGATTAGTCTTAAAAGTTGTAACTGAAATATTTATTCACAAACAATTTCAGAGTGTATAGTCTGAAGCTTCACGTTCATGTACCAAACCTTAATTCATTTCTTTTCAGATATAAGAAGTCAAGAAGTCTGAGGAAGACTTAAAACATGCAGGAATAAAATGCTTACAGCCTCTTCCCTAAAGCAGTCATAAAGTTCAGGATCAGTGAACAACTGTGTTGTAGATTTCTATCTAGAAAAAAGGTAAATAAGATCACTTGATACTTTGCTTTCATAAAATTTTGCAAAAAGGATCAGCTGTTTACCCAAACTGAAAAGATACCAGAAAATAGCTACACAGAGGTAACGTCTCTTCTTCCTGCAGTAGATAATACGAAGACAATGAATTGTCTACACATTCACAATATACGGCCAACAGAAGTGACCTTGAAAATGAAAAATGTTTTGTCCTCTGTGAACACCTTACCCATGAAAAACTACCAGACAAACATGCTGACCTGACATTCTGACCTTCAAAGCATATTTCAATTTCAATTCTATTTTTAAATTAATTGCTGGGAAAAGGCATGAGTCACAATCCTGGTTGGATCCCCCTCTACTGGATACTCACCAAGTGCTATGTTTGTTCTACAGTTTCCCAAGGCAGAACAGGCTCCAGCATTACCTCTTTGAACAATTTAGAAAAAAAAAATGCGGGCCTTACAGTCCAGATCCCTAAGCCACCCAGGAATATCAGCCTCCATATCCCTGTCTCCCCCCAGCTTAGCAAAGATGTTTGTTCCAAACATCATAAAGCTATAGGATACTATAGAGTCCAGCTCTCTAATAGAGAGAGTCACACTTGTTCAGCTGCCTGCTACCTGGAGGCACCTTGTTTATGATACGGTTGCAGCTGTTACACTCCATCTGTTAGTCAAATTTGCCAACATGCAAGGTGAACCAAATTTAAGAAATCACAGGTGAAAAACAGTCTCTACAATTGCAACAAAGTCAGGTGCATTCAATATAGCCATTATTTGAAGGGTCACACAGCCAGCCACCTGGAGGAACTCACTATTCAAATACTTGGAAAAAGGGGAAATAAGCAAGTGATTATCTTACACACACTGATGGAAGAAGTCAGCACCTTGTGTGGCACAGTTTCATGCACTGACCAGTTTAGGAGCAGCCAAACATCATAATGCTAGTCAAATGGCTTGCTCAGAACTACAGGCAAGTTAATAAAGGGACTCAACATCAAGATGAAGACTGTAAAGAGAAGTTGAAAGTAAAATCTAGATTATGCATCCAGTCAGATTTTTGTTCCCCACTCAAACTGTGTCATGTACTTTATTTCCTCTGAAGCACGAGACGAAGTTATACTCCACTGGCACTGTCGATCCCAGAGCCAGCCAGGCCCATGGTGCTGACTCACCCACAGAAATCCTTAGGACTTTGATTGGGTCCAGGCTCTTCAGCACAAAGAATGCTTTTAAACATCAAGAAATAAACCATCTCCTTGTTTGCCTTTAATAAAAGCACTGTTACACAGAAAGAACGGATGGAGCTTGAAATAATATCCACAGTGGAATGGCTGAACCAGGAAAGAGGGGTGTCTGAAGAACAGAACAAAATACTTGTGAATTAAGGCAAGAAGAAAAACAATATTAAAAAAACAATACTGAAATAGAGTAGGAAGGTATAAACAGGAAAGTTACAAATGGAACGAAAAGCTAGTGTGACTGTTTTCATGAAAGAACAAACACTTCACTGTGACAAAGAGTCAGTAACATTCTCATGTGCTAACTTCCCATGCAACAATCACTGGTTATTTTAGTGGATTACAGCTGTAGGACCAGAAGAAATCATTTCCACATACTGTTGGGGAACTTCAAAAGCAACTAGCATGTCTGAAATCAATCTCTCTTCTCTTAAAAGTTTTACATAGCAAAACGTTGTAACAACCGCATAAAGTATTTTATATTAACAATAGAGAGGAGTTCAGACTGTAGGCTGCTCTGGGCTATGATTCATTCATGGCTCTCTGCCAAAAAAATAAATACATTCAAGACCAATGGCCTCAAGGGGAAAGGTAGGCCACTTTTTAAAAAGCACAGAGATAAATGATTTACAGACCAGAATACAGTTTAAGATTTCAGCCTATATGGATGGTGAGGAAGAACTCACAGAGATTTACTGCACAGAGCTGAATACTGGCAGCGTATCAACGGATGGAGTAAACTAGGAACTATTAAACTGGGATTTGCAAAACTCTCTCCAAAGACCATGAAATGACCAATTATGTTGCTGTACACAAAGAAAGTTCACAAAGCCAAATCAAGATAGGCAATGGGTATTTCATCCATGGAAGACAAACACGGCCAGGTCAGATTACAGGCAAACTCTGCAGTAAAGTAACACCTGTACAGTGCAAGACCAATTCACCAGCCATATGACAAACAGTTTAAAGGTTGGGAGGGTTTGATGCTACACAACATCTGCTGCACATAATGTTTAATTAGCTGCTGAACAGCAAGCAATGCATTCCTATTTTTTCTGAGAGAACATTATTCCTTGATTAAATGCCCTTGCTTATAGGTTCAGAATGAAGGTAGCTCTGTTGCACTAGAGGAGCTAAGTTCAATTCATTCTCACACACCAGATGGACTTGTAATTGACTTCTCATGCGTGGAACCACCACTATGGTAGCAAGCACCTTCTGAGACACCAAAAACACTTCTAAATTTACCTTACTTTACAATTCAAAGCTTTATACTTAATTGTATTGCTAATGGTTTTAAAAGAAAGCTGTTCTCTCAAATGCTTCTGTGGAGTTACAACTGCATTTCATCATTTTAAAGTTTCTAGATTGAGCTGCTGCTCATCCCCAAACTTAGTAGTAATGAGAAATTTAAGAGTGTTTAAGAAACACTGAGCATTTTACAATGCATGATACCGTCAAAGGATTTTCTATTTAAAGTTCAGGTGCACACCTCTCTGGACAGAAGAGAGAACAGCCACAACCTCAAGGTAACAAATAAAAAAAATCACCAAGGAGAATGATCTGTTGAAATCCAGCCTTCATACTGCAGCCATATCCCAAAGGGATCAGGAATGTCCAACTATATTGATACAGCACACTTTTTTTTTCCTGTAGATTTACGCCTAAGCTGTATGTTTCTGTTAGTCTCAGAAGGGAATTAAATACTTCTTCAGCAATGGCAGGTATGTATGCATTTTAAATCAAGCATGTGACTAAATGCTCTGCTAGTAAGAATTCTCAAGCAGATGTTGGGCAATCTTATGACACATGATCTCTCTCAACCAGTGCTTGAAGCAATAGTAATTTATGAGCTACTGGTATTATATCCTGTGGTATTGTTATTTAACCAGGTTTTAAAAGCCTCATCCTCACCTTTTCACAGGGGAAATAGAAATTAAAATAAAAACGCATGTTGTCAGAAAGGTTTTGTCCAATGATATTAATTCCCAGTATGGCTCATGATGTAGAACTCCACGTAATTGCAATACTCCAGGGGAAGGCAGAGCTCCTGTTAAGGTAAGGGGAACTAGTTTTGCCACTGAAACTTGAAACTTTTTTGAATTTGGCCATGTTGCTGATTCATTCTGTAGGTCCATTTCTCTTCCCCCTTCAGTTTGTACATTTCTGTACTCCACCAAGGAAAGTGTGGATCCTTGGTGAGATGAGAATTACAAAAATGCAAGTTACATTTTCAGTTACAAAGATAAATGAGACAGAACTTCAGCTTTTAGCCTAATTATCTAGTCAAGCATTCAGCACATGGAATAAATTTTTTTTTTTTTTTTAAACAATCTGGTGTGCAGCAACTGGCATTTTTATAAACAAAATCAACTATATTTTTCTATTTTTAGCATTTATTTTTCAAAAGTTGACTGCAAGAACAGAATTCACATGCACAAAAAAAACCAATTTCACTAAAAATCATCTTTTTGAATTTGTCAAGGAGAATTGTGTCCCAATGGTGAGAAGTTGATATATTAAACACTATTCATTTCAATTTTCATTTTTTTTTTTTTGTATGCTAAGACCTTTAGTAGAGGATGGCTCTCTTCCCCCCAAATAATACAGTGGAGCATACTAAAAATTTGCAGACAAATTGCTGGTGTAAAAACTGGTCTTTTGCCCATATGCAATTTTCCCTACTGCACACTTCATTTGGAACAAAAAAATAAAAGCTGTTACCTTATTAGATGACTGTATCAGGCAGTTCTGACAGCGCTGCACCTCTTACCTGGTAACTACTTCATTCAAAAAGCCATGAGTCCCTCCTGATTTTTTCCTCGTGCTGTCCCTCTGTCCAAAAGCCTTCTATCTGTCAGGATGTGTTTCTACCACTAGCATCCATATTCTCTGCTCTTAAGAATTTTCCATCGAGCATACACCTAAGTAAGTCAATATCTGATTTCAGTTTCTTTTAACTAGAGCTTAGGCTGAAATGTAAGAAATGGTATGACTATTTCAAGTTGTCACTGCATATGAATTTAATTTTAAGGTGGATATGGTGTATTTTGTATAAAACACTCCTAGATTATCCACAAAGGAACTCTTCATGCAAGCAAGAAAAATCCAACCAAAAACCAGGGTAAATTTAATTTAAGCAGTGGCTTAAATTCCCTAGATTTTTTTTTCCCCCTTTCCTTTCTCTAAAACAGGGACTTTGGCCTCTTAATAGGGACAGAGAATGCTAATACCATATAAACCAACAACCTTTTGCTTAAGTCACTTCTGCAGCATACAGCTCCATCAGGACAGCCAGCCTCCTAATATCAGAAAATGGATGTGAGGGGATTTGTCTCATGAATTCTAGATCTACTACCAACTGATAAGCAGTGAAATGTTAGGAATCGTTTATGACTCCAGAAAGTTACTATTTCACTTCAGTTTTTCCAAAAGAATAAAATCAAATTTATTTCCTGACTCTAGATTCAACTTTGGCCATTTTAAAACAATCAATGTTTAAAAGTTCTCCTGTGACTGAAGTAAGCCTTGGTGAGTCATATTAAATAAAATGCTATGTATTTTCTTCTGACTCCTGAAAACAGCAGCCAATTTCATTCCAATAATGTTTTTTGAAGTGACGTCATTAAATCAAGTGTAGCTTGAGAAACAGCCCTACCAACCCCATGATACAGAAGAAAAACATATGTACTAAAGATATATTTCCATTTTTTACTTTTTTAAAATGATATTTTCACAAGTAAAATGAAAATGTTGTTTAAAGTTTTAAGAAAAATACCCCAAATTGTCAAACCCGCCTGAGCCAGTGCCAAAAAGATTCTATTTACAACAGGTGCTTCAAATTTACTGCACTACACATGTACACAGCCATTAATTTCCATTCTTTAATGTCATCACAGATGTAACAGGTTATGTGATAGTCCAACGTCTTTAGCACAGCCCGTTTAATTAAGCAAGGGTGAACAAGTTTTATCTTTGTGGACATTATTTTCAAATACAAAAACAAAGTCAATGAATCAAACAACTGGTATTTTTTTCCATAAAATCCTCAACTTTAAAACATTTTGATAAAATCTTTTGCCAAACAACACATTTCATAGATCTGTACAAGTTGATGCTGAAGGTCAATGAACGCATGACTTGCCTTACAACTATGACACCCCTGCCAATGCTTACAAGTCAGGCAGTTGTCACCCGAATCTCATAAAAGGAACACACAAATTTTATGAAAGGAACTTATACCTGACAAGCTTCTTATTTCAAACACTCTTTCCCAGACTGTCACTGTCAATTTTTTTTTATTCAAAATGTCATACATCTGAGAGAAATTCACTTCTTATGAAGTCTAACCTGCAGACACACCCACTTAGCATCTTCAGAAAAATCCTAAGGATGAACTTGCAAGTGCAGAAATAAAGTATTTCAAGTGGACAGTTTAATACCTAGTTAAAACTCTGTGGACTTTCCAGTTCATTAAGTCTCTGAGAGAACATTTTGAAAGAGCCTTGGGGATATTTTAAAAATAGAGCTATCCATACATGTAAAATAAGCAGCTTTGGCTTTTAATTCATATGTACAATCGATCCTTTTTACTCAAAGTTTCTGAAAATTCTTTGAAAACCTAATTCACATATACAGCAAAATTCATTTCAGTATTTACACAGTAATTTCTTTGCCCTACTACCATCAAACCTTCCCCACTAACAAAAAAATATATATATACTGCAGTAGTAAAAATGGACATGAAAATTAGAACTGACTTCTTAAATGCCCTTTCATCTTCTCAAGTAAGCAAAGCAACACCTGCAAAACATCTGGAGAAAAAGTACCATTTATTTACCCACACAGAGTGTGCCAAGACTCATGATGTCTTCTTTAACCATCCCTTTGACATTTTGTACAATTTCTTCATACTGTAAGTTACAGATTTCTTTGCCCCTTAAAAAAAAAAAAAGGCATATCAGAAAACATCAAAGTTTTGGAAGGTTAACCTAAACAAGAGATTATTAGTAAATTAACTAAACTATACAGAATGACAATAACCTAATACATCATGCAGACTTGAAATAACCCTGCAATAACCCTGTTGCAGTTGTAACACAGTAAATAATGACATAAGAACACTTAATACCATCAAAGCATGAAAAAGAGAAGAGGATCATTCTGAAGGCCTGACAACATTGCACACAAAGGTGTAACATCTGCACAGATGCACGACAGAACTCCATCCATACTGGTGGAAACTTCTAACACACAGCACTGTTCCTAAATGCTAAACACATAAAGCCTTTTATAAACCATCTGCGTGTGCTGCACACCCTCACCAAACCAATGCCATGCTTTTCAAGCCCTTCCTAACCTCCCACTAGACAACACAACCAGGAGCAGGACGATCCAGAGCAGGATCGTATTCTGGCCTGGTAACAGCCACCAGCAGCCTCTGTCCTGCAGCAGGACACACAAGCAGGACTGTTTAGAGGAATCCAGGCCGTTAGGCGTGCAGGTTAATTAGCAGGCCGCATCTGTGAGAGGAATTCGGTCACTGCAGCATGTCAGTGGAGCCCACCACCAGACTGCACAGATCAGATTAGGGCTAATCCTCAGGAACCATAGCTGTACCCCGTGCTGTGCAGCCAAATTTGTGCTGAAGGGATAATGGGGGAGAAAGAGAGGTGAACCAGAACACAGCCAGGACAGAAGAACAGTCTGCTCAAGCAAGACAAGAGTACTACACACAGGTGGACAACAAGTTCTACACTTCCAGATCCTACTTCACCAGTTTCTGCTAACCAGGTTTTAGTTAGCCTTGCCTGATGCTGTGTGCCAGGTCCGAGAGGCACTCGGCTGCCTTGCTACAAAGCTGTAAGCGCAACTTTACAACCCTGCAGCTAGAATTCAGAAGCATGATGCTGATGCCCATCTTGATTAAACAGAATCAAACACTGTACACCACAAAAATTTTCCCAAATGTAGTTTCAGCCCCTAAGGAGAAACAGCCCCAGAGCACTGCTATTGAAAGGGCTTGCAAATTAAAAGTGAAAAAAGAGTATTGTTTTTTCATAGGAAATGTGCTGCTGATTCTTGGGGTGGAAATCTGTTCTGGTTTCAACAGGTTGTAAAGCACATGATAGCCTTCTTGAATATTTTGTTGTTGCCTCATCCTAAGTAATGGCAGCTACCATTGCATAACTGAGGGAATAATGCATCTGCAAGAGATCAAAACTGCTCAGCTTGCACAATGCAATGACATCTGTGTCCTTAGGTAAAGAGCAGTAACACCAAAATGAAGATGGGTCTGGAAAACCAGGTTAATAAGGCACATACCCAGGTGAGCTGAAGTCTCATAAAATGAAAAGCAAAATTAACCGTGAGACGATGCCAGATGGCTGCCATTTGGCAACACTGCACATGTCAGGGATGCTATGGACTCCAGCACAAGCAGCCTGCCACAGGGATGTCACCCAGAATAATTTTGCTTCAAAGTAACTTGCCTAACGCTTCTTTATTATAAACCTCACATCAAGGCAGTGTAGCTGTAATATTCTAACACCAGCCTGCAGTAGCCCACAAGCAGTGAACTTTGGTAAACAACCTGCCCTCACACTAGGCCTACATAGGCAGGCCTTTCTCAATTTCCATAAAGATAGAAAAGTATTTTGCAGCAGCCATTGCCTCCAAGCAATTTGCAAAGTGCACCCTTACTTAAACAGTTCCTGAATTTCCACCAGGCCTTCTCATACAGCCCTAGAGTAAGAGACGACAAGCCTTACCATTAGTTTAGTCATCTAGTATTTGGAAACTTAAAATATTTCTGCAGGCATTTCTGCAGGGCTCCAAGATCCTAGGTAGGGGATCTTCTTCCAGCTTTAGCTTTTTTTTTTTTTTCTTTTGATTAAGAAACAGCCCTAAGAAGCTTTCACCACTACAGAGTGGCTTTTCAGGTTATAATCAATGTAATCACACCCTTAAAAACTAAGAACTGAAAATGCAAGCTTTTATGCTGCCTTTTGACTTTGACAGAAAGTACACCCCTGGTACACTATACTTACTGCATTTTCTTATGTTTATTTAACAGAACATTGGTTACCTGAAAAGGTTTTAAAAGTCCACAGAAGCAATAGAGCCAAAATCAAATAGTATGACAGACCAGAATGCAAGGAAAGATCTTCTGGAACAAGTTAGACCCAGCTTTACCTATCTATTACATTGCACTTTGGGGAAGAAAATCAATATGATAATATTTGACTTTAAAGAGACCCGAAGAAGTAAACCAAATGTAGATAAACAATCTTCAGTCAAAGGTGCTTTCATTATCATTAGCCTAGAGTCACAAAAAGCAAACGAGCATGCAGCAATAAAGTACATGCTAAACTCCAGAACTATTTAAAAAGTCTATCACAAATCATAATATAGATGCTGTGTGTAATCAGTTGTATTTCTTGTGTATCTAGTTGCAATTTAAATAAACACAGGTTTAGGTTTTGCAAGGAATCATCCATACATATATTGTCAACTTGCAGAATCATGTGCATCCCATACATAAGCTCACATTTTTCTACATTTAATAGGTTTGTGCTAAAAGCAAGCACACTAATGAAGTCATGATGTCATTCTTTTGCAGCATCTCAAATAACAAATAATTAATCTTGTAAGTTCCGCAACACCTCACACATCTGCATTAAAATTGCATGCAGTATAAGAATTCCAGTGGCAGAGCAAGGCCAGACTTGAGCTCAGGCATAGCACATAAATGAAGTAAGTGGTTCTCATCGCACAAGTTTAAACTACGTAACTGTATAGCTTTGACAGTTACTGTCCAGTCTCCTAGGTACTATACTTCCACGATACAAACCCCTGAAAGCTGGAATTGCTTTGCCAGAATCGATGTTCTGCCATTCCAATGAAGTCAGCGTACTTCTGGAAGCACAGTGTAGCATGTGGCAAACCAGCAGTAACACAGCTGCTTCAGCCCTGCAGGACTGTAATTAACTGTGCTGGCACTGCAGCCTGCAAGTCAGCTTGTTCCATCAGCTTGCCAACCTACTCTGCCTCTTGCAGCAGCTCAGCATTAAGAGTTTTTTCTTCATATTTTCCCCCCTGCAGGGAGAACTCTGTTGAACTCCACCCACTCCAGCCTTGAACCTAGCATCTTATGTAATAAGATGCTTACATTTCTGCCCTAGCACATCATGCTACAAAGCAGAATACAGGTTTATACATACAGCTGGTTTCTTAAAGCAGCCCTCAGGGTGATGAGTCACATCTGTAGTAAAAGTTAATGGTTGTAATTATGGCTCAGTCTCAGAATCCGAAGCAGTTGGACCACATGAAAATGTCTTTCTACTTCAGCTAAGAATCTACAGCTTGGTGGTTCTACACCCCCTTCAGATTTTTCCACTATGCGATACAGAACAAAGACCTAATGCACATGGAATCAAGACCACAAAACTTCAGTGTAAACATAAGCTGTGTCTGGTTTTGCTTAGCAGTCCCATGGAAGCATTACTGTCATAGCCAAATTACTATCTTACAGGTCCCCCAATGTTTCCCCATGGAAATAACTGGATGTAGCATTCTATTTCCTTTTGAAACAAAGGACTAATGCATGTAACTGCTGAAGAGCTGTCACGCTATACAGTGGATGCAAATATTTACATATTGTTAGTGTATCCTGCACAGAAACACACAAACTTTTCACACATTCACAACGAACTGCAGTGTAATGCAATATTTGTTCAGGCAGCTGATGAAGACAACAGTTACTACAAATCTACAGAATATTTTATATATAAGGCTGTTCCTTATAGTTAGCAGAAAATATTTCCTTGAAGACATAGCACACTAACATCCCAATTCTAAGAAAACAAATGCTACTCAGAGCAGCTTACAAGCATTTGTGTTAACTTGAAAGGGTCTTGAACAATTGCTTCAGTGATTATTTCTAAAATTTTATTTATAAGACATTTTCAAGGCTTGCAGCATTCCTCTACTGAAATAAGAAGAAATTTAAGCTAAGAACTATCAATGTCTCCTTCAGAGGAGCAAAACAGAAGAAGTTCAGAGTTAGTTCCCAAAGACCAAGCAGACTCTTGTTATGTGGGAAAATAAATCAAACGATGGTGCCATCTCTAATGGGAAACAGAGAGGCAATCTCACCACAGACTCAAAAAAAATACGTAGGCACATTTTCAAAAACTAAATAGGGCATTTAAAAACAAACAAAAACAGAGCTTGAGCTCAACTTTAAAACCACACTGGCAGAGAAAAGATGAAAAAAAATTCTCTTAAATGGGCTGAAATTCTTTATTTTGCCCACGCTTGTTGCCGGCACTGCTAATACACAGCATGCCATCCCAGCAACGTCCCTTCCCGATTCAACATTTAATTCAGAAGCATGCCTTACGTTGGACTACCATGCTGCAGATCAGAACTTAGGCATTTCACATTTCTTTTTTACTGTTAAGATAAAATGATTTCCTTAGCTGATTCTTTTATGTCTCTCATAACAAAATAAATAAAGTGATGGTCATACAAAGAAAATGAATTCTTTCACAAGCAGATTTGGGACAAAAGTACTTAGTTACCAGGGACAGAAAGGAAAAACAGCCAGAGCTTATCTAATAGGGCTACTGATTTCATGATCATAGTTCTATCTTAGCTGGTATTCTTAACATAAGCACTGCAGAAGGACAGAGTAGGTGAAAAAGAATTGAAGAACCAGAATTGAAGAACCACAATACTTTTCTCAAAGTCTCTACTAGGATGTATAAAAACAGTTCTTGGGGGAATAGAACACGAGGTAAGACTTGGTTAGAGAACTAAGAAATGAAGCATCCCTAGAGATTAAACCTAATAGCTGAAGACCTTCCTATAGTACACATTTCTTCCATGAGTCAAATACTTGCTATGTAGAAGCCACTCTGTTTTGCCTGTGTAGTTTGCACCCATGGAGCAGTGGCTGACAGAAGCCCCAGTACGTGGCAAAGCAACGTGAGCAGCATTAACGCCTGCCCCCTAGCGACAGGTGGTGAAAGAAACCACAACAGGGAGATCTTTGTTAGAAGATACAGCATGACTTCAGATAAACTCAAGTATTAAATTTTGGAACCAAATATTAAAAAACAAGCAAACAACAAAGGCAAAAGGCTTCTAACTGTAGGCTAACTAACCCTAAGCCATCGTATAAAGCCAGAAGCTATTGAGACAAAGGGATAACAGAAAACACAGTAAAAATTACAAAGTCCTACTAAAACTTACGTTAGGACCTCCCAGAAGTGCTGGTAACAATATGGGCTGTGAGTGATTTACTGAATGACACAAAAGCAATTCCCAGAGGTGATTTTGTCTATTGGGATTTAGACAGACAGAGCATAAACAATCTGACAAAGCTGAACTGCTTTTATTCCCATCCTTGCAGCTGCACATGAACAACTTTGCTCCATGGGTCAGTCAGGCTGCTAGCTTTCACAGGCCCTGAATTCACACGTCATAACACTTTCACACCCCTCCCCTGTGATCACTTTGCTCTACATAAGCTACTCTCTGTGGATTCAGAACCAGATAAGTTACAAGTTGGAACTGCTAGAAGGGGCATGTTGCTAATGGACAAGCCTTGTATTAGAAGTAATTTTAACAACAAACTCTAAAAGGAATGCTTCGTTTCTTTGGTTGGAAACCTTACATAAGGAAGCAGTACACGCAGTATGTCTAGCTCATAAAACAAAAGTTCAGATTTTCTGATGGACTTGAGGTCCTTACTCTCCTCCAACTACTACACAAAGCCAGGCAACAGTTTTGTTGTACTTCTTCCACTTAATAGAACTAAACTACTAACAGAAGAATATAAAAAAGACATAAAACAAGCACAGCTATTCCTGTTTACTTTTCTCAGCAAACCACTAAGGGTTCTGAACACTGCAACTTGTGTTTTCTCACAAGGAGGCATGAAGTGCAACATGGGGCCACCAGCTTTAACAGCAAATGGGAAGTGATCTGCAGCTGTAGAAATCTGGGTAAGGATCGCTTAGCAGGAATGTGTATAGCTGCTTTTAAAACAAGTAGTAACATCATTTGTATATAATTGCTTTTGTAGAAACCATAGGAATAGGTATAAATGAGTTCAGACAATAACATGAGCAACTTCGTGCAAGCAGCAAGGATTTCTCATTTTGCAGGAATTAAGACAATCTCCTGATCTCAGTTTTGTTTAATGAAGACTCAGGTTTTAAGTCTTTCTTTTAAACTGAGCTGCAGTTCATTCAGCTTTTTAAATGTAAAAATTAGGGCATCTTAAAAGTAGATCTATTCCAGAACTCAGAAAGACAGGATGATGCTTCAGCTATGCAACTGGCAGTACCTTTTGTGCAGTTGGGAAGACTTTGGCAGCTGAAAAATATCCCTAGTTTTCCTGTGTCTCTACACAAGCAAGTCCTTTTTTGCCTTGTACACTTTCTCTCACATTGACTTTGTAATACGCTCTTTTTCCAAAGGAATTCATTGTATTAAGAGTTACAGTAATATCTAATGCTCACCAAGTATACAGGCTTAGTTTGGAATGCAGACGTATTTGAATACACACCTGTCTTCTGAGCTTGGACAGAAACTTCAGATCCTGTCAAAGTTCCCTCCCTCTGAACTTATCTTCTCCTTTATTTTTTCCTGAACTAACCTGACAGTCTACACAACATTGATACAACACATTGATCATTCAGAGATCCACTCAGACACAGAAAGTCAGAGGGAATTATAATACAATTTTTCTTCATTATATAAAAAAAGAGCAAAATCAGTGCATCACAGACAAATCTGGCCCACAAGAAAGGAAACTGAAGTCAGAAGGGTTTTCTTTTTCTTTTTTTTTTGGTTTGTGTTTTGTTGTTAGGTCACATAGAGTCCAATTTCTTTTGACATCTTACAATTCCTCAATAGTTAGACAAAGCAGAAAAACCTCTCTCATAGCATAGAATCATTACGGTTGAAAAAGAGCTCTAATGTCATCTAGTCCAACCACCAGCCCATCACCACCGTGTCCCTCAGTGCCACATCTCCGTGTTTCTTGAACACCTCCAGGGACAGTGACTCCATCACTTCCCTGGGCAATCCGTGCCAGGGCCTGATCGCTCTTTCTGAGAAAAATTTTTCCTAATACCCAACCTGAATCTCTCCTGGCCCACTGCGAGGCCATGACCTCTTGCTACCCAAGAGGAGAGGCTGACCCCCACCTTGCTACAACCTCCTTTCAGGGAGCTGTAGAGAGCAATGAGGTCTTCCCTGAGCCTCCTCTTCTCCAGACTGAATAATCCCTGCTGCTGACTGAAATCCCAAGACCCTTTTCTTCTGCACAGAGGAGGGCTTTCCACAGGATTTCAGTACTATCATAAGACATCCCAAAGTTTTCTTCTTTAAAGTCTCTAGCAAGACAGTCTTGGGGCCCTATAATTTTAACTTTGTAGAATCAGAAAGCCTAGAAATCACACACATTCTTACCAGCTGTCAGTATGGTCTTAGCAGTCTGCACTATACTGGAAGATCTCACAATGGCAGAAATACCTGCAGACAGAAAAGCACACAGATGTTATCCATCTTAGTTTTGTGTTTGGTTGTTTTTTTTTTTGTTTTGTTTTTTAATTCTTGAAGAAACAGAAGGAAGTTAAATATTTTACAGTTATATAATTAGCCAGCTTGAAAGTAAAAATTGCACTTAAGCTGAGAAAGCATGTTTCTGTTCTACCATGTCCTACTAACTGAAAATACAAATTCTAAGCTATTTTAGTAAATTTAATATATAACATGAAAAAAAGATCACACTTAGAGCAGGTAGTAAGTAGGAATTCATGCAATTCATTCAGCTTGTGATCAGACTATTTCTCTAAGACAATCAGTCACAAAAGATTCAGTTCTATTCCATCTAAGCACTGTCCAGATCAGAACAAATTATACTCCTTGTTCACTTCAATACAAAATGGGGATTTCACACTTCTCTCATCAAGTAAAGATGTTTATGTTGTGCAGTTTCCATCCGTTTTTTTAAATGTTCAACTTTTGGAGACATTGCTTGTTTGCCACTTCACACTGCAGCACATTCAGTTCCTATCATCCAGCAGTTCTTAGGCATAAATGGAATAGTATATAAAATAATACTTTCGAAAAAATGCTTTAAAGTTTATATTTGTACTACTGCATATATAAACATACTGATACGTGCAGAGCAAAAGGACTGTACATCACTAAATACTTGAAAATGCAGAAAGGCAGAAGTCCAAGTTAGTCTTCCAAACTGAAAGGTATTTTTCTGCATTAATCAGATCACAGAAAACAATTTCAAGTCTTTCTAAAACCTTATTTCAAAGCTACTTCCATAAAGAACAAAACTCTGGGAAACCCGTGAACAAATAAGAACAATATAATACTCCACCTGAACAAAATTACTTCTTTTTGGGAGGGGAAACAGATCATGTTGAGCTTGTAAAATATCTAGGGACAATGCAATTTGAGTAACCAGCTTGTAGGATTACCAAATGGTTTGGTCTGTTATTTATCCAGAGTCTTGAATGAAAAAATTCCTTTGGAGACAGAAGTGAAAGAGAGATTTTGATGTGTTCCCTCTGAGAGTCTAAACTGCTTGACTTGAGAAGACTAAATCTATCCAATGTTTTGACACTGAAGTGCTGCATTACTGTCTACAAACCAGTCTCAGGCTGCAATTACCTACCTAAATACAACTACCAGGGCAGGTAGCTCAGGGTGGACAACCCAGAGCACTAGAACCACATGCAGCTCACAACCATTGTCTTGAAATCAGCGTAAGAGCTCCCTCTGCAGTTGGCTAATGCTTGGTGGCTCTCAGGCATTCAGCCATCTTTTGCAGTGCTTGCAGAATTGGCCACCTGGAACTACGATGTATGAAGTTCCGTAAAGGTGTAAAGGACTGTTCAAGTACTAAACTTATTTATTTCTTGGCAGAATAATGAAATATTGATGTCCACAGCACAAGCTTAAGCTTACTGAGGCAAGACTGCATACAGGCAAGTTATCTGTGATGATGAGAACCACCTCAATCCTCTTCCTCAAAGCTTCAGTTCTCCGCAAGCGCATCGCATATCTTGACGAACAAAGGGAATTGTACAGGGTAATTCCAGCAGGCTAGAAAATTAACTTAGTGCTAAACTGTAGGACTGGTAAGATATACAGCTTAACAATCAAATGAAGTTAGGACAGCCAATGAAATCCTGAAGATAAGCATCCCAAATAGAGTTAGATGGTCTAAGTAGGTCATAACAACTACGTCTTTCCAGATCCAAAACAAAGTTGTTATTTTTCTATATCTGTAAGAATACTATTTGCTAGTATTTCAGGGAACCTGTTTGCAACCAAACATAAAAACATACTTTTAGAAACGCATCTGAAAATTAGTCTCGTTTTCTTCTTCTCTTTAATTCATCCTTCTGAACTAGAAGGACATATACTATAAACCTTTATGTTTTAAAGTGGATTAAAGATATTGATCTAGGTGTACCTTGATGCACCACCAATCCACAATCAGGGTCATGGGCAACTTGTAGTAAAATTTCTTCCACATCTCTGTTTTTTCCAGGAGGGTCTACCAGAGAAGTTATCTTTTGTTGCAGACTCCTTGGCAAAGCCATTAGTTGTGTGAATTGACCTTCTGGACTTTTATCAATCTGAACATTACAAAAAATTAAAACAGTAAAAAAAAATGTCAGTGTTAACAAGTTAGTTCTATTTTCAAAGGGGTCACACAAGTCTCCTGGATATCTTTCGCCTGCGACAAACACCTCAAACAAACTCTATCCATTTCACATGTAAAAAGCCTTTGACAACACTAATGAAAACTCCCCACGCAGCATCTCAGTTCTGAACCTGAAGAATAACTCAGTGGAAAGATGCTAAATTTTATCCAAGGGAAGACTAATCCATACACATTATCTTGTTGCCCCTGCAAGCGATTTCTCATTGAAATTGCACCATTTCTGCTCTACCTAATTTCCTCTGGAAACAAAAGTAAACTGTAGTGAAAGAAAATGTTCCCAAAAGACCACTTAGCTCTGTTTCTTCTGCTGAATGTAATCAAACTGCACACAACATATACACACAAAGTTTACTCTGCTTTAAACGTAAGCCACATCTGGTCTGAATAATAGGATGGAAACATTCATTTCACATTTTCCAATCTAAATCAGAAATTCAATGACCCTTTCTTGAACACGATACCAACATGCAGGGCTGTACACATTTATAGAAAATGTAAGCACAAATATTGAAAAATGTATAATGGAGCAGGTCTCTCCAAAATGGGAGGAAAATATTAAGAGCCTGAGTACTCCCACACATCTTTTTACACATTTCTTGGAGACATCAGACAGGAGTCTAGTTGTCCTATACGCCCTGTAGTCAATGGGAAGAAAATTATATCCAGATGAATCACCCACTGACTACAGATGGAGTCAACAACAAGCAGGCTTTTAACATTATGTGGGAAGAATCTAAGCCTGAACCAAACTATAAGAACTAATGTCTGCTTTCAATTGTTTTTGAGGAATCTTTCTTAAAAGAGTTTTCTCTGTAATTGTGAATGTGTCCTTGGAGAGTGGGTTTCTATTTTCTGTTAAGCGGTCCTCCAGATAACAGTTACCCTCTTCAGTCTTGGGAACAATGGCAAACACACACCACAGGATGTGAGCAATAAAGAGTTAATCTCAAAATCAACAGTAAAATGATAGCATTTGATCCACGTTGATTCACAATGGCTATTATGGAATTCCAAGAAGATTTATTATCTAACAACATATTTGGAGTGCCCACCAGGTTTTGTTCAAAGTTACTATAACAACGGATATTGTTCTAATTAGGTACCTTCTTGGAGAAAGCAGTTCAAAACACATTTAAATGCATCCATTAAAATGTTCAAAATACCATTGGTAAGAAAACAGAGACTGCTGCTGTCTAATACAGATTCGTCTATGCGGTACTCCAAAGCACTGCAGTAAAATCTTTTACTGTCCTCAAGCTTGCTTATATCTGCAGCTTCCTTCAGTTTTGACCAGACACATCCTAAAAGAAGGCATTGGTGAGATACTTACCAAGGTGACCTGAAGATGAAGAGGTAACTCATGTCCATGAGACTACTCATGCTATTACTAACATAATGTTGAAATGTGTATCACATTTAATTAAGGGCATAAGGATGTGCATACTACAGGAGAAAAACATGCTGCCAGTCCCCTGAATGTGGCATCCCACCTCTAGTTGCAAAGTTTCACTTATACTGTAAGCCACAAAGATGGAATTCAATACATGGGCCATTCTGGAGCAGTTTCCTGGCTGAAGTTTGGATTTATTCAACTAACCTTCACAACTAGCGCTCTAACGGTTCTTTTTTTGAGATGCACATTTTGATTGCAGAAAGTTGCACCTTTAAGTTAAGGCTCTTTTTTTTTTTTTTTNTGTTTATTCATCACTTCCTAGACTTGTCTCCATATGGTAATCATCAGACCACACACCTTAGAATAATCTTTTGTTCCCTTGCTAGCACTCTAGTCCTGTGGCCATGCTCAAAGAAAATGGACAATACTTACTACATATGCATATGTATGATATTCAAGGCACATTTTCCAATTGTAGAATTAACAACTGAAACATAATAGCAGGTATAGTGACTACAACTGCTTGCCTTCAGCCCAGATGATAAAGCACTTCCACTGGTTTGTTTTAAAAATGTTTTGAAGAAAACCACTTGCCTCTAGCCTTCCCAGATGGTGCTTAAATACCACTTGAGGGCAGTCCTCTAATATGTTACTGTACAGCTTCTGAAAATAGGGAACATTAGGTTTCACTATGTTCTGCACTTTCGCTCTGTCTTCTCCTATTATCATCCTGAAATCACCTAGTTAAGAAAAGAAACACAGTTAGTTCTCTAGGATGAAACTGAGCACTCAAATAAGGAAAACAAAACAGAAACCAACAAAGTACAAAGCTGACATTTAAAACTCTTTATTCTCTAATTCTACTGCTGCCTATGTAACCCATAATAACATTTATCTTCTAACATTCTAAAAATCCTATCCAAGTAACTGCAAGCACAGAACATAAGGTTCAGAACCATGACACAGCCTCTGACATGAAATATCATCAACCCCTGTATCCGCATATGCACTTGGACAACAAAAAATTCCAGTTAAGTCCAGCCTCTAAATCAGCAGAAATTATTTTCTTTCCAATCAGACATCAGTTTCAATGGGTTGCTAAACCCATAGTATTAGTGACCAGCCCTGATACTTTGTACTGAAAACCAAATAACCTCAATTTTCCCAATACTAGAGGAAAATAATTTGCATTGTCTCTACACTTCAAGGGCAATATTTGAAATACAGCTATTAACACACGGTGAGACCACAGCGTTCCTTTTCATCTGAGCCAAGCACTTTGTTATTAGATTAAAAATAGCAGCTCCTTTCAAACATGACTGATACTTTACTGACCTTATTTTTTGGCACTCTTTGGTAAGAGTAATGATAGTGTGTATTAGTGTTCACCTGCCTCTGCTAGGTACCACCCGTGTAGCTTCCAGCATTACCAATCAGGAGTTAGAAGCACAGCACAGTCCAAATCAAAAAAATTACTTAATTTATTTCAATTTATGCCAGGCAGCAAAACAAACAAACACTTTCCCATGGTGGTACTGTCTCACTGATTTCAACACACCAAAACAAACAAAAAGAATAACATTTCCCAAATTAAAGCATGAACAACTCTTTTCAGCACCTATGGAAAGAGCTGTTAGAGCAACACGAAATTGATGTTGTCTACTAGTAGTACTCCCCCTGACAGTTTAAGACTTCCCAAAATGGCATCAAAATAAAGTGTCTACAAACATGTCACTGACAGCTCGTTTGTTGAGCATTCCCAACTGGGAGTCTTACTGCTTTAACTGTACTCGCACAGCAGAGTCAATTTCAACATCCTGCAGCATGGCAACCGATCTCCCACTTTTTCGGTTAGTATCATTGTTCCAAAGAATACATACAAAGTACCTTGGCCACTAGTGCCCACCAAGAATCTAATGACATCCCTGGACAGGTTTCAGGTGGGCAGATACACAGCCCTGTAGCAAACACTCTTGTGAGCAACCCTTAATCACCCATCCCACTGTCAGTGCCCTCTTACAGTTGTTCCCAAACAGATAACGATTCAGAAAAAAAACTGCTATGGAAAAGCTGAACAAATTGCAATCTAAACTGACCAGAGAAGTACTATTCAAAGAACAGTAACACTCCTCAGAAGAGCCAAGCTGCAGCTCATGAGCTTGGCCTATGCTGATGTTTTGTTTTGAAAGGAATGCAAGGTCAAACTTGCATTTCTGTACGAGTAAGGAAAGTGCTGCGTAAAATAGAACTCCAAGCAAACTTGTTCTTAATGATTCAATATATCAACTTTTGAAAAGCAGTACTGAATTTTAGTAGTTAAATTTTAAGAATAATTTTCATAGAACCAATTTTGGTATTGAAGACTCATGCATTTTCTTTTTTCTTTTTTCCTTTTTTTTTTTTAAATGCCACTTCAATTTCATACTCATTTCATAACCAAAGAACGGAGGAAATCTTCTTACCAAAAATTTAAAAAGTCAAATACCAACCAGGAAGCAAGTCTTAAATACACATTGAAGAATCATCACCTGCATTTTTAAGTTAACTGAGGAATTTTAAGCACAGCACATTCAAAAAGCGATAATACAGCATCAAACTATCAGATGAATAAACTTTAGGCATTGAGTGGAAAGAAATTTTTTCCAAGGTTTTGAACCATTAAAACCAAGATACAATCCATACAAACAAAATAAAAAACCACTTCACTGTAATCAATCATCCATACCTAGCTGCTTGTAAATCAAGCAGGTATCAGAAAAATTTTGCTTATGTACCTATGCCTATTCCTCAACGAACAAGCACACTTTTCCAAGCTGTTATGCACACAGCTGTAAAATATAGTTATTGGAGCATGCAAAAGTGTAGGTCCAAAGCAAAAGAACAGATGACTTACTCCACATTAGACTCACTACTACTTGCACAGTATGTGTACAACAGCTCCAATTACAGCTTTTCTCCTCAGAGACTTCAGAGGCCATATACTAACCAGAATAGGAGAGTCCTGCAATCTGCATATAGAGGTCTTCTTCTGAGAAACTTTCTGGTAACATGAGAAAGGCTGCTGTGACTGCACTCCTCAGATTGCTAACAAGAGCAGCTTGCAGCTTGCCATTCTCATTCTGTGTCAGTATTTTCACCTGAAAAAATCAGAGTCATTGGAAGCAAGACTTCAGGAAAGCACTACTGAAAATGGAGCTTAAGATGTTACTCAATCCAACATGAAAAATCACAAATTTGAGATAAGATCCTACTATTACTGTACAATAAAGACTTCAGCATCACCTTTGGCTTACACCGTGGGAGAGGAGAACATTTTTCTAAGAATTAACAGCCTACTATAACAGGCTGTTTTTACAAACACGTTTGGAACCATTCTAAACAACAGCCATCAACTCATCTCTGAAGAGCTATGCACCTTTTCATACTCATGAATTTAGGATTAATAAAACAGTAAGCGTGAAAGCATCAACAGAAAGATCTCATATCGTATTAGTGATGTGATAAGGAAAAGACTGCTGTCACCACACTGAAAGAGCACGCAACACCAGAAAGTTTTCCTATCCACCTTCACTTGACCTTTTTTTCCAAAAAAAAATTCCTTGCTGCTGCTCTATCATATCCCTGAAACAGTTTCTTAAATATTAGCTCTCCTCCTAGAAGAAGCAGGGTTTTATTTTTTACTTTGTATGAGGAGAATGTCAAACATTTGACAGATGAAGTCAGCTTGGTTTATGAGATAACTGACAATGCCCTGTCAAAACTGACTCTCCCAAGAACATATTCCTGTTGCCAGTCTCAAAAGGGCAGGTTCTTAATATTTGTTTACTCTAGAATATCTCAATACCTGAATCCACTGGCAGTTATGAAGATATGTATCCAACTTTCTTTTCCCCCCCCAGAAGACCACACATGCAAACAAATTGCAGTATTCCTTGAAACTGTGTCACAAAATGTAACAATATAACCTGAAGGAGCTAAGGTACCATTTCAAGTAAATATTTTCCTTTAGACTCAACAAGGGAAAAAAAACAAATAAGAAAATAAGAGAAACCAATATAGCTGCTACAGAAAACTCTCCTTATAAAGAGGACATCAACAAACCAACACCAGGGCTGGCTGATGTTATGTTCCAAACTTCATTTTTACTTGGGGCAAAGCCTTGAAGAGCATAAAGCTACAACAATCTCACTCTGATACGGTGCTGAATGCAACAGCACGCAGGCTGCTCGTTTCAACCCTGCACTAAGGCATAGGTTTGTCCAACATCAAGTGTATACAGCAGCCTGGAATTCATCCAGGGTGAATTTTGAAAGATAACTGTTTTCTCTTCTGAGGTTTCCATTTTAAAAATAAAGAGTTCGTTGTACAAGCAGACATTTAAGAATTCCTCCCAACTTCTCCTGCCAATTACTTTGTATTTCCTAGCATCAAAATGAAGAGCAATGACAAAACACATTGAACTACCATAAATTCATCTGTGAGAGAATCTAGACTAAATTTGATTTCCTTGAAAACTATACAGAAGTTTATTGAATGCATATAGACTTTTTCAAATACATCCAATAGACAACGTAGGCTGGTCACAAGGAACAACTAATATTTAAAATCTCATCAACTAATCTGCTTAAATGCACTTTCATAGCTCACTGCTACACTGAAACAATCAAGACAGAAGGGAGAAGCCTGCGGTGCTGCTACTCCTCAAGGAAGACCACAGGCTTGCTTTAGCAAAAAGAATAATCTCCTTTGCTAAAAATACTCCCTAATGTATATCAGGTTTTTTTCCTAATGGCAACAATATTGTAGGCTTGAGAATTTAAATGCATAAAACACTGCATCAGTGATATCATTTATGATCAAATTTTAAACAGCACGGACAGCTAGAAAACTCCCAGGAAGATAGAGTGCAATAGCTACCATCCAGGCATGACAAAGGTGAAAGCTGATTCTTGGGTAAGTCCATAGGAATCCCAAAGTTAAAGAAGGCTTTTTCACAATACAGAGAATTTATGATCAGAGATTATGATCAGAGGGAAAGTACCCAATTTGTTCCAGTTCTACACTATACATGTAACTCAGTTACCTAACGCTATGGTTGAAATTTTTAAATTATAAAATATTTTAAGTGAGAGATGCATTCAATTTTATAAATAAGCATGATCCCCACTTCACCATCACAAAAGGTTTAAGTAGGAAATGTATCATTTCCACTGCTAGAAATTCATACACAAGAAACTGTGGGCATTGGTACAGAAAGAAACATACAGATACAATCCAAAAGAAAATCTTGTTATGGAATAAAAGGCTTGGAAAGTACTACTCCAGTTTGCCATTTAGCCACACCCACACTCCATTAACTATCACAGTAAGAGAATTTTTACCATTCTTTTACAAAGTATGTTTTTAAGTATTTGGACAAAGGAGAAATTCTGTAAGCAAGTGCTTTGTCACTCCTTTGTGGGAACTTCTGTAATACAAAGAACTTAAACCTGCCAAGACCTCTCTAAACAGTAAGTGGTATTTCTACATACTGACATAGAAGGAAAGGGTCCTCTCTCTCTCCCTCCCTCATCTCACTTCAATTTATTAAATACTTCCTTCTCTTAATAATTTCACAGTAACAACAGTGAATACAACTGCTTGATCAGTTACCTACACTGTTTAACAAAAATTAACTAACACTTCAGAAGCTTTAAAAAGTCTTCTGAAAATGTAATTAGGTGTCACTTGTGCATCTTTTACTTTTTAGTTACAGAAGCATTTTTTTCCAAGAAACTTCTCAGTTATGAAGAAATTACAACCAATTTTATTCAAATTTTCAACATAGATGGGAATTTAGCAGACCAGTGTTACAATTTTAATTTGAGATGTAAAGCAAATAAGCTTTTAACACAAAGAAGCTTGGGAAGAAAAGTTAACATTTCTAAACTGCAATTCCAAACTCCACCTATTCAGCCAAACATCCTAGAAATAAACTGGTTGCCTTGACCAAGTGACCTAACAGAAACAAAGCCCCCAGTGAAAATTAAACCAAGACTTCCAAGCCAGAGCAAATGTTTCAGCTCGTGCTCGAATAGCTGGGATAGCTTTCGCTCAGAGCAACAGCTTTGTAATGGAATACCAAAAGGGACTGAGCTCTCTGATCTACACGAGTAAGAAAGAAATTCCCAGGCAAACCGTTAAACAATATTACTCTGACTTCAGTCAAATGTGTCCAGAACTAGCACAAATGGCATGCAAGAGATTATAGGGGATAAGAAAACAAACTCAACCCTATCTGTGCTCCAAAAGAGGCTTGTATAAGGAGGAAAAGAAAGCTTTCTGCCACTACCACTTACAACAAATACAGCATAACATCAAATCAGAGGTGAAACCAAAATCTGCAGACATTTGAAACCTGTAAAACAGATCTAAAAATAAATAAATAAAAATGGGGCATATCTGCAAACAATCTAAAATCCAGTTTAGTGATTTTACAGATTCTACAGGAAGAGACAATCTAAGCATCTACCAGTTAATCTTTCAGCCTAATTCTAGTTCAAATCCTTTGTTCTTTATTCAATGCAAATTCCTCTAACTTTTATGAAAATAACTTTGACCTATACACGAGGATATTTCTGGCTGTCTTACACATGAGCAAACAAAAATATCAAATTCTGCTTCATTGTGCAAGTGTGTACTCCCACTGAATGTAATCAGAAGATACAAAGCACAATTTACATATACCAAGAAGAAACTCTAAAATAAATCAAAGCAGCAGCAAGCACAGCTGCACTGAAAATAAACATTCAGTATTCATAGTTAATGGAAAAACTCCTCAGTTATTTTTCTCTGTTGTATTTAGTTCTATTCTTCACAAAGATAACAGCTGTTCTAACCTGACATCATAATTCACTGGAGATGATGAGAATTCAGTAGTGCTGAAACAATCTATTTAAAGTTTTCATTAAGAACACAATTAACTTCTATGACTTGAGCAGAGTTCTCCTCAACCCCTAACCCCCTAAGAAAACTGAATTTAGCACTGCTGCCATCTGCTGAAAGCACACTGAATCAGACACTCATGGGAATGACCAATATTCTTTACATGTTTCAGTTAATTATAGATATTTAAACAAGAGAATGAACTAGACAGTAGCTGCACAGCAAAGCAGCTTTCATCTTTAAAGACTTCCATCATTTAACTGCATTAAATTTTGATGACCCCTGTTATTCATCAGCAATGCTAAAAGGACTATTTAACTTTTAAGGGACTCGTAAGTTAGCACAGACCAGTTATTCAAGATTTACTAAAGGCAGAAAACTATTAATATATTCAACTTGAGCTTTTTTCACATAAAACACAATCATTAAGGACTACAACTCACTTCGTTTCTGAGAGATTACCCCTCTAGTAGGGCTAGACCCCTAAATCAGGGCAGACAATTTCTTCAGTATTGACTTACAGATCAATAACAGTTAAAGCTGAAACTACAACTAATAATTTTACATCCCTGTAATTTCCTACATTTCAAGGTATATAACTGAAGAGACTAAGAGTTACCGGTTTTTGTAGGCGTCCAGCAACATAGAGGGTTTTCCAGTGAAGTAAATCATCGATCAGGGTATCGGTGCTAATTACGCCATATTTTATCATCTGAAAAAAAAAACCCACAAAACAAAGGTTTGTGAGTGACCATCTAATTGTCCTGGTTTTGTTATATGAAATGTAATACTTACTGTAACTGTCATTAATTCTAAAGAACATATACACCTAATAAATAACTGCATGCATAAAACATGAACATTTTAATGTCTACATCTTGTTTCTTTAACAGCTTTTGCTCCTAGGTATTTGCAGATTTTCCTCCAGTACACTCTCTTTGATAACACTGAAGGGAACTGCTTTTCAAGAAGGGCATCATACAAACAAGAACAGCCATATAAGAGACAAAGCTCCATAACAGGTTTGGGGCTTTTTTAAAATTTTGTAGAAAAACCAGACAAATAGCAATACTAATAGCAGCATGGCTTAAAACAAGAACTCTTCCCTGCACCCTGTGTTCCTCCTTACCAATTACAATCTACACATAGTTGTAATGTAGGACTTGCTGGGCAAATACTCCTTACCAGGAATTACTAATTATAACTAAACCTCAGGGGTCAGGATATTAGCCATTAAACAACAAAGATGTCAATTGCAACTTGCTATGTTAAATATTTTCTTTTCACGTCTAAGTAAAAATCCAGTTTGCTGTTACTACATGCTCAGTTGCTGAATTTAAGTCAGTGTTTCCCCATACACAGAGCAGTGATGCACTTCACAGCCACTGGCAAACTGCAAGTGATATGGAATGAAAATTCAGGTTCACAAATATGGTGTTTGCAAGATCCAAATATTGAAAATATCACCAGTTAAGAATCAGTTGCAATTGATCAGATGTGTTTCCCGCACAGAAATCTGCTTTAAGCTAATCATTTCAGTACTTCACACACAAGCATTTAGCTTTCTTAAAGCCATACTCACCCTACCATTGCAGGGCACCAAAGTATTGTAGTAAATCCCTGCTCCGTAGTTCTGTATATTACTTATTTGCTTTGGCCCAAACATTTTCAGGAAGGAATAATGACTCTTGTTCTTTAACAAGTTCAGCATGTGCCAGGTCACAGAATCATCCACGGCAAACACGAAGTCCAGCATATTGTTCTGTGGATGCAGAGAAAAGCAGTGCTGTTCATATGTCAGTAAGCAACTGCAACACATAATAACTATATATCAGCTAATTACTGCTCACATGAATAAAAAACGAAATTGAACAGACACATTGAGGTCAGATGGAGTTTAAAGGTAGCAGTGGAGCTGGATGTGTATCTGGCCACCCAGCAATGGTGGTTCCGTACCAACCTTCTGCCTTCCAGAACAGGGGAAGCACATGGTGAGGCCTTGGCAGCCCCAGCTCAGAGCTCAGCCTGACAGCACGACCTGCTAAGGAACACCACTCCTGCTAACACACCCGGCCATGAACCGCCGGTGTGGGCACGGATATCACCGGAGAGCCCTTCACACAGCTGGAAGCTCCCAACTCGCACCCACCACAAACCGATATTTGGAGCAGGGCTGCTCCAGACCCTTCAGCGAGCAGCACAGGGAGGTGAGCCCAGCGCCGGGCTGCCCCCGGCCCAGCCCGCTGCTGAGCCGTGCGGTAACAGCCTCCTTCACCACTTCTTTGTGTGAGGAAGAAACCCGGGGAACTGAAACCCTCACTGCCTCCTGTTTTTCTCTTCGCAGAAGAGGAGAATGGGGCACGTTCAAAGGCACATCCGCGGGAGCACTGACAGGTACCGCTGAGGAGCTGCTCAGCAGGGCCGCACGCCGACCGCTGCCCGCAGCTCAGCCCCGAGCCGGCAGCACCGGGCGCACGCGTGGCCGCGGGCAGCGCGGACCGGTACCGGGGCACACCGACAGCCCCGGCGGCCCAGGGGCAGCCCTCTGCCTCCGCGCACACTGGGACACCTGTCCCCAGGCCGCTGTCAGCAACGGTCTCCGCTTATTTTCGCTGCCTCTCTCCACGCTGAAGCTGCCAGCTCGGCGATGGAGGCTCGAGAGGCCCCGGCCCGGCCCGCGCCCCCGCGCTCACCTCGCTGTGCCCGGCCGAGGCCCCCTCCTGCCGGAAGACACCGGAGCCATAGGCGAACGCCAGGCTGAGCTCCTGCGGGAAGTGCGCCAGGACCCGCCGGAACTTCATCCCCGAGCTCGAGAGCACCGGCAGCGCCATGGCGCCGCCTCAGCGCGCCCCGCCCCGCTCCTGGCGGCGCTGCACAGCGCCCTCTGCCGCCCGGGAGAGGCCCCGGCGCCGGGAAGGGGCGGCCCCGGATGGCCGCGCTGAGGGAGCGGGCGCCGCCTGTCGGCAGCTCGGCGCTGTGCTCCCCGCCGCCGGGCGTGGCCGCCGTCCCGGGCTCCCATGAGGCGCTGCGGGGCGTCGAGGCGAGGCGGCGTGCTCGTTTCGTTCAGCTCCGCACTGGTTGAGCAGAGCTGCTCTTGTCCTCGGTCCCCTCGAACGGGAACAGTGGAGCGGCACTCGTGAGCCACTCCACTGCCAGCAGCGAGGTAACACCCAGAGAACCAGCTTAACTTTCTGTCCCTTTTACTGTTTTTTTTTTTCCCTTCTGTTTTGTTGTTTCTTTTTGTTGGTTGCACTTGATTTTGTAGAGGTAATTGCAGCTCTGTGCCTCTGGTTGTTGTCCTCTCCCCTCCTCCTTACTGTGCTCTCTGCCGACCTGCAGGTCCCTCAGGTTTGTGTGCATCGAGGTCCTGGCTGGGGTTTGGAGACTCAAACTCAGGCTCTGGTTCAGTACCCACTGGTGCTTTTTCATTAAAATTGTTATAAGACAGCTCGTGGCCCTTGTTCTTTCCTTGGTAATAGTTCTAACGCCATCAGTTACTATTTATGACAAAAATACTTCATGGTGCCCAATATAAAGAGCAGTAATTCTTGCTGAGCTCATGTTTCAAAGCCTTTCTCACTCCTACGCTTTGCATAAGATCCTGCATTTCTTCCGAGAGGAGGACCTGGCTGCATAGAGCACCATTTATTGTGGAATCCAAAGGAACATTTTTTTGGGGGGCTGCTTAGTATTTGTCATCCTGACCGAGATGTTGGGGTGGAAGTTACGTTAGGTGATAGTTTACCCAATTAAGTATTAGGTTCATATTGTTTTTAACTAGCTGTAGTAATTTAGCAAATTGTTCAGCACCAGTGTGAGCGAATGTACTAAAATGCTCCATTTTCAGTGTGTTTTCTGAATCTAAGAAGAGTCGTTCTTAAATCATGGGATTGTGTTTGTTGCATGCTGCTCTAAGTGGCACCTCCTGTCTGGTTAGTAAACAACTTAATTGCTTAAAAATTTAAATGAGCTAACGGAGGAAATTGGTATCGGTAGTTGGTATTGCTCAATTAGTTTTTCCTGTTGCCACTTGGAAAGCTTAATGAGAAGGCTTTCAAATAGCGACATGCATTTATTGGTCATGTTTGTTTTCTGAATTCCGTTCGCTTTCTTTATAGCTACCTGCAAACTCGAGATCCATAATTCTCCATCGTTGATTTTGTTAAAAAATGAAGAGAGCAGGACAGAGGCTCTTCATTAGAACTACGCAGAAGAAAGGAAGGAAGAAGGTACAAAAATACTTAATTCTGATAGTGTTACGAATAAAAATGATTAGATAATACCCAAACCAGGTTTTAGTTTGCATTCAGGAACTTGACTAAATTTGAAGTAGCTCAGAAGAGGATGCCAGGTTTCCATGAGCTCCTATTTGCTTGGCAGTCTCCAGTCCCTGGCTCTGAAAGATAGGTAACGTTTGTTCCAGCTTCCTGGGGTATGTCTAGTTTCGTGAAATACAAATGAAACCAAAAGATGATGAAATACGTTTTTATGTGAGGGTGTGTGGATGGTGTTGACCTAGAACAACCTGATTCTAATAAATAATAAAAAAGGAAACACTGGTTTGAAAATGAACGGACTAGTAAGTAGCCTTTTTGAAGGCAGTTGTTATGCTGTTAACTAGTAGTTAAAACTAAGGCAACAAGGCGCAGTCTCTAGAGGGAATAAGATTTCTGAAGCATTTTTGTTTGTATAGCTGTGTTTTAAAAAAAAATCTGGGCAATTTGATTGTCAAAGTATTCTAGAATTGTCCATCCAGATCTCTGTCATCTCAGAACCTCTAATTGAGACCTCTAAGGTGAATTTTAAATCTAAGATATGCTTATTTCATATATTGCTGACTTCTAAATTGGTTTTGTTTTCAGTTTTGAGAGTAGTAGCTTGTGATTTGGAACAAATTTTTGATAGCCTATGAAGAATTTGTCTAAAGTTTGTGAAGTTCTGTCTTACACCAACTTTGAACGTGGCCTCTAATCTGTTTTTCAGTTTAACTTTTTCTTTGCTAACTTTGGTAAGAGAATCTGCAAACACCAGAAGGTCTTAAGTTTCATTTACACTTTCAGCCAGCACTGCTGTTGAAGGGAGCAGTTTTCTTCTACCCGCTTCTACCAGCGTAGGTGTTTGCGTGGCTACATATCAGAACAGATTGGGGAATTGATGTGGGTTAAAACCAACTATTTTTTAAACCAGTCTAGTTCTAAGCAGGTCACCAGTGTGCTTTACCACGCATGTTTGTGCTGGTGGAAGCAAGAGACGATGAGATTTCTTCTTTTGTTGACAGCGCTAGTTTGAAAGAGACAAGTTTTTTCAAAAATGTTCTCACTTAAAATCTTGGCTGTGATTGATTCCATGCATTGAAGCTGTGCAAGGAAGGGTACAATATTCAGTATGTCACAGTCTTCTGTTGCTTTTATTCCTTCTTTTTCACTCAAGCAAGTTCTAACAGTGCAGCGTATTTCTCATGAGAAAGCATTACAGAAGTCTGAGCTTTTTTTCAGTTTTTGCCACTGGCAATAAAATGCATATAGCCCCCACATGAGCAGAAAGCTTATTTGTAAGTGGAGTTACTGTTTCTATCCTGCTATTGTGTCCTCTGGTTCCTCAGAGTAAAGGAGTCTCACAGTTGTTGACTCTGTTCAGTGTCTGCATTCCAAGTCATGAATCCTGCTCAACACACATGCTAAGCACAACCCTGTAAAGGTTTCAGTGTTAGCTAAGACTTACCTTAAATTAGAAATGAAGATTCTGATATTAAAAATAACTGTCCTTAGGAACTTAATTCAGAGTGCTGAATGCATACAGCTTTTCGGTACATGAGCTGATCTGGTAGTTTAGAACTGGACAGCCTTCTAGGAAAAAACTCTCTTCTTCTGGTTTTGCCTCCATGGGTCTTAACTAGCAGTAATAAATATTTGTAAAGGATGGGGGCACGTTGATGGCTCCTGGCTCTTTTCTGTGGTGCCCAGCAACAGAACAAGGGGCACAAGGTGGAACACAGGAAGTTCCATACAAACATGAGGAAGATCTTCTTTCCTTTGAGGATGACAAAGCAATGGAACAGGCTGCCCGGAGAGGCTGGGGCATCTCCTTCTCTGGAGATACTCAAAGCCTGCCTGGACGCTTTCCTATGCAACCTGCTGTAGGGAACCTGCTTTAGCAGGGGGTGATGATTTCCAGAGGTCCCCTACAGTTCTGTGATATTCCTCCAACAAAACTGACAACTTTGTCCCTTATGGAAGTGGGGGACCTGTTCTGCTTTTCCATAGTGTGTGTCTGTTGGAGGGGGCAACCTCCTACGAGCACAGAGTTACTACTTGTTGTGTCTGTAACCATTATAGCAGTATAAATAGTAGCTTTCATAGTGTCAGCATCTGGCACCAGAATCTTGTATCGTATTGTTTCTTCTAAAACTGTGTTTCTTTGCTCACGTTATTTTAATTTCTTCATTAGTTAAAAATATTTTTTTGTTTGAAAGCATGGATTATATTCTTGTTGGTGCAGCTGCACATGGGTGTGAGTTGCCTTGCTTTTGGTATACATTAACACCAAGTGCCTGTCTTTGTTCCTGTCTTACATCCGAGCTACCTCCTGGTAATTATCTCCTTTGGATTTTAAGTGAAAATATTGATTTTAAGCAAGAGAATAAGGGAGGACCACAAATCTTTTTAAGTTTGAAGAAGTTAAGGTGTAAGACCGCTTAGAAGTGTTTAGGGAACTTGTGCTACTTCTAACATTTTCTTTATTGAAGCTTTCCCTTCCACCTCTCCCCCCCACAGCTCACTTGTGACCCTGTGAGTCATCAGTATCCAAGGGATTATCTTCCAAAGAGGACAGAGAAATAGCTCGAAATTTCTAGGTGTCTCTTCCAGACCTGTTGCTGAAACCAACAGTTATTGTCATCACCAGAAGTTGCTGGGAGTTTATTAAAAGGCAACAGTTAAAATCAACCCATTGATTATTACCTGGCAATGATGATAGTGAAGATAATTAAGATAAAAATTAGTACAAGAATTAGTAAAGTATTGAAATTTTGGCTCTCTTTCTGATTTTGGTTCTGTGTGTCTGTTTCACCCCAGGCCATGTAATTACTTTAACCCCAGCAATATTTAAAGTGGAGAGCTGACCTCCATGTGAGACCAAATATTGCATATTGCCAGCTGAAATCCTATGGTAGCTGGGAGCCACGATTTTGCAGAAAAGTCACTTTTTACTGAATGCTTTAATCCAGTATCACACCTGAAAGCTTTTAGGGAAGTTGCACTTTATTTTCTATATTTGGATAAGTGTGATAAGAAAAAGTCAACAGATGCATTTCACTTTTCATATTTTTTTTCTCCACTTTGGGGACGTCAGACAGCAACAAGTCAAGATGTTCCCTTGTGCTGTTATTGGAAGGAATAGGAGCCGTGGGTTATCCTGAGTTCACTGCTTCCTATCTAAGCACTCTTGAGCTGTTAACAGCCCTGGCTCTGGAAAGGCAGCGGAACTGTAGTTGTGTTTCCAGTGACACAAAGCTAGAGCAATACCAGATGCTGACTCATTGGAAGTAGTAAGGTAAATGATGAAACACTTCCTGAAAGTGATGTTAGTAACAAGTAATGACAGTGGTAATGAGGCTTTCAGGGATATTGACGTAATAGGATGTTTCCTGATCATCTTTATTTTTGATCTGTTTCATCAGTAATTCTAACTAAAAGAGTATATTGTGTAATTAACCATAACATTTGTTAAGGACTTGGCTTTTCTATGATCTGTATAGATGGCCAAGTCTGAGGGTGTAATGGTTTGAAGTTCTGAAAGTCCACCATGTGTTCTGCAGTAGTTCCTTGGTATCTCTCTGAATTTGAGTTGATCAAGATGGGACTAGCTAAGCTGCTTTTCCTTACGTAATGGTTTGTGAAAGAGTGAGATTCTGTACTTTGCTTTTACAGCATATGTTTGAGGAACTTCATTTTACAGCAGCTTGAATTCAAGTGTGTTTAACTACAGCATTGTTACTAGTATACAAATATTTTGAACCTGTTCATAAGCAGGGCACTTCTACCTTCAGTGCAGTCGGTTATTTGTTAGCCAAATAGCTGTAGCCACTGTAAGCTATCTGTTCTCATAATCGTCAGTTACTAAAGCAGTATTGAAATTCTGTATGAAAAAAAAATGGAAAGGATCATTAAGCTGAATAAACAGTAAATGATGCTGAAAAATACAGTGATAATTTAAGCTAATGCTTGTGTGGGCTGCGTAAAATCACGATGAGCTTGTCTCCCACGATCCTTTTTGCAGCCTCGGTACTAAACAAACAGTTCACTGCTGCTTTCCTTTTCCTGGCCAGGCCAGTTAAGCTGTTTACGTCTTGAAGGAAGGAGGGTGGAGAACAAGGTGACAGGAGTGCAAAATGGCATGAGTGAAGGTGTAGATGTAGAAAATGTTTGACACACACAATCAGTGATATTCACGATTTCATCTTAAGACATCTTATTTCATTTTTTCACAAGAAGTTTGGCCTTAATCAGGAGGACACTTTTGCCTATTCTATCCACTTGATGCCCAGTCTGTATTCATGTTTGGGATTGCCTCAGCTCACACACAGGACCTTGCATTTGGCCTTTCTGAACTTAATGAGGTTCATGCAGGACCACCTCTCACGTTGCTTTCCATGGAAAAACCCGGTATATGTTGAGATTGTATCTCAGTTTGATATGAAGTAACGGCAATATTCAAGTGCTGTAGGATGCACAGAGCAAAAAGTTCAGTTCTCTCTGACCTGGTAGCGTTCCTGAAATTTTCTATATTCTTTTTTACTCACTTCTTGGCCTTTTTTGTTTTTCATCTCTTGTTTTGACAAAGCCAAAAGGCACACTTTTACCTGGAGGCCATAAAAGCAGGAAAGTTTTTGATTTAAATAAACAAAAATCATTTGCAGTGATTGAATCTTGAATACAGATAATCGTTTTCCAGCCACCTGAAATTACTGCTTCCTGGGTATATTAAGTTCTGGATAAATTGCTCTGTTCACTGAATTCTTGAATGACCTAAACAATTGTTTTCTTACTCATCTTAATTATCCATCTTATTTTGGAAAAAGTAGTTCTTGTGCATGACTGTTCGTGGAAAAGCACACATTAAAAGCAGTCGTGTTAGTCACTGCTTCTAAGTTAGCACAGAAGGTTCTCAGGTTGAATCAGGAAGGTGTCAGCTGTATGCCTGGGTATTTTTAGAGCCTTTCTTAGGTTCTAATTAGCGATGTCAGTTAAAATTCAGATGATTCCTGGACTAGGTATTTATTTTATGCCTTCATAGTAAGTGAGAATAACAAATGGTTCTAAGTAGAAAAACTCATGCATTTGGCTTCCATATTAGAAACCGTAAGTTCTCCTAAGGGGTTGGCTTTTGTAAAGCATGGAAGATTTGTGATAGCAGCTCTTGAAAGGGTCACTGTGTGCTGTAATAATGCCAGGATTCAGGTGTGCATTGATCTTTCAGGAAACTGAGGCTGCTTCTGTAGGCGTAGGCAGATTGTACAGCTCTAACTCCTTACCAAGGAAATTGATTGTGTGGGGCTTCATTAACATTGCATGAATGTATACATGGGCCAGAGATCTTTGATATGTTGTTCTGAGTTCTTCCTCCAGCAAGTTGCTGTTAACCTTTTTCTTTCCATGTAAGTGATGATATAGCCAGCATATGCTCAAATTTGATGTTATATTCTTGAGTTTTTGATGCTGTTTGTTAAGATTTGGGCAGGACTCGATCAATTTCTTTGTATTTAGATATTTTCTGCTTTTCAGAGGTAAGTACTTTAAGGTAGCTATTTCAATATGCTGCTAAACAGGTCTTTAGGGCAGGCACTTCAGGCAGATTTGGTTATGTGTTACTGAAGAGATTCTTAGTAAAAGATGTCTTTCATCTTCACAGGTACCCTGCATTTAAAAATAGAATCCTGTGCACATAGATGGATGTGCTGTTTGCCTGGTGGCTGGAATACAGTTCATGTGGCTTTTGACCAAGTGTGGCTATGTGAAATCTGTCCTGCTCCTAATTTTCATGTGTGTGTTCATTTATGTATGCATTTAAAATCTTCACAAAAATAGCATTCCTATACGTGTACATCTTTTAACTGCTCAGACTGCCCATAATTAAAAACTACCTGATAACAAACCATCTTGTGAGAAGTTTCTCAGGATAAATGGTGCAGTTCCCAACAAAAGCACAGAAGTTGTATAGCTACTTTGTGCATCCTGTTGCTGCTCTCTGGCTGTGTAGGAGGCTTAGTGCTCAGATCTGTCTTGCTGTCTTCCAAGGGAATTGAAATGCCATCAGTGAAAACTCGTGTTTTCAGAATAAAATGCAGAGTCTCCCAAAATACTGCACTGACTGAGTAGTTCACCCACTTTAAGCCAAATTTGTAAAGAATTCAAGCCAGTCAAGCTGGCTCAGATCTCACTTCTTTAGAACTGTTCCATTCCAGAGCTAGAATTGATGTCAAGTGTTTCTGTTGACTTTCTGGGAAATACATATATATAAAAACAAAACAAACATTTCCTTCACTAACACCAATAGCGTGATATTTATGAATATCTTAGGGTTGGATTTTCAAGCCCTCTGTGCCCTGCAGAGATTTAATTTTCAGATTTTAAAAATAGTACATAGTTCAAATAATCAAGTAAGAAAAGTTCATTGGCAATGCAGGATGCTCCTCAGCTCGGCACTAAGTGCTTTTTTTTATTATTATTATTTTTTTCTAACATGATCACAGAGTCATAGAATGGCTTAGATTGGAAGCGACCTTAAAGATTTGGTTCCATGCCCCTGCCATTGGCAGGGCTGGCAGCCACCAGATGAAGGGGCCCAGGGCCCCATCCAGCCTGGCCTTGGGCACCTCCAGGGATGGGGCATCCCCAGCTCTCTGGGCAGCTGTGCCAGTGCCTCACCAACCTCTGAGTAAAGAAATTCTTCCTAATATCTAACCTAAATCTCCTCTCTTTCAGTTTAAAGCCATCCCCCCCTTGTCCTGTCGCTGTTAGACTTTAAAAAGTCAGTCCCCCTCCTGTTCATAAGCTCCCTTCAGGTGCTGGAAGGCTGCAGTGAAGTCTCCCCAGAACCTTCTCTTCTCCAGGCTGAGCAAGCCCAGCTCCTTCAGCCTTCCTTCATAGGATACTGGTGGCCTTCTGGGCTGCAAGCACACACAGCTGGCTTGTGTGCAGATTTTCATCCCAGGACCCCCAAGTCCCTCTCCGTGGGGCTGTTCTCAAGGTCTGTACACATACCTGGGATTGCCCTGGCCCAAGTGCAACACCTTGTACTTAGCCTTGTTGAACCTCATGAAGTTCACATGGGCCCACGTTTCAAGCCTTTCCGTGTCCTTCCGGACGGCATCTCTTCCTTCTGTTGAACTGCTTCACTCAGCTTAGTGTCATCAGCAAACTTACTGAGGGTGCTCTCGATCCTGCTGTCTGTGTTACTGGTAATGTTGAAGAGCGCTGGTCTCAAGACTGACCTGCTCCAAAGTTACCAGAATAAGGTGGTTATAGCAATACTGTGAGCAACAGCTCCTTCTCGAGCAACGAGTTAATCGTATCCTTACTGCAGCTCTAGGGTGAAGAATGCTAAAGCAAGGCATTAAAAAGAATACTTGTGTTATACTGAAGTGAATGTGAGTTAGTCAGATGCCACTTTCCATTCAGGCATTGAAAATTCAGATCTTGTGTGTTCTGCAGGTAGCAAAAACTAATTTTGGATTCAGACATAAACACTGTTCCCGTCTAAAATTTAATCAAGTGTCCAAAACTGTTCATGTATATATCTTCCTTGGGGTACTTCTCATTATGCCAGGTTGCCAGTGTTTTATTTCAGCACTGTCCTTTCCATTTTTCCCCTTTCTTTCCTACCCTCTTCCCTCAGTGCACCCTACCCTGCCCCTCTACATCTGTCCAGTTCATTGCAAACTTCTGTTTTCCCCTTCAGAATGTAACAGCATATATAACTTTTTTTTTTTCTTTTTCTGATAAATCTAGCTGGCTCCAGCTCCCAGATCTTGCCCTGTAGATTTTGGCCTCGTTCACTTTGAGGTGCTCCAGTTGCCTCAGAGTGTCATGCCCTGCGCAAGAGGAGCCGGAGGCACCACGCAGAATGCGTCAGGGTGAGTGTGGCGTTCCCCAGGAAGCAGCAGCATCCCTGCTCTGTCTGACAGACGTGCACTTTCTTGGCCCTGTCCTCGCTGATCTGCTTGCTAATACAGGAGGGAAGGCAAAAGAAGTGGTGAGCTGCAGCTCTGACTAGGAAAGCAATTATTGGCTCTTCTCCAAATTCTCTTTGAAGTGAGTATTACACTCTCATTTCCAGCGGTGCTGGAAACCTTTCAAAAAGGTGAGATACAAAGTCCAGGTGGAATGTTCCTGAGACTTGTCATGCCTTCATTAAGGATGGTTGTCAGGGGTGAGGCTATTGAATGACAATAGGGAGCCATCTTTCATAAGCTACCTAGTGAGCTGCTCTGGAATATATGAACACACTATAGAAAAATGCTCTGAGATCCAAAGTTCTTTCAGCCAGAAATATGCCACAGTATTATTATAATAATAAACTATTTCAAATGTATGAGGGCAATTAAGGTACTTCTGGTCTTTGTGTTATGTTGTAGAAACATAGGCTTATTTGTGGGTTGGAAGTCACAGGTTTTAGCCTTGACTTCATAAGTTTTGTCCATGAAATAGTGTCTATTACCTATAGTATCACAGAACTGCAGAAAATCATTTGCTGGTGTACTGTGAAATTTTCTGTAGAATTCCAGATTATTCCATGGCCAGAAAAGTACAGCAGTGGATGCATTTCTGTCCTCTGCCCCACGGTATTTATTTTATTTGAACAATATCAACTGCAGCGTCTTCCTGAAGCTGCTTTTTGTTGTTGTTAGGTACAGTATTGTTTCAGCCGTTCTCCTTATGGTCAATCTATGTAGGCCTTATTAACACACATAATTTAATAATTAAAATGGTTCTCCTTCTAAAGTTTCCTCATTTAATTTTAAAAGAAAACTGGCGGTGATCAAATATATTGAGCATTAAGAAACTGTAGGAAATGCATATTCTCTTGGTCTACCTTTTATACAGCCACTCCTATGTTTTTAAAAAAGAAAAAAACAACCTTCAGATTCATAATCTGATGTTTTTCTAAATCTCAGTTGATTTATTCAAAAGCAAGTTGTGTAACTGCAGTAAAACTGTTTGTTTACTGCCTAAAAATATATGTTTTGTTGATACGGGTTGCACATATGGAAGGGGCTTTATGGCTGTGGGTTCAGTGCGAGGTAACGATGGGATTTGTGCTGCTGTGCCTGCACTGTGAGACATCCTCGGGACTTAAATAGATGATTTCATTTCACGCTACCCTGAGTGACAGGAGAACAGACTATTTCTTTTCATGCTCATCTATCATATATTCGTACTAAAACATTGCGGCTTTTTCTTCAAGTGCAAAATAAAATTTTGTCCCATAAGGCTCTTTTCTACTGAGAAATCACTTCAAAAATGTTCGTATACTGAGTAGCACGGAGTTTTCAATATCCAGTGAATATGCTGTATAATTTATATAGAGATATTATTTGAGATGCCCCTTGAAACAGTATTCAGACAGCAAAGATTCATTCAGATTTGATTTTTGCCCTCAGCTGCCAAACATCTTGCAGAATCTTTTCTCTTAAAGCTTGGCCTGTTCAACATGAACTTGAAAAGAGTAATCAGTTTTGCAATTGTTGACTGTGCATTTACTCAATTTCTCTGTTTAAGAGAGCTGTGTAAGTGAAATAAGCTGTTCCTATAGCAACATGTACAGTCTAGAAGAACTTCCATGGTGTATGGATTATGTTGAATCCTTAAACACAACAAATTAAAAACTTGTAGCCTCTTGTAATTTTCTCCTTACTGCATGTGGGTATGAGCCACCAAAAGACTCTTGCATCTGCATAATCACAAATTTGACATACTAAAAGATGATCACAGAAACACTTTCATTCTACAAAACTTCAGGAAAAAGTAAGATTTTCTTGAGAAAAGTAAGAAAACATCAATACGGTAAATACATAAAATACTCTCCAGAATGTGCTCTGCTACTATCCTAAGTGGCCACCTTGAAGACAGCCTTTGCCTGGTTTTGAGATTAGGTTTCCATAAAGCTCTCCTTTCTAGAAACTGTATTGCTGTGTGTGAATATCTATATTGCCAAGTTTCCAGCTACCTCAGATCCATGCTTAGAAAGTCTTGCTCTGAAGCATGGGTATTTACAGAAGCTGTGTGTTGGGAAAGAGCTGGCCACAGAGCAGGCCTAGGCCGTTGGCTAATTCTCTGACTTGGGTTACAGGAAGGTGACAGAGCAAGGACTTAAACCAGATTTTTTTACTTTCTATCTGGTTGTCACCACCAACAGATTGAGTTCATTTTTGGTGAATTCCCAAACATATCTAATTAAAGCTTTCCCTAAGCATTCCTGAAATCCTCTTCTATGACTTTTCTTTGGGTGTCACTGCAAATTCAGTAGCTTAAGAAGTTCTGCTCATACGTGTTTCCAGGAGACTGTCTGCCTTCTTGTTTCAGGTCACGAACACCGTGTCGGCGGGGTCACTGACAGACAAGAGTGAAGGCACAGAATTTTCTTTTCCAAGAGGCTGTTCCAAGTTCCTGCATATTCTCGAGCAAGCTGTCTGCCTGCAGCCACTGCTGCCATTTTACCGACCCCCAGCGTAGGTAGCTCGTTTCACACATACTTTTTACATACAGTTTGCAGTAATAGGGAACATGCCTATGCAGAGATGTTCTATGTGAAGTAGCTGGAACTTTTTTACATGCAAGGTATCTTGTGTTTTACTGCATACATGCACTTGAAGAATGAAGGTGTGTTGTTGAGTTCCTGAGGCACATTTGTAATTAAACAGTTTAAATCACAGTGTGCTGGGCATGATAGTTAGCATTCATTATTTCTGGATGGTTAAAAATACAAGACGAAGCTGAGTATTCTCGATGCTTTTAATGTTGAAACACCTGATTTATGAAACTGCAGTATCGTCTTTTACCTATACAGGTGATCTGTGCTCGTTGTAAGCATCTGCAGTCCTTAGCAATGTGTCGTGTGGACACGCATAGCATGCTGCAGAACAGTCAGACTGGTGCTTTCTTGAGATCCCTTCATTGAAGGGGAGTTTAAAGAAATCCATGTGTTTTTATGCCCAGTTGGTGGACGTAATCAGGTCAAGAATTAGATGAAGTGGCAATCATCTTGATTGTAAATAGTTGCTTTTTACTGTGCTTTCCAAAGAAAATGAGATGAGTAGTATTGAGAGTTATTTGTCTGAGGCACAAGAAGTAGTGCTAAGTAGCAAAACGAAATCTTGGTCTAGATACTTAATATCAATTTATCAGAAAAATACTGCTGGAGGGCTGGGTGGAGTGCTTGTCTGTCCTTTCCTGACCAGCATGTGCTGTTGGCTAGTACTCAAACTCAACATTTCTATTAACATGTTCTTTTTTTCATATAACAAACAGTAGACAGGAGCTTGGTTTGCTCTCACTGGATCTCCTCCTGTTCAAATCTCTTGCTTACTTACTGGGCTATCCAGAGACACCGTTAAAATGAAGCTGGTGAGATGCATCTGATTCAGTAGATATGACTCAAATATTCCTGTATTTTCAGAGACATCCCTAATACCTGGCTGCATGCTACTGTTTTTTGCTTCAAGGCATAAATTGATTACTGCTGAAATCAGAAAAGAGTGTTCTCTTCTGAATCTCTGCCCACTGCTGTAGGGAAATGAGCTGGACAGATATAATATGGAAGACAATTTCTCTATTCTAATTTTTCTGTTAATGTAAAGTTTGTTCTGAATGTAATTATAAATTGACAAGTACACATTCTAATTGCATTTCATGAGACTATTTAATCTTCATAAAGACACTAAGTCTGCACAATGTCTTTGTGTCATAAGCAGTGACTCATCAAGAGGAGGAAAATACAGGTCTTTCTGGTGCTCTGCAAGAAAGTAAACGGGTCTAATGAGGTACTGCATTTTTAATTTTAAAATCAATCTCCTTTGCAGGGTACCTTAAAAACCTTCTGCTTCATTCTGACGTTAGACTGGAAATAATTTATAATAGCTTATTACCAAAAAATTTGGAAAGCTTTTGTTTGTCATTTTGATAGCTGAGCATCAGGGTTTTTTTCTAGCTGTCCTATGGTACTTTCTTGTTTTTCCTACAACTAAATATGTTTTGGAGAGAAGAGGGTGCATGCGTAAGGGAGAAGAATAAAGAACTTGGTGCAGCTAATACAGCAGGATTTCTAACAAATGAGTTTTTGCAATTTCATGATATTACTTCCAAAGAGATTTCTTTTCACTAAGATGTACAGCAGAGAAACTTCATACTGATCATAAATCTTCACAAATTCATTGATCAGTTACATAATTATTTAAGGACATGCTTGTTGACTGCTAACACCTTGAGCAGTGACCATGAAGGTGATGCTAACATGCTGCATCAGAGGTAATTCACTCTTTCTAGCAAAGTATAAAAGTAACATGGGCCCTTTAGATGAAGAACAAGTAGATCCCCTTGATGATGAATTAGTGCAGCAGTTCTCCCTAGACCTTAGCTCACAAACTTGAAAATTTCCAACCAAGAATGAGGAAAACAAATACACTTTACAAGAGGGATGCTTTAAAAAAGGCTGTTCCTGAAGGGTTCTTCCCTGGTCAGGGATATATCTTAGAATGACTGAAGTACACTGCTGCCTGGACAAAATGTTACCTAGAGGCTTCAAAGAATTTTTTTTCATTGACCCAAATCACATTGGAACACTTTTACCACACAGAGCCTTGGAGATGCTCCCCCAGTAGTTGTGGTGCTCCCTCTGGATTGGAGGAAGGCATGAGCATTATTCACCTGCTTTTGGAGAAGCTTCTTATCTTGGGCTTGGCACGATGCAAACTGCAATTTCACAGCTTCTGCCAACTTGAGTGCAGGCAGAGATCAGCACTTAGCCATGATGCTAAGGTATCTGGGCAAAGGGTTAAACTGGAGTCAGAAGCACTCCACAATTCCCATGAGTAGCATAGGAGTAGCAAAGTGTTAAGTTGCAGCACTTCTCTGTATCTATGAGAATGAAGAAAATCCAAAGTGTTCCCATAGGGTGTTTTTGAAAAGTGCTGGATAAATACAGAGAATCGCAGGGCTGCATGACCTTTTCCAGAAATTCTTATCACAGCAGATAAAGTGGCTACCTGCCCTGATTTTAAAAATTACTTTTGAATATTAAAATTCTATAGTTGAAGTGCTAACGCTAATTCATTAGCCCTAACTTTTTTTTTGTGTCTCAAAGTTAGCAAACGTCACTAAAAAATAACTAAGCTGGGCTTTGTAGATCACAGTCCTACGTAATGACTTTTCTGAGAACCTTATTTCTGAGAGGTTGGAACCTGAGTCACAAGCCTGACTTCACCAAGGTAATGATTTGTCTGAAGTATATGGAAAATTTTTTTCGTACTATATATTCAGCACTCATCTGTTCTGTGATCTGAATAATCTTCTATCCATCACTCATCTACAGTACTTGCATAGTTTAGTTCCAATTTACAGGCACAAGAAGTAACTCTGGAATCTTTTTTTCCCCAAACTGCTCTATTAAGGAGTGTGATGGAAAGCTAAATGCCATGGACTGGATGGGATGGGCTAGGAACAATGTTCTCACTTCTATCTGACAGGCTGTGTGACTGACAGTTCAAACAGTTGGTTCTGAAGACTGAGTCAATACTAGACGTAGGGCTGAGATGTTTGCATGAGTTTTGCAGGATTCTTCACGACTACTAAGTCTTAAAGACAAGTCCTTGTTGTTTTTGCTTTGAGGGAACCCGCCAGGTTTTTGAAAGAAAGCGTTACAAACTATTTTTCACCAACTTCTTATGGAGACGTGCTTACTTTTTGTGAAGGCTGTAGGTACACATGGAAAATATGTATTTGGATTTAAGGGTATTTAGAACACTAGAATAAGTCATGCAATTAAGTCTTCATTAAAATAAAATTATGTATATATATATCAATATTTAAAGCAAAACAGACTAGTGTGGCGTAAGCAGCTATGGTTTGGTATGCCAGGGTCTTGCACCTGGGTTGCAGCAGCCGCCACTATCAGTACAAGCTGGGGGACGAAAGGATTGAGCACAGGAGGGCCATGAAAATGATCCCTGGGGTGGAACGCCTCCCCTGTGAGGGCAGGCTGAGAGCTGGGGCTGTTCAGCCTGGAGAAGAGAAGGCTCTGGGGAAAGCCAAGAGCGGCCTTTTCTGTATCTGAGGAGGGGCTGTAAGAGCAGACTCTTCAGCAGGGCCTGTTGTGATAGAGCAAGGGGAAGTGGTTGCAAACTAAAAGAGGGGACATTTAGACTGAGTATAAGGAAAAAGGTTCTTATGACAGGGGTGGTGAAGTGCTGGAAGCCCAGAGAGGTGGTGGAAACCCCATCCCTGGAGACACTCAAGGTTGGGCTGGGGGGGCTCTGAGCACCCTGACCTAGCTGCAACATCCCTATACATTGCAGGGAGTTGGACCAGATGGCCTTTAGAAGTCCCTTCAACTCTAACAATTCTATGGTTCTGTCTTCTGAAACGTGCTTGGAGACAGGCCTATGAGAAGATGCAGAGTGAGTATTTTGCTTCTGAAGTGCTATTTTTTTTCTCCCTTGTGTATTTCCTTTACAAAGTACCAATTAGAATGTCAGCACATGGCTCTGCTCTTTGAACACAGAAAACATAGCACTTAACACTGGGGATTTAAGATCTTAATGCAGCTCCCTGTTGTGTATATTTGAAATACTGTCTGTAATGACATGATCACATTTGCTTTCTTCTGCGCTCGCGTTCTTCCCCTTTCCCCCACCCTCCTGCTTTCTCCAGGATGCCTCCACCCCACTGACAGCATAGACAGCTTGGGCAGGATGAGTCAGACCTGTTCAGTAGGTAAATAGAGGCTATTAAATTTCCCTTTCCTATGCTTAAAAAAAAAAAAAAAAAAAAAGATAGCACCTATGTCTAAACAGACATCTTCAATTTGTAGAAATGGCTTTCAGGAGGGCCTTAAGCCTGGTGTAATAGACCAGTTGCTGGAAAACATTGAGAGTTTAAAAAATGACTGCCCAGGGAGACTGGTTAAAATCATTAAAAGGTGAGTCATACAGACTATTAATTTTAAAAAATATATATATTGTTAAGACAATTGCCTCTGGACAGAAAAACAGCTAAAATAACTTGAAAATGGTTGAAGTAAACTGTGACAAGCGACAGGGAGAAAAACACCTTTCATGATTATAGGTGTTTTGATTTAAAACAAGATGAAAATATTTGTTTAGCTTAATCTAAACACGTACATGACACACTTACCTTTAAAAATGCTTGAGTCTTTTTGGCATGTTTTTCAGTGGCATATGGAGTGATAAATGTGCCACAGTTTCTCAATTCTGCCCTTTACATTCTAATTAAAGGAGAAACAACCCACTTATCTGACTGTTTTCCAGAAGGAGGGATGATGAAATTTATGATAGTTTGTGAGTTGGAACCTTCTCCCACTTCCCCTGCACAAGACCTCAGAGAACAGAATCTATTTCATAACTATCTGGTCTGGGTAGGAATGTTTTAATGAGAAAATCTTGACAGAGAAACATCACAGTTCACGTCTTATCCTGAGGCAGGGCAAGCAATGAAAGATTTCTTACGTTCCCTAGTAATGGTGGTTCTTTTGGATGGGCAAAAATCTGAATTTTTCTCTCATGGGGCTAATTTGACACCTGGATAGTTATTCTAATTATAATGAAATTAACTCTCCAGTTTTGTTCCAAGGTTTCTGTATGTAAATAAAATATATTTTTAAACGAAAATATTCTCAAAAGAAATTTTTGACATACGACTTCAGTTTATTATTCAGTCTCGGAATCGCAGAATGGAAGGGAGCTCTTGGTGTTTCCTTACAATGATTTTGCTACCTAGCAGCTGTAATTCAGGAGGTGAGGTGCCTGTGGTCTCCATTCTGAGTGGTGTTTTTTCTGTATGAACTTCAGGAATGTACAAAAAATTGAGGTGCAGCAGAGCACACATCCCTAAGGTAGTGCTAAATAAAACAGTGTTAGAACTAAAAGCAGTGTAGCAGCTCTCAGCCTTCTCTCTAGAGAAAGGGACTGGCATGAGGAATTTCAAACCAAACGTCATTTGATTGAAGTTAGGTATTTTTTTTTCCAGTTAAAAGAGAATATGAGAATATTCACGTATGTCTTCCCAAAGACTTCAGATCATGACCTATAGTGAACATCTAGTGAAAGACCACCAGAAAAGGACTATTTCCAGTGTGAATCCTCCCAAAAACGTTGTTTGCAGGGGTTCACTGGAGACCACCTCTGCATGCAAAGCACAGGTATTGCTGCTGCTAGGTGAGGTCAGCCAGAACTTTGTGCAGCTGACCTGGGAGTGGAGAGCCCCATCATCTTCCTTAGTACCTGTCCCAGTGCTGCACTGCCCTACCAGTGTGAATATAAAGGTCCCAAGCTTCAAGTTGTGACTGCTGCGTCTTGTTTCATTACCTCTCAGATTTTGGCCAACTCTGTTTTAAGTTGTTCTACAGGCAGGTGTAAGCTCGTATCAGGTGTTGGCTCAGCCTCCCATTGGCCAGAGCAGTCATGTTCCACAACCACCAATTGGCTTAACTTCTATTAGATTATCTAATTTTAAAGAAAAATTATTTTTACTTTGTCTTCCACAACAAGTATTCCTTTTGTTTTTGAATATAACTGCTTGTTTCTCACTTTATAGAACTTTCAAGCTTCCCACTTCTCAGCATTGCTATTCTTGGCTGAAGAATCCCCAACTTCTCAATCTGCTGCCTGTGAAAAGTTTTGTTTTCAGTATTGTTTTTTCTGCTGTTCTGCTTACCATTTCCAGTACACCGGTGTCATCTGAGGTGAGGCAGTGGGAAGCTGCAGTTCCATAAAGTATTCATGATGAGTGCAGAGTACTTTAACACCTCATTTCTTCTCCATTCTCCGTAATCCTTCCTTACATTCTGATTGCCTTCTCGTGTTGATCTTATGTTCTTAGTTGAACTATCAGAATATCTTCCATATGTTACCTGAGAGGCAACGCCTAATTTTAAAGGTGCAATTGGGTAAGTGAAGCCATTTTTCTTGAGCATCTGTTGTTTTGCACTTGTTGACACTCTATTCCGTTATTTCTGCAAGCATTGATCAGTACCAGTTTCACAAAGCATGCTTGGTGACCTCGTTATTAAAACACTGTCCACTTGCTCCTAACCTCGTTTATGTTAGTTCATGAGAAAACGTTTCTTTTATTCCAGAAGAATTTTTTTTATTGAAGAGCCTTTGGTGAGGCGTAAATGGTTTGAAAAATCCCATTGATACAATATATTTAATTAACCTTAGCAAAGGCAGTGATTGATTTCTTTAAAGAACTCTAGAAAATTTTTCATAGCTTTTCTCCACTGGCTGTATTTTCCCTATGTAAATACAAGGAGCGTGAGCATGTTTAAATTTACCAGTTGCACTAATACTTGTGTGAGTATCACAGTGATTTCTTTGCATCCTGAACAACTGGATTACTCAGGAGCTTTCTGCTTTGAGTGATTAATGTGTTCCAGAGAACTTTGTGTTCTCCTGCAGTGTGTATCCTAATCTGTTTTCCTTCCTTTGGGTCTTGTCTACTTAGTGATGCGGCTTAGATTATTTTAAGAAACAAAGGATGAGCTAACTGATTGAAATAAAAGATCTGTAGCTGTAGTATTTGAGGAGAGGTCAGGTGGAAAATAAAGCTCCCAAAAGTAATGCAGAAACTGAAACACTGAAGCATTGGTTTTGGTCTGATGTTGAATTGAAGCAATAACTTCTCTGGATGTGTATGTGTATACACTGTAAATATGTAATCTTACAGATGAGGTGGTGGTTTTTCATAGTTGCATGTGTTCTTTTGTAGCTGCATGCTAATACCTGGCCTTTACTGGTGGAAAAGAAATGCTGTTACATTATCAAGGTTGTCGCTGTAAGGATGGGATTTTTGCACAAAAGCAGTGAGAGGGCCATTCACTGTGCAGAATTTTCTCATCTTCCTTCAAGAGAATTATGTACTGAGCCACTCACCCCAGAGGCATTGTGTTGCCATTTATTGGAGGGAAGCTTGTGATTGCAGTCACTGGTGCTGGAACTCTGAAAAATGAAAATCGCTTCTCGTTAGCTGTCGGGAGAAAAGACCAAAACCCCTGAGCTGAGTAGAAAAACAAATTTGTGTATATAAAGGAGAGCGGGAGCTGCCAAGTGGAGGACATTATTTCTGATCTTAACTTCTGTTTTTTCTTCCAAAACCTGAGAAATTAGAGGGACCAGCCTTCCCATGGCAAACCCACAATCGTTTTGAATTGCTACTGCCCTGGAGGTAGGGCTTTTTCTGCAAAGCATTTACTTTTATTTATGATCAATTACAATTGTCAAAACACTGATCAATACAGAAAAATAAAATCACTGTCCAATTCCATATATAATCCCTGATCTTATTTTTCTCAGGTACTGTGCAGTAGAAGTATGTGTTACAACAAGGGCAGTGTGGGGAACCTTAATAAACAGTGTGTGTGAAGGGCAAGAAAGATCACACACACAGGTTAACCTATATGTGTAGGGGGAGATGAGCTATTCTGTGCAGATGTTTACCTCCAGCAGCTGTGAAGTAGAACTGCACATTCCAATCAGTGTAGTATTTGAGTGTTGGTTTGTTTTTTTAAACAAAAACCAAAAAACCTCAACAACCTCTACACTGAGCATAGTGGTCGTGTCCAATCACAAGTACAGCCTGTAACTGTTTTTAATTTCAAGTGCATATTTTTAATAAGACAGATTTGGATGAACAGCCTCTAAATTAGCAGTTCCTGATTAGTTTACCAGTTGTAGGCAGCAGAAATTTGACTTACAAATACGTAGCATTTGTAATACATATCTGTAACTAGAAGGTTCCTGGAGATTGTTTCTACTAGGCTTTGTTCTTACAAATCACTCTCTTCAAGTGGCATGAAGTGGGGGGGGGGACTAGTGATGTAATGTGGATCAGAATGTGATTGATGGCCAAATATTCCAAAAAATATCCTATAGGTTTAGTCTACTACTCATATTTATCAAGAAAAGCTTACAAATGAAAACACTGTTAACTAAGTCTGTCTTCATGGCAACAGCCTACTTCAGAAAAATAGGCAAGAAGTATAAAGTAATGAGTAATATTGGAACACACAGGAGCTTTTAGTCTTAAAAATGTACCAAAACCACTAGCTAACCTGCTTTTTCCCCAGGTTCAAGTAAAGATCCCTTCTATCCTACCAGCCAATCCAGGTGTTTCTACTTCAGTAGAATACTGCGTGATTGCCAGGACAAGAGGCAGTGGGCACAAACTGGAGCTCAGGAGGTTCCCTCTGAACATCAGGAGGCACTTCTTTACTCTGTGGGTGACAAGGCACTGGAACAGGCTGCCCACAGAGGTGGTGGAGCCTCCCTCATTGGAGACCTTCAAAATCTGCCTGCATGTGGTCCTTGGCTCCCTGCTCGGGGTGGCCCTGCTCGAGCCAGGAGGTTGGGCCAGGTTGTCTCCAGAGGTCCCTTCCTACCTCAGCCGTTCCGTGATTCTGTGAAATTTGCTGGAGGGTTGGTATATATTTTCCGTTAGGAAGGTTTAAGAGGATTTTAAGGTTGACTTTTTAAAACAGAAAACAAAATTTAACTGAATAGAGTTGTAGATAAGAGATGCAGCTATGTAAGATTCAGAACGTGTCACTGGAAAAATCTGAAACTTCTTCAAACCAAAACTCCTCTTTCTAGACTGGGCAGTTTCCCCTAAGTGTAAGGAACATAAAGTATATTTTTATCTGTCTTTCTGTCTATCCTCTCTCCATATCTTCCTGCTCCTTTTCAATCCCACGATTCTTGTCCACTGGTTTCCACTCCCAGTGGAGATGCTGTAACTGGACCCACCTAAATCCTAAATATCCTGTGTCAAAGCTTGTTTTACAGGCAATATGAAGAAGTTCAGTGGCGTTATTAGTGGCAGTCCTTCACACAGACAGGCAATAATGTGAGCACAGTCAGCTCAACGCATCCAAGAAACACTGGCTTTTGTTTGTGCCTCTTGTCACAAAATGTGCCACGCTTTCTTTTTTTCTGTGACGTATCAGGTTTATTGCTGGTGATGTATTGGGTCTCCAAATACCTATGTTTCTAGACAGCAAGCCACAGGAAGAGAGATGACAGCCCTTGTCAGGTGAATTGACGCTCGTTGTGGATCTTTAATCTTATAAATATTATCTTTCTGGTCTTGTTGTGAATGTTTTTGTCTGAGAAGTTGAATAATGAGAGTTTAAACAAAAGCACAGTCTGCTGCTTTCTGCTATCTAACCAGCTACTCAAGGGGCCAATCATTAAACTGTGCCCAACCAAGACAGTTAAAAATACTTTTTTTTTTTTTAATCAAAGGCTCAAACTGAATTCCAAAACAGCTCAGCTGTTTATGTTGCTGTACTCGTGTGTATTGTAAGGAGGAAAGCAGGACTCAAAGGGCAGCAAATCACAGCAGTCTAAAATTACCAGCACATTCTGCTTGCATAATCTGGCTTCTGTGCCTCAGGTTACAGACAGAACACAGGGCAGCTGAAACACCTGCTGGTCTTTTCTGTGTTTACCATCTCTGAAATAAGCCTGATTGCAGAATAAGTGTTTCCATAGTGTTTAGCTGAAAACTGGCTTTCTCTTGGCTGGCATTTGTGTGCATCTGTGATGCTGAAATAGTTCTAATTCTGTAAAATAAGTAGTGGTGGCTCCATGATGCTTTAATAAGAACTGAATCTGTCTCCAAGTTTTGTTGCATCTTACTGTTGGGAAGAAAGAATATATTTCTCTCTCTCTCTTTTTTTTTTTTTTTTTTTAAAAAAAAGGCCATCTGCATTTCTATGATCCACCTTCTTTTGCTTGAAAAGTGAAGTACTGTTCAAAACTGTTTTTGTTTGAAAATGCATTAGCTACTAAGATTTTTTTTCTGTATGTTTTTGTCTAATGGGATTTTCTAACAAGCTACGTGTTATGTTTTTTAACCAAGAAAATTCAAAGTGTCATAGCTCATCTTACTGGGATGACTTGTGTGTACTTCTTAAATAATGATTTTTTGAAAACAAGTAATTTCCCTTTGTAATAGGAAAATTGGATAAGGAGAAGAAAGTTGGATAGGATGCTGATTCCATTAACATGAATGGAGTGAAACTGAATAAATACTGTCTAATACAGACAGTTGAGCACATTTAAATATATTTTACTGCCATCCTCACTGAACTCCTGAAAATTGAGCAAAACAATGAGGGATGTGTTTGTTTTGAGGACAGATTTGGCTGAATAAATTTTACTGGTAATATCTAAAATATATCTAGTTCTTTAGCACTGACAACAGTGTTTAAAGATTATTCTGTTTCTTGCTCAAAAATGCCTGCTGTTATCATTGTTCAGAGTTTCTTATAATGATAAAGTGCTTTTGCTCACCCAGCACTGATATACCAGGTTACCCTTCATCTGTTTGGAGACTTATTGTTGCGATATAATGTGACTCAAATAAGAACCCAGGGATGATAGAGAAATAAGTATTGTGGGGAAAACGAAGGTGGTAGCATTCAACAGTAGTTTCACGACTATTGTAATCGAATATATAAATAGTTTTTGGACATACCTTATTTTATTTCACTTTTAGAGTACAAAGTGCTGGCTGCTAAGGTACCAGCGTTATTAATATTTTGATACTTAATTTAATTGGCTAAACTCTGGGTATTCTAGAGCTTTCTGCTGCTGTGAGTCAAAGAAATGTGCCTGTGCAAGGAACTCTGTGCTGCTGCTTAATGACAGTTATCCCCACCTGGGCTGTACCTTCTTTGTAAAACCTGTCATGACCTGGTCTTTGTAATGGCATACAAAACAATATTCTGCTAGATCGTCTTATACTGAAGAGTGTGAGAAATATCCAAAATAATAAATGAAATCTGATTGCTAAAGTGAAAATTCAGTAAATACTGAGCTGAATGAGACAGTGAATGGTAACGAGCAGTGGGTACAGACCATGTCTACAAAGGAAAAAAATGGCAGTAGTGAGCTTTTTCCTTAGTGCAACATTTACTAAAGTCAAATTACCTCCATTTTAGAGAAAATGAAAGCGCAGCTGTTAGCCTTCAACAGAATTCTAGGACACTGTGCTGCTGCTTTTGAGAATATTTGCCTCCTCTCCGGCAATGCGTATTGAGAACTAGGAGTAAATATTCAGGTATCTTAATCATCTTACTGCTTTGTGTTAGGCTTCTCTACTACAGTGAACTTGTTTTCTATCATGAGGAACATGTGTGAAATGCTCACAGAATCAGTCAGACAGAATATCTGTTTTTTCTTCCTCGAAACTAAATAGTGTTGGCTTCTTAGGATGTAGATCGGCCAGAGGTGTGATTCTTGTGTGCTTTGCCTTTGGTAATACTGTGCAGCACAAATTTGTAGTGCTTGCAGCATTTGTTCATAGCTCGGTAAACATGTGCCTTGTTAAGAGGTTTGGCTAACCCTCAAGAATAGGTTAAACTTAAGTCACTGGTAGGGAGCTCGTATATTAAAACTGATCTGCTTTTGGATTTCTTTCCTTTCAGCACAAAGATTCCAGTTCACCACTTTGCTTTTCTACCAACAGAAATTCCATTTGTGTTAGTAATGACATTTATTGTAGGAAAGTTTAAGTAAATTAAAACTCCTGCAATAAACGTAGAGCAGATTGTAAAATAATAAAAAGGAAATCTGGAAAGCAAGATGCCCAGATTAGCAAACTGAATGCCTAGTTAGAGAACTTCACTTCTGATAATTTGACATCAAATTGACTCAAATTTGACATTTGAGTGAGAAGGTCTTGTGCAGAATGGTTGGCAAACTATTTCATCACGTATATGACACATCTTGTTTTAGAGATGTCCTACATAGGTAAGAAATAAAAGAGAATGTTGTAACAGAGATACAGATGTGGTCTTTCCATTGTGATTCTTGAATGATTTCTGCCACTCTGAGCTTTCCTTACCCCATCAAAACTTTCACTTTATCTGCTGTCACGCAGCTTTTCAAAAAAACAAAACAAACACTTCTAGTTAGTCTATATTAAGACTTGCTTGTACAATATTTCATAAAGTAGTACTAAAGGAGTTAAGTCAGTAAGACAAGAAATAGTGAGTAGAAAAATGTGGTGTTTGTGTTTTACATGTTTTATTTGCTGTAATTCCTTAAAAGTAGTAAGATTTTTACTTTATTGATTTAGTTTACTTGTAGCAAAATACAGTCAAATTTGTGTTATATAGGAAACCAGCTTTTCAGACTTGAAAAGAAAACTGTCATCTGAAATATGATACCCTCTTATTTTGTGCCACTACTCAGGTTGAATGTAAATTTAACTTTGAATATGCATTATCTCCAAAATTAGGATTGTGGTGCATCTCAAGAGGTCATGTGGGCAAGTAGAAATCCCCTTCACATTATCAAAAGCCAAAGATTCTACTTGAACAAAAAATATTATGTATTTCTGGTACTCCATCATGTCCATGTTGGATATACCAGAACAACCTTTTTTGGTACTCTTCATCCCTTTGTTTCTTCTTCAAAGTCAGGAAGTTTACAGAAATGATGCTAGAAGTAAAGGAGATGGAGTAAACAAGATGATGCTACGATAGCATTACAAACAGTCTTTATGTTGGTCTGACATTACCCTGATAGCTGGTAGGAAGAACGCTAGATTTCAAACTCAGTTCGTTGGTTCTTGTTAATCTCTTCCCTCAAAGCTCATGTGAGTCCATACATTCAGGGATAAAGATATAAAACAGTTGTCTGTTTTGTATACGGAGCTTCTAAGTTTAAGCAATCATTTTGTTTTCGATATAATTAGTTTGGTTTACCAGAAGAGACAGAGATGTGGTTTGTTGGTGACAAATACTTGTTTTCTTAATAGTTAACAGTGTGTAAGAGACTAAGTAGGGATATGTCTCAGCATTGGCGGTGGGAAGGGTGCAGAACTTTGCCATCTTGCTACCCTGGCAACTGGACAGTGTCCACCAATCGGGAGTGAGCTCCACCAATCGGGAGTGAGCTCCACCAATCGGGAGTGAGCTCCACCAATCGGGAGTCTGCACCCTGGAGCCATCCAGCAGTACCCAAGCCCCTTGGAGAACTTTCCAGAGCCCCCTAGCAACACACACAGGGCATGTGCCCCACCCCTGAGTGGGGGACAGGGCGATACAATAAAAAGGGGCACAACTGGCGGGAGAGCGAGAGGGACAACAGTGAAAGCTCCCGAGAATTATAGGACCAGGTCACAATAAAGTGACATTGGATTGTGACACAGTGGAACTGAAATGAAGTGGCTTATGATTCATTTGGGATCAGATACACCTGAATCTTTGCATTTTAATTCATTTTTTGTTTGCAGAAGGAGGAAGAATGTTCTGAGATTTCACATTCTTTTCTGTTGCTAGCATGCTTTGCTGCAGCATTTTCATCTAGAGCATTTTCAGGCCATCTGCAGCAAAGCTGTGTGCAAAAGAAAAAAGTCATAACAAACTCCATGTTCTTTATATAAATCTATTCAGTGAGCCCCTCCTATCAGCAAGGCAGGTTTTTATCATGGTTTTTTTTTTTTTTTCATGATGGATGTAATGCTGCTGCTTATGTACCAACGCAGTGAGTTTTCACTGTTGGAGGAAAAAGTAAGGTAACCAAGCAACAAAAATCATTTTTGCCCGTAATGAAATTGCTTTCCCACAGTTAGGATACTAACACCAGTGCTTTTAGGAGCTGAATAATGAAAGCTTCAGTGTGAACCTTACAGCCTTCCCATTCTTCTTACACTTTTTTAGTAATGATCAAACCCTCTTATTTGTAGGGGAAGGCTATGGTGAAGCATTGTACTCAGACCCATACACCTTCCAAAAAATGCAGTTGTCTTCACCAGGATCCAGTTTTGGTATGCGTACCTGAGTGTCTAGATCAGAATATGGGATCACAGCACTTTCTTCTTTCAGTATTTTTTTCCTATTAATTAAGGTTTTAGAAAAATATGTGTTGGTGTTTAAGAACTTCACATTAACTATTAACACAGTTTACTGATACCTCTACTAAATTATAAGATGCTTGAGCTAATGATTGCTCCTATCCTCTCTTTCTTTATATGCATTGTTGTGCTCAACACAATGTGACCTGTGGTTTTGGTTGAGGTCACTGGGTTCTGATGCAATAGAAATAGTTGTGAATCTTACAGTCAAATATTAGAAACACAAATAGATCATAGAAACTTGGAAAAGTATCTTTGCAGGCAAGGATGCTCGCTTCTGAGTTCATAGTCAGACATTATCAAGTAACCACTTCATTTTGGTGTTGATTTATTGTAAATACAAATACCACATTTTATTTGGGGAATTCAATGAGGGAATATTCTTGGTGAATGTCATGTTTTTTTATGAGCAACATTTTATATGAAAATATACGGCACTGGGTTTTGAAACAATCGAGCTTGGGAATGTTCTAGTCTGTGTATCAGACTCGACAGAGCCTCCAGTGCATTGGTTTTTTCAAGGATCCATGTATTAATTGAGAATCTGCTGAATGAATTAAGAAACAGACATACTCCACAGCCATGGTCAAATAAGTGCTTGCTGGGTAAGATAGTAATTTATTCTGCATGGTCAAGAGGCCGTGTAAAATGCCTGAGATTCAATTAGCTCAGCCTGCTGTTGATTTTCTTTTTTCAAACAGCAGGAAGCAAAGTCTGGAGTGCAGCTTCTTGAGAGAGTAAAAATAGGCACCTTTTTCTGTAGAGACGCATCACAAACTGAGCACAAAACTGAAATGACATTAAGAACTATGTGAAGAGGAACTTTACCAATGTTGTCAAAATTAACAAAAGAGAAAGGGGCTGCCAAGGGAGGAGTTTGGGGTTCTGTGTCTTGGGGCTTAGGGGCCTGTGCTGCAAGTTCACCCTTGCCTGTCTTCTCCCTCTTGGTGAACACACGTGTGCATGGAGGAGAACTTGGCACTGCCAGCTGTCAGATATCCAAGCGCTCAGTATTGGTGTATGTCATGTCCCCATTGAAGCTGGAGGCCCCTGAGTCCTGGAACAGGGTAAGAACAAAGCATCCCTGCCCACAGCTTTCTGAGGCTGGACAAGGGAGGGTGTCAGAGTGGGCAGCAGGGATTCTTCCCTGGGGATCCCAAATTTGTAATCAAGCTGGCAGACCAAAAGGGGAGTACCTGGCTGGGATGGGGAGATTTTTGTTGATGTACTTCAGATGATAAAGTTACAAAATTCCATTTCATAGATGTTGTGGGAATAAGCTGAAGGGGTTGAACATGGAGAGAAAATAAAGGAAGATTTCAGACTGAGACCTGCTTGGTTTGGCTACAGGATAGATAGAGGCTCAAAAGCCCTAACCCTGCTGTTTCTAAGCCCACTTGCATGTAGGGTTGTTACTGAAAGCGAGAGACAATAAAAACTAACACAAAAGCCTTCTATGAAGTAGAGGAGGTATCCAGTAACATTCAGAAACCATTTTGCCATGTATTATATAGCGAGGGTTAAGATTAACGGCATAAAAGTGGAAGGAAGCTTTGTAAAGTGCCACCTCCTTAAAGAAATGGGATGGGAAGAGTGCTGCATGCAGCAGTGTGTGTTGGGGGGTACAGATGCCTGGCTTAAATAGGAGGGAGGAATAATGTGCTCCAAGGCAATGGCAAGCTTAATGGAAAGTGGACAAGTTTGTGCTGAATTTTAATACAGTCTTTGTTTTTTCTGAGGACTGGGCACACGGATGCAAAACTTGGCCATGTGTTGGTTGCTTCGCTTTGGAATGCACATTTCCATGTGTGAGTTGCCCTATTTTTTGTGTCTAAGTATTGAGAATATAGCTGTACATTACTATTTTCATTAAAAATCATTTCTCTGAGACCTTCTTAAAAACGTTTTCTAGCAAGTTAACATTAATTCCTATTTCTCAACTTTGAGAATTTTTGAAAGAAAATGCTATTAGTAGTTTCCCTGTGAAAAGAAGTTCATCAGCACTTCTGTATTCGAAAGTTGCTTCCAGTGTTCCCCAGGCCGTGTATTGATGTGTGATTTCCCCCCGTGCTCCCTGGCCCTTCAGTCAGTCACGGCTCCGTGATGCTGTCCAGGTCGGTGGCTGGCTCATGGCTCCTGGGGGTACCAGACTGCCAAGTATTTTTAGAGCATTTTCTTTCATTAACTTTTTATTAAAAAACAGAAATCTTTAAAAGTTAAACACTTCTTGGGTTGGAAACGTGTGGAAGTGAAACTAGTAGGTATTGAATAGGATTTAATGGAAATGAAATATTTACAGGGCAGAGACTCGAGCTGTGCAGATATTTATGTGGGCAGAAATCATCTTCTGGATGGCCTTGATCCAGCAAAGCACTTAAGGCACTGGATAGTTTCATTGAGTTAATGGAGAAAATGTATGTGTGTTTAAGTGCTTTGCTGGACCTCAGCCTTGAAAACATCATGTTTTGGCTTGAATTCTGTTTCTATTTTTGCATAAGGCTACAGATCTTAACTGGTTCATTGCCCTGATGCAGTGACACCAGCAAGAGACGATCAGTCTGGGGGTGCCACTCAGTACCTACAAATTGAAACCAAGAATGATTTTTAAAAAATAAATATGAAATAATTATCCTTAAGGGGCACTAAATCTGTCTCATATGTAATAAATGACTTAGAAAAGCAAATTTACTTTTGAATTAAAGTGTACTAATATGTTTTTTTCTGTGATGATCAGCTTTATGGCAAAAAAGAAAAAACAACAAAAACCACTCTAATTTTAAAACTGCCTTGAGTCCCTTTCAGCTATGTGAGTTCATAGATCTGTTTCAAGGGGAAATATTTCTGAGATGTGTGATTTTACTTAAATGACTCTTACTTAGAAGAAAAAAGGCATGGGACATGAATGAAATACGTATATATCACCCTCTGCTTTTCCATCTGCACTGGATGTGACTTTCAGAATAGGTTTTTTGTTTGCCCCTTTGAAGATAATCATTCAGTAATTCAAAATACTGGTTAGGACTGAGTCATTCTCTGTTCAAGTCTAATTGGATCAAAATAATTATCCTTAGTAAAAGTACAATTAAATTAACTTTTGATAGCAACCAAATGACCCAAATACGAATGATGAATATACACAATTAATCGAAATGTTGATTTGATATGAAGACAAAACACAAGTATGAAAATCAGCGTGTTACAAAAGATTCAGGTAGTTAGCATAGGAACATGAGACGGTTTATGGAAGGATAACATTTACAGTCATAAAATCCTGATGATAAAGATTTATAACAGGTATAAAATCCATTTAGTGAGACTCAACACGTGCATGTCAATAAGCAACTATTCTTGGTTTCCTGAGCTAAACTTACGCAAAGTTTCCCTATCCTGAAAAGAGTGAAAAACCAGTGGAATCAATCCAGGATGTTTTTGTCTTAAAGATGGCATTTGGTAGTTCATGACTGCCATGCTGCCAAGAATAAGCTGTCTGTTACAATTGTTCAAACCTAGGGATTTACTTCTACCAGGTGATTATTACGGGGAGCAGCGTATGCCAGCCTGCCGCTCAGCCCCGTGGGGCACCTGCTGGCTTGGGATTTCCATCAGCCGCTTGTGGGCTGAATGCAGGATGTTTCAGATTTCAGTAGGTTTAGAGGAATATAATTTTAACTGTGTATTTGTGAACGCTATGTAGTACCTGTTTTTGAAGGAAGTGTTCAAATGTATTTTAACATTTTTTTGTTACGTGCATCTGTTACTGGGTCCCATTTTAGCATATTCATAGCACTGAACAATCTGAGTGTCAGTAACTGTTCCAACCCCGGCAATGTCTGTTGGAGGAATAAGGATATGACTGACAAAAGTTTTTGAATTATGCAGGTGTAACTTTAATTCTGTAGATCTTCAAAGGAGCAAAATGTGCCTTCCTTGCTTGAGAGCTGGATAAATCTTTTACTCCTGCTTTAGAGCAGCTCTATCAAAATCAGTTTGTTTAATGAAGCGGTCACATTAAAGCTCTAGCAGGAGAGTCATAAAAAGAAAGTGAAATAATGTAATTGGAATAGAGTCTCCCATAGGGGAGTTATAAGATGTTGTGGAAAGATAGAATTAATCTCTGTTGAGGTGTGAATTGACTGGGGAAAAAAGTGACTACTGAGGTCACAATTTTCTATTGTGCTTTGGTGGATATCACGGTGGTATATCCCAGGTTAATGAAAAAGGTGGCAGGTTATACAATCTACTGAGCCAGTGGATACAAAGAGTTGGGGGGTATCCATATGGTATCAACAGTAATGTCATTCTTCTTCTTTGCCTGGGTGTAAATTAGGGCTTGGAGATTTTTTTTTATCCTTTTTTCAGCTGCCTTTCTTTGTTTTATGGCTGTTTGAGGATATATTTTATGCCTCTGTTTTTCATAAACATTAGTGTTCAATTTCCATTAAAAAAGACATGACCCTTTTTCAGCTGAACCTATCAATCTCAGTGTCAGGGAGTCTGCCAGACTACCTTGTTTGCATGTTCTAAAGTGCTGTTCAGTCATTAAGCATATAGTAAGGTTATTTACTTTTTATTTCCTTTCACTAGCATTACCTGTGCAGGAGGATATGGAGTATGAACAGTTCTATTTCAGAATGACAGAGCTCTCTGCAGTATCTTGGAACTCCTGCAATCACGTCTTTGGTTCCCCTTCCGTCAGCCTCGACTGTGTTTGCTGTGTGATGTGTATTTTGCATTCACTTTCACTGCGGTAAGTAACCTAAAACTTCCCCACTATCCAGTTTTATTTGCAGTATCAGACTGACATGGAATTTCAAATTTTGTCTACATAACAATACACGAGACAGGAGAATTAAATACTTTGTGATTGAGCTTAGGTAACACGTGTAGGTTATTACTCTGTGGCACGTAGGCTGTTCTGACTTGCAAACAAAGCAGACAGTGGCACATAAACTCTGCAAATCCTGCTCAGTGAGCTAAAGCTTCCTGATGTAATTGTCAACAACTCTGAGTGAATAATGCTGAAAGTACATCTGCACAGACTTTCAGCAAAAAACAGAGGTTGCTAGGTTTGGGGTTTTTTGGCTAGGGTTACAGTTATAGATTATAGTTCTTTGTGCATAAAAGTAGTTTGACATTATGCTGGTTCTTAATCCATTGTTACTAATCAGGGCTTCTTATTGAAAATAAGTCATTATACAGAATTTTTGGTATGCACATTAATCCTGATTCATACAGTAACCCAGTACAGTCAGCTGACAGTTCTGAACCTGAAGCTGTGTCCTTCTTAAAAATATTTCATTCATAATCACAACAGAACTCTTAGTACACACATTCCTGATAAATTTCATGGCAGCTATAAAGAAGAGTACTAACTATAACTAAACAAAGCGATGGACTTTTGAAAAAGTTCTTTGAACTGGTTAGGAAAAGGGTTGGAAAAGTTAAATCACAACCAGTGTGATGTCAGGTGAGCTCACTTCACCGATTTCTCTGAAGAGTATTTTGGCTCTAAGTGCCATTGAAAGCCTGTTTTTTAAACTGCAAACTTGCAGACTTTATATGCAAGCGCACAGAAGTGATTGTGATACTGGCAAAGTAATACAGAAGCTAAAAGTGCTCTGTTAGGGATTGGAGATCTTTTGTAGATGATGATTTTGTTTTACCCCTTTCTGACTATACTACGCTCTGCTAAGCGTGCTGCTGGAAGCTTAGGGGAGTGTGAATGTGGTGGGAGGCAGGAACTGAAAGCCTCAGCATTTAGTATGGCATCAGCCCTGTCTGCACGTGAGGTGTGGGCTTGCAATGTAGTTCAGTAGCACAGATCTAAGCAGTGTGTACCTGTACGTCCTCCTCTAGCACACCATATGATTACGAGTGTTTTGTGATGGCCAATGTTGGGAATACACAGAGCCCGTATGTAGGCTCTCTTACCTTGCCTGAGTACCAGCGAATAGGTAAAGGCTTTTAGAACTCGTTGGCTAAAAAGCAACTGTAATGCATTAGGAGCCTCATCAGTGTGCAGCTACTGCTGCATGTGCTTAAATGAATCTATCTGTCTGTCTGCCTTCTAACGAGGTGATTTTCTCACTGATACTTTTCCTGTGCTGTGGATAGTGTGGTAAGGCAGACAGGCCAAGCAGATGTGTATCTTTCATTTATTTGTTTTTCAACATGTAAGGGTTCCCTGAAATAGTTTATTTGGAGAAGGCATGGATCTCAGTGAGAGCAAAAATTTATTTTGCAAAAAAATGAAGATTCACTCTTTTACTCCTGTGTTTATGTAACTAAAGGTCTCTGGAAAGCAAGCAGATGTTCACTAAAGGCTATTGTAGTAGCAGCGATCTTTACTTTGCACAAGTGTTAGTGCAGGTACTGAGATTTCTTAAATTATTTTAAAATACCTTATGCTAAGGTACACATGCTTAAATGGGGATGTTTTTAGCAGGAGGGAGGCACAGTTTCCAGAGGGAGAAGAGCAAGAGAGCTATTGCAAAATTCTCCCTGTCCTTTGTAGCTTATCCCACACCTCTCTGCACCTTTCTGGACTCTGCAGTAACTGATGTCTGCTATAAAGCACAGAAAGTTTAAAGTTTATAAAAAAAAAAATAAGAGAAATAAAAGGGAGTTTTGGTTCTTTCAACCTTTAATTGCATTCAAATTCTGAGAGAATCAGACTCTTTATGCTTTCTGTAACATTAATGAAATATACTTTCTCAGTGTGTTTCTTTTCTTGCCATAGAATCATAGAATAGTTCAGGTTGGAAGGAACCTTAAAGATCATCTAGCTCCAACCATAAACATGTACAGTGAAATTGACCTGGACTACCACTTCATAGCATCATTTTCATCCATTTACATCTTAAAAAACAAAAACAAAAAACAAAACTGATTTCAGAGGAAATTATTTAGCACATGTTGCAGTCTTATTTTTAATACTAACATCTATCATGGAACTTGCAATTACATGTCTGGATTGTGTGCACTTAAAAAAAAAAAAATGACCTTGTTAGTGCCATTTAATTAGTAATGCTAGAAACAAATAAGTTATTTTTATACATAGATGGAAGGCAGCAGAGATCCCTGATTTGGGATTGTGAATTCTGTAAAACATTTAGTAATACTGTGTTGTAAAAATGTGCCTGATTAATCACATTAGAAGATGTTTGATGTCTGAGTTGAGGAAACATTGCAGTGTCTCATGCTGCTGTACGTGCTTCGGAATCGTGCAGCCAAAATGTAGAATGTTTCCACACTGATCTCAGGGTTATACTTGCATTCAGGACTTAGAGGAAAAGATCTGCTAGGAGTTGTTAATTTGTTGGAATGGCATCACCTGCGCTGGAATTTTTTCAGTGGTGTCTGTATTTATGCTAATTTTCATGCAGCAGTTTGTTTATAGAGAGATTAATTCATCTTCGTAGCGATCATTAGTCAAGACTGTTGCATGCAAGGGACTCTTAGAAAAGGGAGCACTCCAGCTCGTTCTGAAGCAGAGAACATAAGAACTGATTGCCAGCCTGAGTGATTTATTGTGTCTTAAATGAAGCTGTTGCTTGATGGTTTTTTAATTCAGTGTTCTGCATTCCATAGTTTCCTCGTATTGTTGCAGAGTTAATTTTACCTCACTTGGCTTGATGGCAGGGAATGGACATGAGTGTAGACAGTAAGCAGGTTTGCTCAGTTACTGTTACAAAACTTTCAATTTGTCACTAGAGTTTAAAATAGATTGATCATCATCCTCAGCTCTGGTGAAATGTCTGTGGTATATAGCTAGCTGGGTTTCTTCCCTGAGCATGGGTTTCTTTCGTTACGCTTGCCATTATAACTGACAACTCTTTTTTTTGACTGAAGATAATTTCTGTAGCCATAAAATAGTTTAAAAGAGTGATGGAATACAAATGAACAAGACGGATTTACACTGTTAATTGATAACATTTCAGAACTCTACTAATTTGCGCTGACACAAGATTATAAAAGTAAAAATCAGAAGGGTAATCTCTGAAAGACTAACTTACTGAGTGTGGAAGAATGCAGGGACACAGTAATTAAAACAAAGCTTTCTGGAAGATCAAATGAAAAAATGAAAATGTGCTGCAGGTATTTTATGATATTAAAAACCTCTGTTTACTTGATGACAATTTTCATGAACATTTTTTTCACACGGATTGCATAGCAAAAGTGAACGTTAACTTACAGGACCTGTTGTACATTGATTATGCCTCGTTTCTTTCAGTGACTTCTGTTTTAGAATGAGATCTATCCACCAGAAACCAAATGACCACTGGGTTATTTTGTGCCTATTGTGGAATACAGTGAATAGAATGAAGCAAAACCTCTAAAGAAGTTTCCACTTGAAGGATGCAGGTGAGGTTCTTACTGACTCAAACGCCTACATCTTGAAAAATCGCTGAGTGTTTGGAATTGTCAGAGCTTGGTTTGCAGTTTTTTGTGCTGCACAGCACTTAGGAAGCATAAACCCCCATATATAAGAAGCACTGTGTCATGCACGCAGGACTTGAAGTGACAGGACAAAGAGGAGGGATTCTTACGACCTGCTGTGAAGATTGGTGGGGAGCATCACCTTGAGATGGCATTTGCCTCAGATGTATGCAACATGCACAGCTTACAACTGAGTGGATGAGGCTTTAACACTGACACAAGTGTTTTCAGTGGGAATTCTTTCCATTGTGTTCATCTTTACGTGCTGTGCAGTGCAAATTACTCCTCTCACCTAGCTCAGTGTCTTGTAAACAGTGCATAGGCTTGGCTTCATTATATGTCTGTGTAAAACCATTGTCTTCTAAACGTTTCCCCATGTCCCAGCTGATAGGAAATTCCATAAATACAACTGAAAATGACAGCATGTAGTTTTTACAGTAGTTTTACTGGGTAGCTCCTTCAGCCTTTCAGAGACTTGAGCAGATTAGGCTCCGTCAGCACAGCTGAAAATTCAGCTGAGGAAGAAAGCACCGTTGTGTCAGTGCAGCAGGTGTACTTCAAGTATGTTGCAGCTTTCAGCAGCATTGCTGGGATTCTGTTCCTTTATTTCAGCTGGTGACTCATACTGCAGTGCAACCAGAGGCAGCACATTGACATCACCTGTCAGCTTATTATTCAGGGCAAAGCAATTGTTAGCATGGTAAAATATTCTGCTGACTACTTTGTTTATGAAATATTACAGCTTTCCTTTAAACCAAATCTCTTCGACCTAAGTCATCTTAATGTGTCTGTGAAATCCCCCAGGCTCTCTGACTAGTGTGTTGTTTCCAGTAATACCTTTTTTGTTCTGTTTTCGTAACAGCTCACAGCATATGTTTGCAGTCACAAATCTTATCTGAAGCCTCAGTTCTGTAACGTCAGAAGTTGAACACCAATGGCACCTTGCAGAAGTTCTCAGACTGCCTTCAGACTGAGACTTGCTAATGAGATATGTTGTCAGAAGAAGAAAAAAGTTTGCAGCAAGGCTGGTAGGTTAAGAACAGAAGCTGAGATATTTGGACCAAGTGTAATAGTGAGTTTCATAGGTAAATTAGAAAGTGCTGTTTTTTCCCTCTTTATTTGATTTTCATTCTTTGTATTTAATTATTTTTTTTTTTTGGTTTTTTTTTTTGGTTCTGGTTTACTTGAATACCAAGCTTCTGGGATCTTCTGTTCTCCACAAGTATTAAAAAATAATTATTTGACATGTATTTTTAAAAAATGCCTTGTTTTGGGCAAGGTTACTTTTGCCAACAGACCATTTGATGTTTATTATGCTAGTATCTGCAGGCTATAAAGGGATTTCACAACTAATCCTTTTGCTAAATAATCACCTTTCTTAAAAGTAACCCATAGCAGGAGAGAAAGGCCAGCAGAGGAGCAGTAAGATGCAGAATGGACACAGTGGCTCATCTCATGATGTGTTCTCACAAACAGTGATGTCCAGTGTGTTCATACATTCCAGAAGTATTCTGCTCTCAAAAAAATTCATTCATCAACACCCAATTAAGTTAAATCCATTTGCCAGGACGTGCTGCTGTTTTGCAGATATTTGTTTTCATAATATACAGCTTAATTACAATAAGATTAAGCTGAGGTATCTTCATTTTTTTTTCATTAACTGCCACTAAACAGCTGTGACTGGCCTAATAATGTTCTGTCAGTCTGCATGTTTCTACCAAGCATGTTTTTATTTCATTATCTCTTAATCCTTTTTAATTCTTAGGGAACTATTGCCACAGGATCCACTCAAGCTTTCACTTTAATGAAACAAATTGGAGCAGGTTTGTTTCCTCCATAAATTAAGCTCTGTGACTGGGGAGACTCGTGAAGATTTCAGCTTAAATCTAGTAAACCAGCCTGCTCAATGTGTTGGTAGCATTGAAATGGTCAGAAAAAAATAACAGGAAGAACTTTTAAATACTGTGCTCTTTTTTTTTTTTTGAACTGCACAAGATATGCAGGTGACAAGAACTAAGCCCTTTTCTCATCACTCCATTACATTGGATTTCCCTTGAGAGTGACAGTGGAGTTAAAATGTTAAAATTACTTTTCTGTTTTCTTGTGGATGTCATCACCACTCCTCCCTCTCCCCTCCCCCCCCCCCAAAAATGCAAAATATCTTTGCAAAGTTTTGATTCAAGTACAATTAGAAATGCATTTATTTGTTGAGCACGTGCAGCAGGATACCAGTGTGTTGCTGATCCAGACGGGCGCACATGCGTGGTGTCTGCCTGTCAGTCTGTTGGTCAGCAAAGAAAATTAAAAAATAAATATAGTATTTTTTTTATAATTATTATTAGATTTCAGTACCTTTCTCTCCAAAGGCCCTACACAGCTTGACCTTCTTAACACTGTTAGATAGTTGGCAGGCATTTTTATTCTCTTCACTGGTGTTTGATGTGCATCTCTGAGAACGTTGTGGGAACTCAGGGAAATCCAGCATTTAGTGGCATGGGTGGAGGAAAAACACTTCACTGTAGGATGAGTCAGGACATGAGCTCTGTTTCTCCTACCAAGTTACTGCATGAAAAATTGCTAACATTCTGAAACTGTGAGCAGTGTTTAAGAGGCCCTTTTGTGCATTTGTCATCCATTCGCTGTCATAGAGAGCTGCTTGACTTGGAGATATTGCAGGTGCTGTGAATTACAGAGCGTTCAGAGCACTCCCTGCGTGGTGCAGCTGATGCACAGACGATCATTTCAGTCTTAAAAATGATGCAGTGCTACAGTAATGTGGCCATCTAAATGCATGTGAGAAGACAATACTTATTCTGAAATCCAATTCTCTCTTTAAAAAATGTGAAGAAACCGTAGAGAACAGCTGCTCAAGGAAACAAACGCCATTTAATATTACTAGTAAATGAGTATTCCTGTAATTGTCATGTATGAAACCTTAGGAACATGCTCTGTGCTGCAAGATGCTGTCACTCAAAGCAGACCACTCAAGCCCAAATTCACCATCCTATTTTCATTTCATTTTTTTCCTCTAAGGACTAAATTCAGAGTTATTTGTGAGCTTTCAGACTCACTACTGGATAAGAGACAAGGCTATGCTGTTTCATTAATGAACTGAGCACTGTAGAGAATATCCTAGTAACGGATTCCTGGAGATACAGAGCCATCAAATTTAAGGGTTAATTTACTGTATAAATACAGCACTGACTGAAACTTACACTGTGCACTGTTTAGTCTTTTTTTTATGACTTAACCTTTACTGACCCACACCTGTTATTCAGCTGTAATTATGCAGTTCTTATTAATGTTTATAATGTTACAAAGAATGTCCTTGGTACTTAACGATGCAACACGTGGATTCTGTTTTTAACCCTATCCCTTGATGCCGTCCTCATCTCTTGGATGAGGGAAGCTAATTTATTTGCTTCTTCCAAAGAGAGAGAGCTGCTGCTGCAATACAGTGACTCAGCTCATCTAAATCGTCTGTTCTGGCTGAACTGGAATCTTTTCCCTGTATATGGAACAGAAACATATTTTCTGTGAAAACATTCAGTTTCAAAAGAAAATTCATATTAATTACATATAAAACTAGGTAGATGATTTCAATTACTTTGTCAAATTCTGTGAAGCTAAATTTCTTGCAAAATGTAAGCACCTGACTTTGACTGTAGCTTTCATTGCCTTATATTTAATATTAATATTCATTCCTGGATTTTGATACATGAAAAAGAAGCTTATGGAAAACACCATGAGTCCTTGACAGAAAATGAAAATTGCTGCGCCGATAGGACAAATATTAAATATTTTTCTATAAATAAAATTGTAGGCATTGAAATGAAAATCCCCCCTATAGCTTTTATAGCTGGCAGAAATTATAGTCTTGCAGCTAAGGATCATTTAAAGCTTCCTACCATAGAGGAAAACCCACCTATGTTTGCACTGTGAGTTTCGCTTTATGCTGTGTTGCAGAACAGCTGTTGTGGGTAGAGGCATTTCCCATACTGTGATGTTCTTCTGGAAAATGTCCTGCCAGCCATCAAATTCGTGTATTTACTTATTTATTGGGAGAGGGAAGTGAGTATAACTTGAGTGTCTCTTCTTGTCATACCAGATGGCAGACAGAAGTGTGCCCCTGGAGCGATGCCCACTTCATAGACCAAAGGTAACATTGGCGAAATGAGTCAAGCTAAATCTTTTGAGAAAGACCTAATATCTTGTTTTAAGGGAAGGATTTCTCTAAGAATTCTTATCTGGACGTTAATTTCCCACCTCATAACACTTCGCTTCTCTCTTCCGTGCTCTATTTTGATTTTCACCCACAAGCTTTTAGTAATTGTCCTGCTAAGTAATTGTCCTGGTTGGACGTTAGGTTTTTCATCCCAAACCATCCCAAAATGCTTGCTCAAATCTAAACGTAAGGCGTTAAAGCCTTATACAGCCAAGCAAAGGTCAAGATGCTGTAAGAACCTATTGGGAAGCTTTCTTTTACTGCTCATTTGTGGCCTCTGAAAGGAGTGGCACTCTTAATGAAGCGGGTTAAACAGATCGTTTCTAAAATTGGAGTGGCAATTTTAAGAGCAGTTACAGCACATAAACAAGAGTTCAATTCATAGCATCACATAAACGTCATCAGTGTGATGCCCTGTTCTTCTTGGCAGCACAAAAGGATGCGGGTAGGTTGGTACTCACATTTTGTATAGCTGTTTCCAGATATTTTCAACTGTGAACATCACAAAGGTTTGCTTTTATAAAGCACTCGAGCATCCATTTTAAGTCCAATTGATCATTAACGGGCTCTACAAGAGTAGAGGAGGACATGTGCATAAGATGTAGAATAGGTTCAACAAGTATGGACTGAAACAGTGGTCTTCCTCAATTGTTTTGTGAAATTAAGGATCTCTGTAACTGTTTTCTCAATAGTGGGCAACTTAAGCAGCTGTGCTTCTTTAAATGGTCAAAATATTTATAGTGATGAATGCCATAAGAATATTTCAGGGCGTAAATGATTATTATGCAAACAATGGAAGTGTTCCCCTCAATACAGAACTCACTCAGCATGATTTTGCTATATTGAATTCCCTTAGCTAGTGCTGAAATTACTCTGGTAAAACATAAAATCAAAATTGATAACAACCAAAACATCAGACTACCATTTCATTGTGCGCTCTGTCAGGCAAGTTTAATCAAAAATTGAGCGCAAAGTTTGTGTGCATGCATTTACATAGGAGTGTGTGTGATAAATTTCACATAATCACTTTTATTGAGAGGTGCACCACGTTCTCTGTATTCACAATTCCTCAGGAAATGTTTGGGAAAGGCCAGTCAGAAGGCAGGGTTCACATAACAGTAACTTCAGTAAGTACTTTCCACCATTTTGCCTAATTTTACTGCTTACTGGACTGAGGTATGGGGCTTTGATATTGCAATGTAGGAAAATGTACAGCGTATTCAAACTAAAATAGAAAACTCTACCTTTGAAATCTGTTTCTTTTCAAGCTGTTGCTTAATTGTTATCTTCTGCAAGTATGTAAGAGGGCTGTAAGAGTATTTTTATACTTTACTTTTCTCATGTAAGCAGCATAGTAGAGAAGTTTTGTAAGCAAAACCAAAAAACAGACCAAACTTTCTCAAGTTGAAATTGAAATATTCTTGAAATATTGGTAGTCTAAGCGTAGCACTGCTGTGGAGTGAACCTACTTCAGGTTTTCGTAGTAGGGAATCAGGTTCTGAGAAAACAAAGGATGCTCTGTGGTCTTACAAAGATTGAATAAATAGTATAGTAATGCCCTCAGGATATCAAACACACTGCATAGGATTAAAGGTGAAAACCCAAAGTAACGGGACAAAAAAAATCTTAGCTGAATTGTCTTAAATAAGTAATTGGATAGATACTGCAGCTTGTATATCCCAGCCTGTGCACCCCTTCCCTGTGTTTAGCTCATGGTCTCAGAAGGCATTGGAAATGTGCATAGTTATATCTTTTTAATGAAGCTGCTTTCCTTTTAATTCTTTATATTGCAACTGATGTTTTTCTCTTTTACGTTATAGAATAGATCTGCATTCATGGACAATGGTAACATGAAAGGTAATTTTTGAATGTTACACATGTTGTATATTTGCTTTTAATTCACCTCTGAGGAAGAAAATTCAGAAACAAAACATTGTTTAGCTCACGTGCTCCAATTCTTTGCTTATCTTGCGTGTTGCACATTAATGGCTTATCAGGTTTTCACATGCATGGTATTCAGAATTAATTTGTGGTAACTAAAGCAGCCAATTAATTAGTTAAATGTGCATTCATCTTAATCATTTCAGAAGTCATGTAAAAAGAAAATTACAATTTTATTGTGAAGGCTGGATTGGATGTAAGTGCCACGTAGCTTTTGTTTGCTGCATTTCATCCAGCAGTGTGGTTTACAGTTTATTATTCTTTCACTGGCTTATTTTTCACTGCTGTGTTGCAATTGACCTCACATTTATCTGTTCAGTCATTTAAAATGCATGAATCATGCCATGGTAGCACATTTTTGGTTTATATTTCTTAACATTGATTAAAAAAAACAACTTGCAGAAGAAAAGCATTTTTAAAAAAGACCACTTTTTTCTGCTTGATTATGTTATACTGTCTTTGTTTGATTTAGCTGGCAGACTTCTTGATTTTCAGAGGTAGCTTATATGCTATTGAGCTTCGTATTTGGAAGTTTTTTTTTTTAAATATATATATTTGGGTTTTATCTGATTAAGACAAATCTTTTAGATTTTAAAGGACAAAAAAAAAGCACATTTCAGTGTAAGTACAGCACATCTGTAGGTATGCATATGTGCATCTAGCATAATTCAAGCCTTCAGCTCTGTTTTTAGCAGAACTTTTTTTTGGCTTCTTTACCTTTTGTGTAGCTTTCATGCTGTATGCCTTTCTAATTTTATTCTTTAGAAATCAAACAACATAAAATTATGTTACGTAGTAGGGTGCAAGATCCTAAGAGAATATGAGAAACTTATGTTTTTCTGTCCTTTAGAAAAATGTTTTTTCTTCTTTGTCAAATTCCAGTCTTACAGACACCATGACTGTATATCTTTTGTTTGTTACTCATAATCCCTATTACTTATTCCTTTTTGTAATGATGGCTCTCCTCCACACTGAAAAATGACCAGGTTCTCCTGATAGAATTATCTCAACGTTGTATACGTAGTCTGTGCATGGTTTGTTTGGAAAGGTTGGTAGAGTATTTACCCATGCAAAACAATAAGAGTGTCTTAGTATCTGAGGTTGTATATATTACACACCATCAGAAGGTTAATTGATACAGCAGCAATCTTCTAGATCATATGAGGAAGCACCTGTCACTGAGATGCAAACAAAGAAATTTCCTGTTTCTGGGCTGAGCTGTACAATAAAGGCTATGCTTTCAACATCGATCAGAAGAGACAAAAACGCAAGAAATACAGCAAGTCACATCGGCACATCACGTTACCGATACATCCCTCTGAAAGTGCAATACCAGTGCACTGTATTTTGTATGTGCTTTATATGTAATATGTATATTAAACATGTCCCTTTATATACATTTGTCAGTCAATGCATGCAGTTGTTGAATTTTTGCTGTAAATTGTCTTTAAACATAAATTATTTAGATTTCTGTGGCTTAAGGACTGGAAAACGTGAAGAATTGCCTTCAGCCTTAACAGAAGTTTAGTCTGAGTAAGGCTGGCAGTATTTGACCCTTAAGCAATCACACAGTAAAAAATGCTTGAAGTTGCTCTGTACTTGTATCAATTTATTAAGAAATAAATGAAATCCTTAAAACGTGGGATATAGTGAGCCAAAAAAAACAGATTACATGTATTTATTATTAGGAAATTGAACATAAGACTGTTACTATTATTATAGCTTCAGATTTTGGAATAAATCATGAGACAAACTATTTTAACAGGTTTGCTCTTCTGTAATAATTTATTTGTACTGTAGTTATCAATCATATCGTTTGTAGCCTGTCTTTTTCTATTACAGGTTGTCCTCATGTCCTGCACAGTTTTTTGAAATGCTTCTTACATCTCAGCAAGCGTTACTCATGAGATTACAAAGCTCACAAAAGTAAAAGTGCTGACTGTAATAAATCACAATTCATAAATTGAATTTACTCTACTGCAGAGCACGGTGAGTGTGCAATACAGTACTTCTTTCTTTTCCCTAAGAATGCTACTTAGTTTTATGTTATGGGATCATTTCCTTTTGCACTGACAAGGAGACAAAATGTGTCTTTTGACGTGGGTTCAAGTTAGATCAGTTCAGTCCTTGAGTCCCTTGGAGGTTACAGCATCTTCTGCTGTGCTCTTTCTCCTAACCTCTTTGGGGTTGCTATGGGTGAAGGAAGAGGCTCCTGTCCCAGGAGCTGACAGGCAGAGTGATTCTTAGCTGGTCGCCTGGGACAGAAGTGAGAGGAGACTGCTTTTTACTGCCTCCTTAATTACTGCTGCAGCTGTCAAGTTCTCTCTGTGAATGCCAGAATAATAGAATTATTTAGGTTGGAGAAGAGCCTTAAGATCATCAACCATCAACCTAGCACTACTAAACCATGTACCTGCTGATGCTGAGAGTAGATGATAATATCGTTTTACTGTTGTGTTCTTTAAGCCTGAAAATCTTAAGGTATTTATAGAAAGTAATAAATTCAGCATTTACAGAGAAACAAAACCAATATTCTTTGTAACTGGAATGACACTGTGCCTGGTAGAATGTGAGGAAATGGCCTCAAGTTTTGCCAGGGGAGCTTTAGACTGGATACTAGGAGGAATTTTGTCACGGAAAGTGTGGCTAGACATTGGAATGGGCTGCCCAGGGCAGTGGTCGAGTTGCCATCCCTGGAGGTATGTAAGAAGAATTTGTGCAGTGTATTTCTTGCCAGTGCAGAACTCTGTTAAAATCAGTATGCTTATAAAATGTGAAATTGTTTGAGGCCAGGTAAATATTGAACTCAGCTGACATAAATAAAAGAGAGCCTTTATGTCTTCATTAATACGCTTGAGATTTTTGCATAGCATCCTGCAAATATTTGCAACTAGTATTTCAAGTTCCTGGTACACTTATTGATGGGGTTTTTGGTAAACTATTGTAGTTCAATCCATTATGTATGTTGGCAGGTCAGATGGAAGTTGCATAGAAACCTAGAGAATGGTCTAGGTAGTAAAAACTTAGATGTTTAAAAGGCTGTATGACAAAAACAGTTCTGGTTAGTTTGTGGTCTCTGCTGGAGATTTGTGCTCTGTGCTGTAGGATTTTGGAAAAGAAGAAGCTGGTGTTGTGTCCTTTCTTAAGTAAGGACAAACAGTTACTCCTCAGTGTGCCTATTTTTGTCGTATCTTCATATGGCTTAACTGTACTTCTGCCACCTTGGACAATAAATTACAAGGAATATCAGAAATAGAAAACTGACATGTTTTTGCTTCAGGGACATCATAGCAGCAGGTGTTCTGGGAGAATTCACTGAATCTGTCTAATGAAACTAAGTGAAAATGGGACTGCTGGATTAGGAGGTCAGATGTCTTTGGTGAGAGAATTTGCCATGATGCATTTGGAAAATGGAATATTGGAAAATTCTATGTTTGATAGAAATAATGCCAGTGTTAGAATACACAAATGGACCAGCTTTTTAAGAGATGCATCACAGGTGAAATGTGAATTTAAAAATGGAGTTTTTTAAAATCAGTAATATTTAAACTAAGCAAATCCATTAAACAAACATTGCTCTCATACTAACCATCAGCATTGACACGTGGCTCAGTTTGTGTTCGTGAAGAATAATCTGTAACTATCGTGCTAGCTCGTACATGCCTTTAAGGGAGAAAAATATTTAGAATCATAGAACAGTTTAGATTGGAAGGGACCTTAAAGATCATCCAGCTCCAACCCCCTGCTGTGGGCAGAGTTGCCACCCAAAGAAAATTTGTTTGAATAAAAATCAGCTATAAATAAAATCTAGAAAGAGACAGAGTAGTATTATCAACATTGTTTGTCTAGCAACTCAATTATGTTATTAGAGGTACTGTATGCCACCTTCATACAGGGTGTGACATCCTTGGCGTATAGAGAACATCCATTTCAGCCCATGTTTTCTGCTCCATTTCCTTTGTATGCATATTCTTTATCTGTCATAGCTGTCGTATTTCTCTGGAGTTTGTATGAAAATTTCTGATGACCTACTGGTTTAAATAAATTACAAGGCTTTTAAAAAGCCTCCTAGCCTGAATCTCTGCAAGGATTGCCAGGTGATATGCTCCAGCGTGGAGGAGTGCTTTCCTTGTGTGCCTCATTTTCAGCACAGAGATTGTTCAGCATTCATCATGAAAGTGGCCCTAAGTGCCTGCTATGCCAGACTCGGTCACGCTGCCAGCTACCAGCGTTCCTTCCCCTCGGCTCCGACTTGTTCCTGCCTTGGCCAGGGCAGCACTCTGAAGGTGTGTGTGTTGCTTTTCTGCCGCCAGCCCTGCACCACGGGCAGGGAGTGAAATAACTCACAAATGGGTAGTGAGATGTTGAGGTATCATGAATAGTAAGTTGAGCAAAAAGTGCTGCTGTGAGTTGTGTCAGGCAGCATTTATTACCTTTAGCGAGCTGTCATTCTAGTGACAGAACAAAATTTTCCATTTTTAGTAATAATGCCACAGGAAGAGCTCTGCTTTTTGTTTTGTTCTGCCCTAGGGACAAAGTTCTTTGAGATTTTGACCAAGTTCAGTTGCCAGCTACCTTAGTGCAGTTTTGGATTTCCGATGTCTTCACAGTAGTCTGAGTGTTTTAAATTATGATAATCTAATGGATATTTAAAAAAACTCATGTTGTGGAGAATTATTCTAAATTCTTAACATTGTAGTCAACATAATGGAAGAAGTGGGGGAAAAAATACACATTCTAATTACTGAGGAGAGGCTTGTATAGTAGAGGTGATGCATTCAAGGTGAATAAAGTATGTGAGGTTGGAAGTACCTCCTGTTCTAGCATTCTGCCCAGTCATGTACCTCCGGAGCGCGCAGGGTGTGTGAACAAGGCTTCTGCTGCTCAGCCAAACAGCCAGCAGCTGGTGCAGCCGCGAAGGGCAGCCACACTGGAGGCTGTTGGCCATGATTACAGTTAGGATCAGTCTGTATAATCGGAAAGTAATTACTTTGCACTGAGAATATATAAGAAAGTACCGCAGATAAGAATCAGATTTGGTCGATCGGGAAACAAAAGTTTTCCACACAAGTGTGTTAACAAGGATAGGTCTGCCATCACACAAATGGGAGCCACCTAACCACTCCATGTCTGACCATCTGTTAATCCGTTTTGCAGTAATGGATCCTAACATTTCAGTTATTCCTGATCGTTTTCACTGGCTGTACAAACCTTGCCTTATCATAGAATCATAGAATGGTTCAGGTTGGAAGGGACCTTAGAGATCATCTTGTTNCTCCTGATCATTTTCACTGGCTGTACAAACCTCGCCTTCATACAGCAGAGTACAGCAGACACTGAAGATGGATTCTGGCCTTGCAATAGGGCCCTGCTTAATACTTCTGTTGATGTGCAAAATGGAATGGACTGCAGTTCATTCTGCTGTGCTTAACTGGGCTCCACAAGACTGGTTGCTTGTTGTCAGTAAAACGGGCACTAACAATGCTGCATAGGAAGCAGCCTGGCGAAAAGGGGCCATTTGTGCGCAATCATTCTTCAATATAGAACAGTAATTTCAAAAATATCATTTTTGAGGATCAAACGGATTGAGTATTTTTCAGTAATATCTTCACAGCACAGTGAAGCAGTGGTACTGTACCAAAAATCATTTGAAAAGTATAAGCAGCCCCCCTTTTTCTTTACTTTGGCCTCCTGCCTTTTAGAAGAGGAGGTAGGAGGGAGTGTTTCTGCAGGTATTACAGCAAGGAGGAATGAAACAATTCCTCAGATTTGTGACTTTACTGTCGGTGCACATGTAAAACCAGTGGAAGTGATGCACTTGCATTTGCCACAGCAAAGTGCAATATTCCACCTCTGTCTGCAAAGGACTTATTGCTGTGCCGTGTTGTAGGTGTTTCAGCTTGTGTAATTGCATTTACAAACAGAGTTGGTTGAAAACACAAATGTCCCCAATATATCCTAATGCTACAAAGACCAGTTCAGTCTCTCTATGTCCTGGCAGTGCTCTCATACTAGTGCATCTCCACAACTGGTCTGCAAGCACAAGACATGGGCTGGGGAAAGGATGAGAGCCTTCCAACTGCAGTCATGAATTCAGCTCCTTCCATTTGTTTAAGCACTTCTGCCCTCGCAGTAAAAAAGCTGTGTCTATGTGTGGCACATGCTGTGGCCAAAAACTATGAATGTATTTTTCCCCCAGTATCTGTTGTATTAAAGTAGGTACAATCTTACTTAAAAGATGGCTTTTTTATTATATAATATCAACACATCTAAATGAAGTGATTCATTTAATAAAATCATTGTGACTATCTTCATTAATATCTTGTTAATGCTTCAGGCAGTGATCTCCCTGGGATTAAGAAGGCCCTGGCGACTGTGATGTCACAGCGGGCGGCAGGGAGCGGCCACTGTGACCCGCGGGGCCGGGAGCAGAGCAAAGGCTGCCGGGCTCAGGCCGTGCGGCAGTGCGCCCTGGTGAGGTGCGCAGAGGGCAGGGAGGAAGGGGCTGCCTGAGGCTGCCGAGGGAGGAGGGGGCCCAGCCCTCGCGGCCTGAGCTGCAGCCTCACCCTCGTGCCGCTTCTCCCTCAGGGTTGACGCGCAAGCTTGTGGAGGAGAAAGCCCGGCGCTGCCGGAGCAGGGACTTCACAAGTGCCAAACGTCGATGGGTAACATATTCACAAGGGCGCAGGATGCCTTGAACTCGAGGGATCAGGGTGAGAGCACCGCACCC